>OZ024823.1:85090271-85652572 GCA_964016985.1 Anodontia alba
GGGGCATGGCCAGTTTAGACCCCAGGGGCTTGATTGGCAAGATTTATGTGGGGGACCACTAAACATTGCTACACACTAAATATATAAGCTGTGGGCCTCATGGTTTTAGAGAAGAAAATGTTTGACTGTTCTTTAGCTATATAGCTCTATATATACATATGACCCCCTGGGGTGTGACCAGTTTGGAGCCCAGGGGCTTGATTGGCAGGATTTATGTAGGGGACAACAACACATTGCTACATACTCAATATATAAGCTGTGGGCCTCATGGTTTCAGAAGAAGATTTTTTTAAGTTTTTCTGATTATAAGTCTATAAGAGCTAATGACCCCCTGGGGGTGGCCAATTTGAACCCCAAGGGCATGGTTGGCAGGACTCATGTAGGAGACCACTTTACATGGCTTCATACTTAATCTATTAGCTCTCAGCCTCATGGTTTCAGAGAAGAAGATTTTTGATGGTTCTTTAGCTATATAGCTCTATATAAACATATGACCCCTGGGGCATGGCCAATTTGGACCCAAGGGGCTTGTTGGCAGGGTTTATGTAGGGGATCACTACACATTGCTACATACTAAATATATAAGCTCTGGGCCTCATGGTTTCAGGGAAGATTTTTAAAGTTTTTTACCATTATAAGTCTATGGTACCTAATGAGCCCCGGGGTGTCACCAGTTTGGGCCCCAAGGGCTTGACTGGCAGGATTTATGTAGGGGACTACTAAACATTGTTACATACTAAATATGTAAGCTGTGGGCCTCATGATTTCAGAGAAAAAGATTTTTTAAGTTTTTCCCATTACAAGTCTATGGGAGCTAATGACCTTTGGGGTATGACCAGTTTGGGCCCCAGTGGCTTAATTGGCAGGATTTATGTAGAGGACCACTAAATATTGATACATACTAAAGATGTAAGCTGTGGGGCTCATGGTTTCAGAGAAGAAGATTTTTTTTAAGTTTTTCCCATTATAAGGCTAATGACCTGGGACATGGCCAGTTTAGACCCAAGGGGCTTGATTGGCAGGATTTATGTAGGGGACCACTAAACATTGCTACCTACTAAATATATAAGCTCTGGGCCTCATAGTTTCAGAGAAGAATATTTTGTAAGTTTTTTCCATTATAAGTCTATGGGAGCTAATGACTCCCAGGCCTGGCCAGTTTGGGTCCCAGGGGCTTGATTGGCAGGATTTATGTATGGTACATACTAAATATATAAGCTGTGGGCCTGATGGTTTCAGAGAAGAAGATTTTTTAAGTTTTTTCCCATTATATGTCTATGGGAGCCAATGACCCCCGGGGCATAGCCACTTTGGGCCCCAGGGGCTTGATTGGCAGGATTTATGTAGGGGACCACTAAACATCACTTTATATATTAGCTCTCGGCCTCATGGTTTCAGAAGAAGATTTTTGAAGGTTCTTTAGCTATATAGCTCTATGTATACATATGCCCCCCTGGGGCATGGCCAATTTGGAGCCCCAGGGGCTTGACTGATAGGATTTAAGTATGGGACCACTACACATTGCTACATACTAAATATATAAGCTCTTGGCCTCATTGTTTCAGGATAGAACATTTCTTAAGTTTTTTCCATTATAAGTCTATGGTAGCTAATGACTCCAGGGGCCAGTTTGGGCCCAGAGGCTTGATTGGCAGGATTTATGAAGGGGACCACTGAACAGTGCTAATTACTAAATATGTCAGCTGTGGGCCTCATGGTTTCAGAGAAAAAGATTTTTTAAGTTTTTTCCATTATAAGTCTATGGGAGCTAATGACCCCCCTACCTCCCCGCACCCCCGGGGCATAGCCAGTTTGGACACCAACTGATTAGCAGGATTTATGTAGGGGACCACTAAATATTGCTACATACTAAATATATAAGCTCTGTGCCTCATGGTTTCAGAGAAGAAGAGTTTCATAAGTTTTTCCCATTATAAGTCTATGGGAGCTAATGACCCCCGGGGCATGGTCAGTTTGGACCCCAGCGGCTTGATTGGCAGGATTTATGTAGAGGACCAATAAACATTGCTACATATTAAATATGTAAGCTGTTGGCCTCATGGTTTCAGAGAAGAAGTTTTTTTAAGTTTTTCCCATTATAAGTCTGTGGGAGCTAATGACCCCCAGGGCGTGGCCAGTTTGGACCCCAGGGGCTTGATTGGCAGGATTTATGTAGGGGACGACTAAACATTGCTACATGCAAAATATATAAGCTGTGAGCGTCATGGTTTCAGAGAAGATGATTTTTTCCCACTATAAGTCTATGGGAGCTAATGACCCCCAGGGCATGGACAGTTTGGGCCCCAGCGGCTTGATTGGCAGAATTTATGTAGGGGACCACTAAACATTGCTACATATGAAAATATGTAAGCTGTGGGCCTCATGGTTTCAGAGAAGATTTTTTAAGTTTTTTTCCATTATAAGTCTATGGGAGCTAATGAACACCCCCACCCCACCCCCACCCCCAGGGTATGGCCAGTTTGGACCCCAGGGGCTTGATTGGCAGGATTTATGTAGGGGACCACTAAATATTGCTACATACCAAATATATAAGCTCTCGGTCTCATGGTTTCAGAGAAGATTTTTTTTAGTTTTTTTTCCATTTTTAGTCTATGGGCGCTAATGACCCCTGGGGTGTTGCTAGTTTGGACCCCAGAGACTTGTTGGCAGGATTTATGTAGAAGACCACTAAACATTGCTACATACTAAATATATAAGCTCTGGGCCTCATGCTTTCAGAGATGAAGATTGTTTTAAGTTTTTCCCATTATAAGTCTATGGGAGTTCACATCCCCCTGGGGTATGGCCAGTTTGGACCCCAGGGGTTTGATTGGCAGGATTTATGTAGGGGACCACTGAACATTGCTATAAACAAAATATATAAGCTGTGGGCCTCATGGTTTCGGAGAAGAAGATTTTTTAATTTTTTCTCATTAGAAGTTTATGGGAGCTATATATAGGCATGGCGGCTATCTTGATTTAAGTTGTTCAAAGGTATGAACAGATGGACAGACAGACGGATGGACAGATGGACGTCAGACGACAGTCAACGGACGGAGAGTGATCACAATAGCTCACCCTGAGCCTTTGGCTCAGGTGAGCTAAAAAGAGTACAAGGGTCCACTGGGAACAAGAGGTTATCCCCAAAATGGGGACACAGTCTAGACAAATCCATCAGGTGTAGTTTGATTGGAGTCTGCACAGCTTACTCGGGCCTTTTGTCCTAGGTTTTACCCAAAATATTTGGACACCTTAACTCCTTACCATATTTATCCTAAAACTTAATCAAGCCCACTGAATCACCAGATAATGAGTCTATAACGTGTCTAACAGTAGATGAATTGCAACAGTGCAGATCCTGAACACACTGCTCCTTAGGAGCAGTTTTATCTTGGTATACACAGTTTGCTCAGGCCTGTGTGTCCAAATCAATATGAAATATCTATAATTTAATGTCGGAAAAAAGAAAGAAAAGCTTTCTGTGGAAAATTACAGGACCTTTCACATTGTTATTTGAATGACCCATATTTAACCATTGCGATGCTGAATAAATTAAGATGCCATGTCCACTCTTAAATTTTAGCCTCAATCGGATTCTTTGATCAAGGTTTTTGATACAAATTCACATTCTCAACAACAAACAGTGTAGATCTAGATCAGCTGGCTTCTTCAGAAGCCAACTGATCTGGATCTACACTGTTTGCAAAAGCAAGCATAACTGGGACCAGCAGGGCCAAAGTTAACTGCATAAATCTTATGATAACAATTTTACATTTTTTCATCCAGCTTAGACCGAACACCATGTTTAAATTTGTTTTCCTGGTCAGTGCTATAGCTACAATTGTCAGCTCAAAGAATCCATTTCAATTAATATATGGCAGTACAAATAATGACTTTCAGGATATAAAATATCTGGATGAAGATATATTAAACAAAGATATTGTAGCAGAAATTGCAGCTCTTAGAAATATAATCAAGCACCAAGGTCAAGAAACAGCTGTTCTCAGAAAAAGAATAGACAAACAGGAGCTAGATACAGAAGACATGAAACAAGAAATAACTGTGCTACAAAAAACAAATTATGAACAAGAGGTGCAGATTAAACTTCTCAGCAAAGAGAAAACAGACATAAAACTAATGGTACAGCAGCAGAAAAAACAATTAGTCAACATGGGTGAAGAAATCAAAAGAATGCAGACACAAACTGAGAAACAGGGAGCATACTTGCAAGCTATGGTTAAGGAAAATGGAGTTTTAAAAGAAAATATAACTGCTCAAAACATTAAAAATGGTACACTGAAAAAAGTACCCCAAAATGGATCCCAGATCCAAAGTTTCTCTACCAATGGGTCTGATATAAGACAATCACCAACTCGACAACTAAAGGAAAGACTGAATTCAACCTACTTGCACAATGTCAAGGTTACTCAAGATAATGCTAATTTTTATAATGCTGGAACTGATATACAAGAGAGTGATTCAACCACACAAGGAATAGCATTTTCAGCATACCTAGGATATATTCAGAACAGCTTACCTTCAGGTCACACCATAAAATGTGACAATATTCTTTTAAATGATGGAAATTCTTACAATCACTATACAGGAGTATTTCATGTACCCAAAACAGGTGTTTATCTTCTAACATTTTTCATCAACAGTATGTTAGAGGACAGTTATACATTTGTACAACTGGTAATTAATGGCAGAAATACCGTTGATGCAGTAACTTATCCAAGATCCAAGACTCATGATGTAATGGGAGGCAACTCTGCTATTGTTCGACTGAACAGTGGTGATTCTGTATGGCTTGAAATTAACCATGGAACTGGTCAACTACAGAGTAACAATGACTACAGATTTGTGACTTTTTCTGGTGTACTTCTTTATCCTGTGTATTAGAAATACAGATTTTCAATCCTTTCCAGGACTTTTGAAAATTTATATTTATGGTCACTGTTGAGCAAGCCTGGCCCAGAAAATTCTGATACTCTGGCTATTTTCTGTTCTGTGAGTGTGTTCATTACTCTCATAGGTCAATTCTGTTAGAATCTATTTGTTACTTTTTTCTGATATGGTTTTTGTTTGGTAACTTCAGCACTTGTTTGTTTGAGTTGGAGTTTTATGGCCCAGTCAACACTTTTGATGTCATGTCAGTTAACCTACTCACACTTTTCCTGGGCAGGCTTAGTCCTCTAAAAGGTTAACTAGTGCTTTCAGCAGTAACTGACAACTACCATTCTTGAATCAGTGGAAGGGGAAGAACAACCCTAGAAATGATTTCATGATTACTCTTCATGAAAGTCATGTGGCGGAGCTTGGATTCGGAGTAGCTACCCCTGTATCTGCAGTCAGAGGCACTACTAACTGCACTATGGAGCCAGGTGGTATAATCCTCAGCACACAGTGCAGTTTAATCCCTTGACATATGGTAGACATCCTAAAATTTCGCACACAATATTCTATATGTTTTTGGCCTAACTGTTTGCTTTTTATGCAGATGTGTCCTAAAATACTTTGTGGAATGGCAAACAGCATAGACCCTAATCAGACTGCTCCTTCAGGAGCAGTCTGATCTGGGTACGCACTGTTTGCATATGCCACTTTGTCAGACACTCTGGTGTATGGAATTTTAGGACATTTACCATACCCTTAAGAAAAGTTGAACACACAATCAGTACAGACAAGATATGAATAATTTATATTGCATTTACCCTAAATATTCAGGCAGAAATGCCAACAGGCAGTAAAGACCCAGATTAAACTTCTTGTAATCATCAGTTTGTTCAGTGAGCTATCTTGGAAATAGAAAGGAAGGCAATGATCAGGAATCAATACAATTACCTAACACCTTCCGTTCAAAGATAGCAAAGGGAAAGAAGGATGCACTTAAAGTAACGGCACCACAATCAAAACACTACAAGCAAAATAAATAAAACTTTCACCAAGACATACATGCAAAGACATTGGAAGTGCACACATTCACTTTAAGGGGAATAGATACACAATCGAGAAAAATGTTTTCCCCTTCTGAAAGGGGTCTACCCTAAAAGGAAAGAAGGGGTCTACCCTAATGATTTTAAGAGTTAAGTCTACCCTAAAAGGAAAGAATTTGCTCCCCTTGGGAGCAAATTCTTTTCTTTTAGTGTAGACTCCTTTTCAGAAGGGGCTTGGTGTACAGGAAATAAAACAGAAAGTCACCAAAGTTATCTCCCTTGTAAAAAAATGGCGGAAAATCTAAAACAAAAAACGTATCTTGTCTCCTTATGAAGAGATTTGTATACAAAGGAAGCATGTTCTCATCTACTTGAGTAACTTCCCTCAGAACAGATAAACCAGAAAGGCCAAAACTTCCAGCTTGGAGTGTTTTTTTCTATCATTTACCTCAAATAAAATCGATGTTCAAATGTCAGAGAGAGATAAAGAGAGCGAGATAGGGACAGATGGATGGGGTGGGCAAGCAGGTGGGTGGGTGGTGTGTGTGTGGGGGGGAGGGGGGGTGCGAGCAGGCCTGATGGCAGGCACAGAAAGAGAGAGACAGTCAGGCAGATAGGCAGATAAAGCAGACCAATAAACAATCCATGCCATGAAAAAAGGGACCATGGCTCTGTTAGCAGACAAAGAAAGAAAATGCTGATCAGACAGCACAGATTTAGTACTTATATGAAGAAAACAGAACAACACTGAGAGTATTCAGTGCATGTGAACTATGAAATCCCAGATCAGTCTGCGCACCCATGTACCACACAGTCTGATCATGACCTTTGATGTTACTCATGCCACTAGTACATTCTATTATAGGCACAGTTCCAGATCAGGCACTTTTTTAAAAAAAGAAAAATAAAATAAAAAAAAAGCTATTTTTGCCTTATTTCTCTATAAAAACATATGTTGTGGATACTCATTAGAAGCACCTCGGTGAGGTGCTTCTAAAGAATATCTACAACATATGTTTTCATGGAGGGATAAGAAAAATATTTTCCTGATACCAATAATTTTGGGGCTTTGTATAACCAAAGAAAGTCCTGATCAGACTGCATGGCTGTGCCTTAGCTGGAAGCATAACAGAATGTAAACCATGAATATACTGCTGTGTTTTTCATCCCCTTAATCACTTTGTCAGGTTGGGTGTGGCAAGTTACTGTTAAAAGATAGTATAATCATACTAACCTATTTAACCTTTATAGCGCTAATTACAGCAGTTGCAGACCACACTTTGAATTTTGTTTTTATTATTTTTCAGAGTAAATGAGGCTTGACAGACAAAGTGAATCATCTGCCTAGCAGATGATTCACATGAAATGTCAAGTTTTATTTATTCTGAAAAATAATGATTTTTTTTTTTTTTAGAATTTTGCCTTTTACAATTTTGCTGAGCACTTTAAGGGTTAAAACAGATAAATAATGTTCCCATTTCTGAAGGTTATTTCAAGTCTTATCAGTTTTATAAAATTGACAAAACTGAGTTGCACCAAGAGATAAGTCATAAACCTCAAATACGTGTCTTGTTAACAATCTTGTCAGACATGAGCATACAAATAATTCTACTGTTGTATCTCCTCAGTGGAGTAACTGCAGCCATCAACTGGCAAGAATCGGTGATACACAGCAAAGAGTTCCGGGACACAGAAGTTACAGAAGGCCATGAAATTGTTCAAGAAGGACTAAATAATGACCTGGCAGCAGAAATAGCTACTCTTAAAATCATTATCAACAAACAAGGATTAGAGACAGCAGCCCTCAGGAACATAGTCAACAAACAGGTTCTGAATATAGCTGGTATGAAAGAAGAACTAGCAGTACTTAGAGAAACTACATATGAACAGGGAATGTTGATTAAAGCCCAGGATCATGAGAAAACTAATCTTAAAGAGTTTATACAAAAACAGGGAAATAAAATTTTCAATATGGGTGAAGAAATCAAAGGAATGCAAGCAAGAATTGACAAACAGGGAGAACAAATGAAAACCAGGGATAAAGAACTAGCTGAGTTGAAGGAAACTTTAACTTGTCAAAATAATAAAATCAAAGACATGAGAACTGAAATGCAAAACCAAACCCAGTTCAAGAATTTTTCAAATATGGACCACAAGAAAAATAACATCTTCAAGACAAATAAAAGGCACAATTTCAGTAGTCTCCTGCTTACTAACAATGTTCCTCAAGCTGAAAGTAAGTCATATAATGATAAGGAAAATGTACAAAACAGGGCCACTGACAGTGAAAGCATTGCATTTTCAGCATATCTAGACCACACTGTTGATCACATAACTTCAGGTTACACTTTAAAATGTAACCAGATTCTTCTGAATGTGGGAAGTGCTTACAATGCACATACAGGAACATTCACAGTCCCAAGAACAGGAGTTTATCTTCTAACATTTTTCATCAACAGTGTAATCCATGACAGTCCAACATTTGTAAGGCTGGTTGTAGATAACAGAAGCATAGTAGATGCAGTAAGTTACCCTGGAAGCACTGCACATGATGCATCAGGAGGCAATGTTGCAATTGTTAATCTTACTGCAGGTGAATCGGTCTGGCTTGAAGTTCATCATGCTACCAATGGCCAGTTAGTGGCTGATGGAAATTACAGATATGTGACTTTTTCTGGAGTCCTTCTCTTCTAAAGGGATAGATACTCTGCCTTTCTTTTTTTACAAGAGAGAAACAACTTTTGTGACTTTCTGTTCACATGAAATGCCAAGTCTTATGCTCTTGTAGAAACCATAAAAAAATCAGAATGTCATCCCACAATTTCGGTTAGCATTTTAAGGATTAGCCATGTACTTTTAACTATATGATGAATGCCTAGAACACTATGTAAAACTTTCAGAAGATATTGTTTTGAAATATTTTCCCTAGAAAATAAGGTTTGACATTTTATGCCAACTGTCTCCTAGGAAGACAAACAAGAGACAATATGCATGAAATGTCAAGCTCTATTTTCTTGTAAAAATAAGAAAAATGTCACTTTGTTGTCTGCCAGTTTTACACAGAGCGTAATATGATTCAGTCTAATTGGAGAGGTACTTCTAATGAGTACCAACAACATGTTTTTTGTTGAGAAATAAGAAAAATATCAAACTTTTTTGGACAACAAAAGCACCTTAACTGGAGCTATGTGCTCGAATGAGTACCTACAACATGTGTGCCTAGC
The DNA here is from genome assembly GCA_964016985.1 of Anodontia alba. Classification (NCBI taxonomy): domain Eukaryota; kingdom Metazoa; phylum Mollusca; class Bivalvia; order Lucinida; family Lucinidae; genus Anodontia; species Anodontia alba. The sequence goes on from OZ024823.1 coordinate 85,099,432, forward strand.
GATGATTCAGATCAGCCTGTGTATTTTCACAGTCTGCTCAGAATCTTCATTGGGTGCATATGTTTTTTTGTGGAGAAATAAAAAAAAAAATATCCCTGAATTATCTTTAAAAAAAATCATCTTTATTAAGCCCTCTGTAAGTGTCTTCTGTTTTAAGAGCTTCTACAATATCTTGTTTCTAATGATGCCCATAGGCACAAAAAAGGCCCTTATGCAAATTGCAAACAACACAGGTCCTGATCAGCCTGTGCATTTGTGCAGTCTGATTAGGGCCTTTGTTGCCCTCTTACAAAGTCAAAGGATACTGTAATACAGTTGACTCTCGATATCTCGAACTCGCTTATCCTGAATCTTATCTCGAAGTGAAAATCTGTTCCCTGCCTAAACATGAAAATCTAACAACATGTAAAAAATATTGTGGAAAAGAGGAGAAATTACCCCTAAGGAGCAATTTCTTCTCTTTTCCACAATATTTTCAATATATCTCTAACTTCATCCAATTACATATATATTTGTTAAATGTGGTTAATCGAATTAGTTTTTCCGCAATTCTGCAAATCTGATATGTTGAAGTATGGATATCTCGAAGTATTTCAGAGAGTCCCTTGGAATTCGAGATAACGAGAGTCGACTGTATATTTCAATGAACAGAGAATGTCCAGATCAGACTGCATGGATGTGCATTCATCTGGACCCTCACTGTCCGATTATGGTGTAACGGCCTTTTTCTCACATTGTAAACAGCTAAAACCCCAATTATCTGGCTTCCAATTATCTGTACACTGTAGATCCAATCATTACAAAAACATGCCTATTCAAATTCAAATATATTGAAAGTTTCACCACCAAAAACTGAACGTTTTCAGATGAAAATTCTGATATTTTTTCATATTTCTGCTCAAAACATAGATTGTTGGTACTCATTAGAACCACCTCACCGAGGCAGTTCTAACGAGTACCCACAATCTATGTTTTTTAGCAGAAATAAGAAAAATAATGTATACCCCTGTAAACCCCAGTTTTATTATATAAAAATGGGGTTTAAAGGGGTAAAAATTATATAGGTATGTTTTTGTGATGTTTGTTTGTTTGTGTTGAGGTCGGCCCAGTCAACCCAATGGGGTCATGTCGAGTGCGGTCAGTTTACCTAACCACACGGTTACTGGGCTGGCTTAGTCCTCTAAGCGATTAACCAGTATTGTGCACATTCTTTCGCTAGAAACTGACAACTGCCCTTATTGAATCAGCGGAAGGGAGAGAATGACCGTAGAAAATATTTCATGATCAATCTCAATGAAAGAATGTTGCCGACCTCGGCGGGGGTTGAACCTGCAACCTCCTGGTCTCCAGTCGGACGGCGCATCCAACTGAGCCACTGAGGCTGGCATTTTTTCGTGATGTACACCACAGTTTGTTATTTCCCGAAATCCAGTAGATTGCAAATCGGCCGTGGATCCCAATATTTCCACAAGCATAAAATTTAAGCTTAACCCTTCTCTTGCCGGAAAAAAAATGAATCAGGCCTGTAAGAGGGGGTACCTCTACTTGAGAAGTCATTACCCCCTGAATTTTACCTCGATTTTCATGAAATTTTCACGTATAATTTGCCGTTCCTAGGTGGCCATTTTACCGAAGAAAGGATGGTCACTTGACTAGAAAGTCACATGACAGTCATGTGTAAACCGGAAACCATTTAAGACACTTAAAAAAAAAAAAAAAAAAAAATTACAAGAGATCAGCGCCTACTGTGTATTATTGCGAATGAAACGAGTGACATACATAGGTTCTACTGTTATTCCTACTTCTTCCTCACTGGAAATGATTCAGGTGTTATGGGCTTTTTTCCAGAAAAGCCTGATCAATTTGTTGAAGTGAGTGCTGAAATTAATGGCAGCTTGAAATTTGGTATTCTCGGTCTTTTTTAGTGTGGGTAAAATCCAGCACCTGACTATCTAATGAAAAGTGGCGTGTTTGTATGAAAGTAGGTTCACTCCTGTATGAGAACACTTGCTCTGAATGGTTGCATGTGGTATATTGTAAGTATGACAGGCTTTTGAGTTGGCAGACCCCTCCAGTGCGACTATTGTCGCGAACGGCAAGATAAGGGTTAACTAGAAAAAAATATAAAATGTGCTTTTGCATTTTTTGTGTCGAATACAACCCCAAAACGTCAAATTTGGGCTAACTTTTTGGGTTTTAATTTTTTGTCCGGCTTTCTGTTAACCCTTCTCTTGCCGGAAAAAAAATGAATCAGGCCTGTAAGAGGGGGTACCTCTACTTGAGAAGTCATTACCCCCTGAATTTTACCTCGACTTTCATGAAATTTTCACGTATAATTTGCCGATCCTAGGTGGCCATTTTACCGAAGAAAGGATGGTCACGTGACTAGAAAGTCACGTGACAGTCATGTGTAAACCGGGAACCATTTAAGACACTTAAAAAAAAAAAAAAAAGAAAAATTACAAGAGATCAGCGCCTACTGTGTACTATTGCAAATGAAACGAGTGACATACATAGGTTCTACTGTTATTCCTACTTCTTCCTCACTGGAAATGATTCAGGTGTTATGGGCTTTTTTTCCAGAAAAGCCTGATCAATTTGTTGAAGTGAGTGCTGAAATTAATAGCAGCTTGAAATTTGGTATTCTCGGTCTTTTTAAGTGTGGGTAAAATCCAGCACCTGACTATCTAATGAAAAGTGGCATGTTTGTATGAAAGTAGGTTCACTCCTGTATGAGAACACTTGCTCTGAATGGTTGCATGTGGTATATTGTAAGTATGACAGGCTTTTGAGTTGGCAGACCCCTCCAGCGCGACTATTGTCGCAAACGGCAAGATAAGGGTTAAAACTGTTTGTTGTTACTACCTTGCGGAAAAGAAAAAAACAACTTAAAAACAAAAAAAAAACAACTTAAATTGCAATTCGTTCTGGTATCCGTCTTTTGCACCTATCCCAACACTAAGTCGCTAACACGCTATATATTGTGACAAACAATCCAATAAGTGTCAGTTAGTACAAGCGTTGATGAAATGGCAAACAATAAACATTTTTTAATCAAGGGAAGCAACACAAAGCGCAGTAAAATATAAACAAACATTTAGAACATAAGTGATGTAGTTTCTGTGCCACATATACCAATATCAATAAAATATTTTTTTGTTAATATTTTTTAATACCAAATTAAAGGACCCTTTCAGGTAGTTAAAAAATACATGTACATATAAATTACTGAGAATAATAATGATAAAAATAAAAAGCTGTTCTAACTGCGATCTAACAGATTTTACTTTTTATACTTTACCAGGGGCTCCGAAAAATCATTGGCTGGACATTACGAAATAACAACAACAAAAATTGTGGCCTAAACTGTCAAATTTGGCGATTTGTTGTTTTTCAAACATAGTTTATCAGCTGGTCTTGATTAAAATTACTTATAATGCCCTGTTGTATATACTCCCCTTGAGCAATTCTTATCCTGTTTTAATTGGGAAATATGGCTGAAAGCTTGACTAAATGCTGTACTGATCAGTGTTGTCTCTGCAAACTACCACTGGGCAAATTTCACGCCATTATACATGCATGGTACATGTCTTGACCTATATCGCGATCCCGTTATATCACGATATCATATCTTGGACCACAAGTATTGTGATATATTGGATCTAGAGTGTATATTCTCTAAACCCATTTTAGACTGAATAAACTCCCCAACACTATATATTGAAAGAGTTGAATTTCAATTTTAGGTTTGTTAGGCTATGTGATTTAGATAATCCTAAGAAAAATGGCTAAACTACTTGCAAACAGTGGGGACCCTGACCAGATGCCACATTCTGTGGTGCCTGATCTGGTCCTGCACTGTTTGTCAGTTACCCTTTTGGGGGTCTCCAGACTAAAATGGGTTAAACTCCTTTGTTCTGTTTGATGCTGTTTCCAAATTTCTTACTTGAAACTTTTCTTGCACGAAACAAGTCCTGATTTCATCAGATCTGGTTCTTCAATTTCTTCATCATCATCTTCATGTCCAATTTTTCCCAGTGAGCTAAAAATATACAAAGAATCAGAATACTGGTGATGATCAGGGCCCAGTTGTTCAAAGTGTCGTTAGCTTTACGAGCTTGTTAGTGGTCAAAATGTTAACTGTTCTAGCAAGTACAATATCTAATTCACAGGTATTTTTGCTGAAAAAATGTGAGTAGCTTTTGCAAATGCAAAAGCTACTGAATTTCGCTGTGTATTACCCGCACCCATGTATTACATGCACCAAATTTTTGCACAAGATTTTGTGAAAAAAATGTTGTTCTTATGTAGAACACGCATTACCATTCCATGCATTATTGACTAAGTTCCCATGTGCAAAAAAAGTCGTATTTCACTAGGATTGAGTTAAAAATGGCCGAACTCTCAGCAGGTTATGAACCGAAACAGTCTGAATTTACAGTAGTGCTACGGTAGTGCTAACTGACACTAAGTTCCCAGGTGAAAAAGCGTGTCATATTTTGCTAGGATTGAGTTGAAAATGGCCGAACGGCAGGTTACGAGTCGAAATAGGACAAATTTTACGATAGTGCTAACTGAATTCCTGTTGTGCAGCTCTGTTATGGTGGGCCTCAGCAAACTTGATGTAGTGTAAGAAGTTCTTTGCTTCCCCATTGCAGATGTGATGATAATAAAAATGTTGTTATTTCTTTTGTATGTCTCGTAAATAACACCTATCAGTGTCACTTTCTTAGCTGAGACATGAAATTATCAACTCAATGCCTCGGGCTCAATGCAAACAACTAGTCAACTAGTTGTCATGCTGACTGCCAATTAACCAATTAAGTGCACAGATCTATGCTGGTAATTTCTTTTGATCATAAACATTGTTTATTTCTAACAATTTGTTGATAAGTCCAAAGAAAAGAAGAAAAATAAAAAAAAAATAAAAATAAAAAGATGTAAATGACAGATCTACTGACTTCAAAACCCAGTTGATTTTGTTTATTATTATTTTTTTTAATAACTGAATAAAGTTAAATACATTTTTATTTTTTTAATCTATGATCATGTATGCTGATATTTATGTTATACAAAATAACCAATTTATTTCCTATTTTGAACTATGGTAAATCAGTTGCACAGGCTGATTTATTCAAGTTACAGTGTGTGAAGCGAGTCATATTACAAAGTCTGGTAATCAATACAGATTCAGATGCATATGCCTTTTGAGTAGTTTCCCTTTGTACAGATCACGTGATCAGCAAAAATAAAAAATGTAAACAAAAAAAAGGATATTAAATTACCGCAAAGCAGATCGAACAGCTTGTTTTGAGCTGCCAGAACCATGGAATGAGCAAGACAGGTATCAAGAATCATGAAAATCTTACAGCAATCGATCTATGTTGCATTTTTAACGGCCGATCGAGTGTGTCATGAGTTTTCGCGACCTATCATCTTAGTGATTTCTGTCCTGATTTTGGTGTTCCTATCAATAACAGATTTTTATAAACATTTTCTGGGTTAAAAAGGAGAGGGTAATACACGTTTAAATACAGTACTCACATTTTTTTAGCAAAAATATTAGCATATATGCCATATTTAAAGATTAAAATTTTAATGATTCGTTAACTAACAACATCGTTAGTTTTGAACAACTGGGCCCTGGTGCTTAACATCCTTTTCAGCATTATTTAGTCATATCTAAATGATGGAAGGTTGACAATGAAAGGTGACAAGAAGCGCCATACAGTCATAAGCTGAATTCTGCCTCCAGTGGGATTCAAAGCCAGGACTTTGTGATCCGAAGTCAGGAGCGCTAACAACGTCGCCCAGACACTTCAGAATCGGGGCCCAGTTGTTCAAAACTAATGATGTCGTTAGTTAATGAAATTAAATTAGTTAAAATTTTGATCATTAAATATGGCATATATGCTAATATTTTTGCTGAAAAAATGTGAGTAGCTTTTGCTTGGCCAAATACCTTTCGTGGAGTTTGATCATGAAATAACTTCTATGGGCATTCTTCCCCTCTCTAAGCACAAGTACTCAGAGGACTAAGCCTACCCAGAAACAGTGTAAGCAGGTTAACTGACTGTACTAAATATGGCCCTTACAGATTGACTAGGCTGTAAAGCCTCCTCTCAAACTCAAAACCCTCATTTTTGTACACCATAACTATGTATTGTATATGTCCATAACATTGAAAAAGTCTATTTGGCTGCCAAGAAATGTGTCTAAAACATGTTCACAGAATGTTGAACTGTCCTAAAGAGACAATTCACATGAAATATCAAATTCTGTTAGAAAAAAAAAATATAATAAAATAAAAGCCCATTGTGGGCAAGCGTCCCCCGATGTCATGGTTTTGTTTGTAAAGGGTTGCAAGTTTTAAATCCTTTTACTGAAAAGCATTGGATTATAAGACTTACTGTTAAAAAACTGCCAAAGGACCGTAACTCTGAAAAAATCAGTTGAGCATGACCTCAATAAAATATGATCATCTTCAGGTAATGGAAACAATAACTGGAAAGTTTCATCAACATCCCTTGAGAAATGTAGGAGGAGTTGCAGAGACAAGAACTTCTGTTGATAAATGGCTAAAACTGCCAAAGGGCCATAACTGTGGTAAAAAGCTGTCAAGCGTGACCTCGGTATAATATGATCCTCTTCAGGTTGTGGCAACAATAACTGGAAGGTTTCACTGAAAACTGCAAGATGAGTTGCAGAGACAAGACTTACTGCTGAAAAATTGCCAAAGGGCTATAACTCTGGTAAGAATCAGTTGAGCATGACCTCGATAAAATATGATCATCTTCAGGTCATGGGAACAATAACTGGAAAGTTTCATCAAAATCCCTTGAAAACTGTTTGTGTCTATGGACGGACGGACAAACCCATTACTATAGTCCCCTTTGACTAACGTCGGGGGACAAAAAAATCACTCACACTACTAACTTACTTTGGTGACAAAGGTCTTCTTGTTTTAAACAACCAATGAGATTCCTCCTTAGGTGATGGCAAGATGGCCACAATAGCAGGAGATCGCTGGCTGAAAAAAAAAGAAAAAAATTAAATCATCATAAAATGGCTGCTTACCATATTTATCCAAAGTGTAGGTACAGACAGGCCTAAGCAAACAGTGTAGACCCAGATCAGATGCCACACATCTGATCAGGGTCTACACTGTTTGCTTTTGTTTTTGGTAATCACATTTTAGGGGGAAGTATGGCAAGCAGTTATGGTGTTCCAATATTTAGTATAAATACAGTAATACATATATAATGGCTACCAAATTTGGTTGGCTTTAAGCTCACACAAGCTTTAACCCTTAAAGTGTCTTGATACAGACAGGATGAGGAAGTTGAAAAAGGGCCATAACTCCCATAATAATTGGCACATTTTACCCTAAATCAAACTTGACTTATAATTTATGATTATATACCGGTATATAAAATATGAATCCAATACACTAAATTTTTCAAAAGATATCAAAAGGAAACCATTTTTCAAATTGAAAAAGGGCCATAACTCCCATTATAATTGGTGGATTTTACCCTAAATGGAACTTGACCTATATTTAATGATTATATGTCTATGTATAAAATATGAATCCAATTTACTAATCTTTCCAAAAGATATCCAACAGAAACCATTTTTCAAAGTTAAAAAAGGCATAAATCCCATAATAATTTGTGGATTTTACCTAAATGGAACTTGACCTGTATTTTATGATTATATATCTATGAATAAAATATGAATCGAATGCACTAATCTTTTCTAAAGATATCAAACGGAAACCTTTTTTTGTATGTATGGAGGGACGGACAGGGCAGACAGACATACATATGGACAAGGGTGATACTATATGCTCCCTCCCAATAAAGTTGAAAAAGGGTCACAGCTCCCATAATTATTGGCAGGTTTTACCTTAAATCAAATTACCTAAATCTATATATTATAATTATATACCTGTGTATAAAATATGAATCCAACATCAGGAAATGTACCTTCAGAACATCAGGAAATGTACCTTCAAATAAAAATTATGTGCACCCAGCAAAGAATCAGATCAGCCTGCGCATTTGCGCAGTCTGATCAGAATCTTCACAGACTCTTCATTTTGGATAGCGAAGGATGCATAGTTTCTTCATGCAGACAATGAAGACTCTGATCAGACTGCACAGATGCACAGGCTAATTCTTATCTTCTTTGGGCACACATATACCAAAAGTACCTTTTCTGATGCTGAACTATGATGGGTGGGGGGCCTGTTATGTAACAATGTAGACCCAGAATACACTGGTCCTAAATGAGCATTTTATCATTCTGCCTGCTCTTTAAAGGAACACCACCTGGGCCCAGTTGTTCAAAACTTTAACAAAGTTATTAGCTAACGTGGCGTTAATTATTTTTATTTTGAAATATGGCAAATACGTTGATATTTTTTGCTGAAAAAATGTGAGTAGCTTTTACACTGCAAAAGCTACTCATAGTTTTGCAGCAAAAATATCAATGTATCTGAAAATACTTTAGGTACAATAGTCAACGAGTTTGTCATTAACAAGCTCTTTGAACAACTGGACCCAGGCATCTATCATCAGATGGACTTTCTTTTAAATTTTAGGATGTGTATGGTAATGAGTTATCAGAGCTAAAGATAAGATAGGCATCCAGATACATGTATGTATATTTCTTATTTCTTGACAAACACATATGTTATGGGTACTCATTACAAGTGCATCTGTGAGTGAGTTTTAATCAGTACCCACAAAAGTTCCTCTTTTTTTTTTTTTTCTTTTTTTTTTTTTTGGTCAAAGAAATGGAGCATTATCTAGAGATCTGAATCATTATTATCTAATTACTTTAATTTATATGAGATATATTACTCACAATCTTAGTTCCTGTCATTTTGTTCAATTTATATCATTTTACAAGCTGCTTGTGAAGCAAATTCAAATAAAATGACAAACCCTATTTACTGAACGAAACAATTTCATTTATGGTTAACAGTTACATTTTCATGGCTACTTGCTGTTAAGAATTCACGGGCACTTACAGCTAAAAATCCATGGGTAAATACTGTTAAGAATGTATGGGTATTTCCATTAACAATTCATGGGTATTTACTATTAAGAATTCACTTACCACTAAGAATTCATAGGTACTTGCTGTTAAGAATTCATGGGTACTTACTGCTAAGAATTCATGGCTATTTGATGTTAAAAAATCATGAGTACTTGCTGTTAAGTTTCATGGGCACATACAGCTAAGAATTCATGGGCACTTACTGCTCAGAATTTATGGGTATCTACTTTTAAGAAATCATGGGTACTTACTGTTAAGAATTCATGGGTATTTACTACTAAGAATTCATGGGTACTTACTGCTAAGAATTCATGGGTACTTACTGCTAAGAATTCATGGGTACTTGCTATAAAGAATTCATGGGTACTTACTGAATAATAGACTTGATTGCCGGCCTTTTTCTGAAAATAAACAATGACTCCAAATAAAATAATTTGCAATTTCATATGATGTACAATCCACGAAAAGGGCCTGTAAGCAATCTGCAGACAATGCAGGCCCAGATCAGCCTGCACATAAGTGCAGGCTGATCAGGGTCTTCGTTGTCCACTTACAGAATCAATGGATACGACAGTATATGTTGATGAACAAAGCATGCCCAGATCAGACTGCACAGATGCGCACACTCATCTGGACCTTTGCTGTTACATATGGCCTAAGGTAAGGGCCTTTTTCCCCTGCTGCACATCATATGATACAGACACAGATTCTCAGACTAAGAATGGCTTCAATTTTAAAAGCATAAAATTCTAATAAGAGGTTTTTAACTGGAAGAAAAACCAACATGTAAGAGTTATGTAATTTATTTATCCTGAGTATTAGAACAGAAAGGCCTGTGCAAACAGTATCCACCCAGATCAGATACCATGTAATGCAGCATCTGATCAGGGTTGACACTGTTTGCAACTCATCTCAGGCTCATTAAAAGGGCCCACTTTGCTTGGCAGGGTATCTCAGCTATAGAGGCTGTTCTGTTTACTCCATGTAAAAATATCATCCAATCAATTTATTTAACGTTTTCCGCAGATTTAATTTCACCAACACTGGTTGTTCAAGTGCTTACATCCAGGTATTTTAAACTGTAGCTCAGACCCTACTCAAAAACATGGTCCTGCAATGGCTGTGACTATAGGTCACGTGACTTGGTTGATTGGAGCTATAGCAATAATAGCTTGGTCAATAGCCTGAAACAAAGTTGGCCCAAGTGGCTCAAAGGACTACCATAATTCAAATTTTAGGACCATTATGGTTAGGTGTCTAAATTATTAGGGTAAATATGGTAAGGCAATCCAGATGACCATATGATGCACAATGCAGGAAAAAAGGCCATCATGCAATTTGCAGACAATACAGGCCTAGATCAGCCTGCACATTTGTGCAGGCTGATCTGAGCCTTTATTGTCCACTTACATCACGAAAACATGCCTATATAATTTGACCCCTTTAAACCCCATTTTTATATAGTAAAACTGGGGTTTACAGGGGTATACATTATTTTTCTTATTTCTGCTCAAAACATAAATTGTAGGTACACGTTAGAACCACCACGTTGAGGCGGTTCTAACGAGTACCCACAATCTATGTTTTGAGCAGAAATATGAAAAATTTTAGAATTTTTCATCTGAAAACTTTCATTTTTTTGGTGGTAAATTTTCAGTATATTTGAATAGGCCTGTTCTCGTAATGCAAACTCAATGGATCCTGTAGTATATGTAGACGAACAGATCAGACTGCACAGCTGTGCACACTCATCTGGACCATTGCTGTTGGACCTTCACTGTTAGCATAAGGGCCTTTTTCCCCCGTGTTGCACATCATATGGCAGTTGTACCATGCTTGTTCGATTCCTGCTTGTTATGGTCTTTTCTGCTTACTATATTTACCCTAAGCATCTGGACATCTTAACCCCCTTTTTTTTTTATTTCAAATACGATTTTACATTTTATGTGGATGCAGACAATTCACATGAAATGTCAAGCATATTTTCTCAAAAACAAACAATAATAACAAAAAACAACAACAAAGAAAAAAAAAAAAATAATAATAAGGTCATCTGCTAATGTCATGATTGGCACTCAGCATGCTGGGTAAAAATTTCAGCAGACAACACTTTAAAATATTTTTTTCTCATTTTTACCAGAAAATAGGCTTTGATGTTTCATGCAAATTGTCTCCTTAGGAACAGTAAGAAACTAGAAAAAGTGTCCATAGGACACGGATGCCCCCACCAAAATGCCATTCAGAAAAAGGTTTTACATATGTAATTGTGACAGGTACAGCATGAAGTTATTATTAAGGTTGATATGGCCCACACACGGTTTACTATATGAAACTTAGTCAAGGGCAGATAATTTATAAACCAAATAAGCAAGAGTTGTCTTCCATGTTCATTACACATCGCCTCAATGTCATGCATGCATCTGTAAATTTTCATAAATATATTCCATATAGTTTAGGAGTTATGGTGCACACACGGTTTACTATACGGAACTAAGTCAAGGGCAGATAATTAAAAAACCAAACAAGCAAGAGTTGTCTTCCTTTTTCATGACACATCGTCTCAATGTCATGCATACACCTGTAAAGTTTCATAAATATATTCCATACGGTTTTGGAGTATGGCCCAGACACAGTTTACTATATGGAACTAAGTCAAGGGCAGATAATTCAAAAACCAAACAACCAAGGTTGTCTTCCTTGTTCATGACACATTGTCTCAATGTCATGCATGCACCTGTAAAGTTTCATAAATATATCCCATACAGTTTAGGAGTTATGGCCAAGACACGAATTGGGACGGACGTATGTATGGACGTACGTATTGGACGGACAGCAGGGCTCGAGAAAATGTCGGTTTTTCGGTTCTGAACCGATTTTCGTATTTCTGAACCGATTTTGACTAACAGAGGATGATCAAAAATCGGTCCAGTTTTTAACGATATTTTGAAAAAAATCGGTTCGAAAATTTTCGCCAAGTCGCTAAATTGTGTAAACAAACTGACCTTTTCCCACAGATAATCCAAGCGTGTATTCATAAAATACCTCGAGGGCCAGTTATTGGACCGGCTCATTATTGAAATAGGTGAATCAGATTTGTCCACACAGGCGGTTCTATTATCTTATCGCAGCGAAATTTGATCCGCTTATAAAAATTATGTAATCAAGTGAAGCGTAAGGCGACAGCATATCGGTGTTTTTGATATGTAAAGGTAATTTGCAATATGATTGAAGTGTGAAAAGCAAGTGTCAGGTAATACAGTTGGATGTGTACACCTGCTTAATCACGCATTCAAGTATGTTTTATTCTGTTGCTAATTGGTCTATCTTTAATTGCCAATTATCCGAGATCCAACGATTTCATTAAAGGCAGTTAAGGTAAAGTTTGTTTTAATTGTCTGATACAAAGAAAGGTGTTAAAATCGGTTTTGCTCATAATAGAGTACCTGTTATAGTCGAAAGTATTTAATGCTAGTTAAATCGTTTAAGGTCGCCTTTTCTAGTTTAGAAATGGCACAGCGTAGCATTTTGTCTATGTTGCAAAAGACAAACCATGATAAAAACCGGAGTCTTTAATGAGCCTGCACACGACAAAACCTACAATAAAACTGGTGCGCCCAGCAGTTACTCAAATCCACCTGCGCACATGCGCACCCATCCTCAATGACTCTTTTTATATATCATAGGTAGATGCGACCAGCGAAGAGTCTGATCAGTTTGCGCTAATGCCTTCTGTAGGTTTTGTTATGCGCTGGCTCATAAATGTAGTGGCCAACGCAGCACAACGCGAATATAGCTTTTGATCGCCGATTGTTTCCCTTTAGTACTCTTCAGTAACTGAGTGACCCGGATATTGGGAAAATGAAAGTAGATGAAATATGGCGTGTCTGAACGGTGGGAGCAAAATTGCTGTTTATAATCGAGATACCGATGTTAATATTAATTGAACAAGTGTTGAAGCAATATTGGTATGTCAGTCGTTGTGCTAATAACGAACTAGCACCCTGTATTTTGAAACTGAAAAATAATACCGAATGGAAACAAACGACCGTTACGGAAATTACCGAAAATCGGTTCGGCAATTTCCGTTTTTGGGGCGAAAATATGCTGGACCGATTTGGATTCTTCAGTTTCTCGAGCCCTGACGGACAGGGGTAACACTTAATGCCCTTCCGCTATTCTTCGAATAGGCGGGGGCATAAAAATTATCAACAATTTGTCATCTGCTGAATTAGTTCAGAGAGTTGTGAAAGTTAAGTTAACAGTCCACTCTGACTATGAAAAAAGTTATTCAAAGCAGTGATAGGGACGGGATTGTAAAAATCCAATTTATAAAAGTTAGAAACATATCCTACGGATGAAGTCTTCTGTATTCAGCAGGTGTAAGTTTTTTCTCCACTTGTATTTCTCTCCTTCCAACTTCTTCTTTCTTTTCTGTGTCTTTTTCTATAAATATATTTAACAAATTATTTCAACCTTTACCACTCTCTTGGCTTATTCAGCAGACGAAAAATTGGTGATATTTTTCTTATTTTCCCAGAAAACACGATGGACATTTCATGCCAATTGTCTCCAATGGCAACAATTTGCATTGAAATGTCAAATCCTGTTTTCATGGAAAAATAAGAAAATTATTTCAATATGTGGTCTGCTGAAAATTTTACCCAGAGTGACAAGTGTTAATTAAGGGGAATGAATACACTTTTAGGGAGGCAACTCTGTCAAAACTGCATCCCTTCTGATAAAGGGATCTACTCTAAAAAGGGAAGAATTTGCTCCTCTTAGGAGCAAATTCTCTCTTAGCATTCTGGGCCCAGTTGTTCAAAACTTAAGATGTCGTTAGTTAACATACCGTTAAAACTTTGACCATTAAATATGGCATATACGCTAATATTTTTGCTGAAAAAATGTGAGTAGCTTTTGCATTTGCAAAAGCTACTCACATTTTTTTCAGCAGAAATACCTTTGAATTAGATATTGTACTTACTAGAAAAGTTAACATTTTGACTTCTAACGAGCTCATTAAGCTAACAACGCTTTGAACAATTGGGCCCTGATGGTGAAATTATCAGAAAAGAAATAGGAGACGGTTTCATGTTTTTTTGTTTTTTTTTGTTTTTTTGTTTTTTTTTAAGAAAAAAGAGTTCAACAGCAAATGCCAAGGCTGATTTAGACCTTCACCATCCCCACATGCTTAACCCTTAAACTGCCAATCACAACAATTGTCGTCTGCCTTGTCATCTGCTTGTGATTTTAAAAGTCATTTTTTTGCAAACAGTGTGGACCCAGATCAGACTGCTCCTCTAGGAGCAGTCTGATCTGGGTCCATACTGTTTGCCTGTATGCAAAAATAGGTTTGAAAAGTTTGCAAGAATATTCAGCAGACGACATATACAGACGACATTTTCAGATGCAGGTTTTCTTGGCGTTTTAAGGGTTAAAATACTTTTTTGCTTGGCCTGCTTCAGTCTGTACATCTGCTTGTTCTGATCAGAATAACAAAGTCTTCAAAAGCGACCAAAATAGCTCATGATCAGGGCCCGGTTGTTCAAAGCGTCGTTAGCTTAACAAGCTCGTTAAGGGTCATTTCGTTAACTGTTTTAGCGGATTCAATACACAATATTCTGATATTTTTTGCTGAAAAAATGTGAGTAGCTTTTGCACTGCAAAAGCTACTCACATTTTTCAGCAAAAAATTTCAGCATATTTGCATATCACTCGATGTAAATTTTAACGAATCGTTAACTAACGACGTTGTTAGCTTTGAACAACTGGGCCCAGATTATTTGGATACATAGACTGATCTGGAACTATACTCCTATCAGAAAAGGCGAGTGACTGTGTTATTCAAACTTGTTCAGCACTTTATTGAAGCCCTCCAAGGTACATGTTTGCTTATTCCCCCAAAAATAATTGGCCATGTTCCCTAAAAGGGATTTTCCTTAAAAGAGACAATTGGCATGAAATGTCAACTATTTTCTGTGCAAAATAAGAAAGATATTTCACAATGTTGCCTGCTGAAATTTTTACTCAGACATGCTAAGCGTTAATACCTAGAAAGAAATTTTTTAAGATTTTAATTTTTGCAACTTCGGATGCACTGCATAAATATGCAGAAATTTAAACCCTGCAGAAATATTCCTCTATATGGTGGGTTGCAGACATTGTATTATCGGTTTTCATAAGCCTCAAATTTCATTGCTGAAAATCATGCCATGGTTGCTAAATTCTACCAAGAACTGTCAGTCTTCAGAGCTCCAGTTAAGAGGGGAATCAGATAAATGATTTTCTCATTTCTTGTTGACAACATAAGTTTTCGTCATGAAATAAGACAAAGCAAGCTTTGGTGCTTCTAATGAGTACCCATAACATATGTTTTCATCAAGAAATACTGTAAGAAAGTATCAATATTTTTTCAGCTATAAAAACAGCCTTGTGCCTTTGGAGATGGGAGTTGTAGTTTTACGACCTAGTCAAAACTGAAAAGGTCATACTTTAAAAGGTCATAGTTTAAAACCTACTGACACTTTTCCTGGGCAGGCTTAGTCCTCTAAGCAGCTCACAAGTACTTATGCACATACTTTCACCAGTAAGTAGCAAATGCCTGTCTTGAATCTGCAGAAGTGGGGGAATGACCATAGAAATTATTTCATGGTCAATCTCCACGTGAGTTATATGGCCGAGCTGGGATTCCTATTTGTGACCCTTAGATCTGCAGTCAGACCTGGGGGGGGGGGGGGTAGCTTAGGGGTAATTTTGGTACGGGTGTGCAAGCCAGTATTTCAAAACCTACCCCATTCATATACCAGGCCTTCGAAAAAACGGACCCATTCATATACTTGATCATCCAAAATGTTGACCTGTTCATATACTGCCCTTTGATTTTTTAACCCATTTTTTTGCTGGTTATTACACAAATATCACAGTCAGTTCATGTAATACCAAGAGGATAAGCAGCCTCGAAAAATCTCTAAGCGAAAAATATGTGCATATACCAGGATGTCAGAAAAATGGGGCCTTTCACATAGGTCCAGACAAATCGGGCCATTCATATACTTTTTGTTGAAAAAAGGAGTCCAATCATATACCTGGCAGCGCTGAAAAAGGGGGCTATTCGGCACGCACATCCGTACTATGCCATATATAGGAAGTTACCCCCCCCCCGCACCCCCGAGTCAGACAAGCTATCTGCTGTGCTATGGAGCCCGACAGATCTGTGTCTCCTCTCTAAATATAGATTACCACTACTTATACAACATCATCAAGCAAAAGATTTAACATTTTGCGGCAGAATAAAGGGCCCAGTTTAAACCTCATCGCTGGATGGCAATGAAGAGCAATACTTCAAGCTTACCTTCTGGAGCATTTTTCACTCTTATAGCAGGATTGAACGTGTTCGAACGAAGCATTCTGAAAATAAACAGTGAACAGAAATCTTTGTTGTTGTACTGTTTTTATCCTAAATATTCTGACAGTCATACCTGAGCAAACAGTGTAGACCCAGATCAAACTGCTCCTAAAGGAGCAGTTTGATCTGGGTCTACACTGTTTCCATTGAGTCAGCTCTTTTGGGACACCCATTAAAGACTGTATAAACTCTCCCACATTATACATTGGAAGAGTCCATTTTCAATTTTAGGTATGTCAGGCTATATGATGTAGATATTCCTAAAGAAAAATAGTTGAAGTATTTGCAAACAGTGGAGGCCCTGATCAGATGCTGTGTTCTGCGGTGTCTGATCTGGGTCGACACTGTTTGCCAGTGACCTGTTTAGGAGTCTCCAGTCTTCAATGGGTTAACTTCACTTGTCAAATTTCAGAGCGAAAGATGTCACAAATAGGAGATCACAAGGAGTTAAGAAGTCCAAATATTAGAGTAATTATGATTATGTTTATCTCAACATTTATAAGCACATGGGACTATATCAAGAGAAAATGCATCTATATGCAACTTGAGTAGCTTCTGATCATCCTGCACAAGCAAGAAGCTTTGCCCTCAACTAATACATTCTACAGAATCCAGCTAAGATGTATACAGTTGACTATTATTGTTTCAAACTCCAAGGAACCAGAATATTGGGTTTGAAATAACAGCAGTTTGAGATAAAAGGTTTTAACATATAGGGAATACAGTCAAACCTGTCCTAAAGGCCACCTGTATTAAGCAATCACCTGCATTTAAAGGCCACTATTTCAGATCCCATTAAAGGTAAAGAAGTGGAAATCTACCTGTATTAAGCAAGCACCTGTCTTAAGCAACCATTTTTTGGCTTTCCCATAGGTGCTTGCTTAACACAGGTTTGACTGTATATAGAAAACTGAACCAATATTATCCATTATTTAGTCTGACTTAAGCAGTATTTGAGTTATCAATTTTTTAGATAATGAGAGTCAACTTTATTCGGATTAATATACATGTATTTTATTTCTCCACTTCATTTTAAAAGTGACTGCTATAGTTTTACATCATGTTTTTTATGTCACCACTGATGTCATTTGGATATATTGCTATCTGAAAAACTGATGATATTTTTATTTTTAAAAGTGACTGGGATCATTTTATGTCACATATTTTATGTCCCCAGATGTCAATTGGAAATATTAATTTCTTGAAAATTGATGGTATTTTTGATGTGTTAAAAGTGACTGGGATTGTTTTATGTCATACTTTTTATGCCACCAGAGGTCAATTGGAAAAATAAATTTCTGAAAAAATGATGTATTACTTTCCAGTGCTACTGACTAAGCTGTAGACTGCAGTACTGAATAATTTGTGTACTGCCAAACTTCAATGGCTCTGACATTTTTGGGACCATAGAAATTTGTTCTAGATGTGGGAAGTTCAAGCCACTGAGGGTTAACCATAGAGCCAGGCCAGGAGGCGAATGGGGATAACTTAGGGATATCAATCTATAAAATAATGGTATGCTGAGTGTACTCATTAGAACTGCCTCAAAGAGGCAATTCTAATGAGTACACACAGCATACATTTTCATGATAAAATACCCCTAAAATATCCCTAAATATTTGCTTTCTTGAGCTATCAGAAGAATTTCCTTGGAACTTGAAAACAAGTTCAAATCAGCCACAGTGTTCGATTCATTGAAGTTTTACTGTGTATGATTTCATAACTGCAGATAAGAGGGGGTATCCGCATAATATTTTTCTTATTTCTCCACAAAAACATATATTGTAGGTACTCATTAGAAGCACCTCTCTGAGGTGCTTCTAATGGGTACCCACAATGTAATTTTTTGTGCTTCTAATGAGTACCCACAATATATGTTTTTGAGGTGCTTGTAATGAGTACTCACAATGTATGTTTTTGTGCTTCTAATGAGTACCCACAATATATGTTTTTGTGGAGGAGAGGTGCTACTAATGAGTACCCACAATATATGTTTTTGTGCATCTAATGAGTACCCACAATATATGTTTTTTGTGGAGGAGAGGTGCTTCTAATGAGTACCCTCAATATATGTTTTCGTGCTTCTAATGAGTACCCACAATATATGTTTTTGTGCTTCTAATGAGTACCCACAATATATGTTTTTGTGGAGAAATAAGAAAACTATCAGTATTTTTTGTTTGACAAAAATGCCTTATCTGGAGCTATGTCTGTATCTAATAATGTTTCTGATAATTCAGTACAGTACCTGCCAACTTCTTTCTTTACAGCTTCATAGTCCTTTCTCTTGAATGAAATCCACACAACAAATGTACAGAAAGAGTATAGAGTCTGAAACGAGAATTGTCATTAAGCAGTGCTTATGAGATACCCCTGCTCAGAAACCAAAACGTAACAGAAGGACAGATGGACACTTTAATTCCTTACCATGTTTGTCCTAAATAAATGAGTCAATTTACTACCAGTTGATGTGTCTAAAAATCACTGGACCAGTTAGGACTCAGAACAAAGGAGCACTTTACTGTATCTTACTGTACCCTTAAAAGAACTTTATTTAAAATATATTACTTGTTTCCAAGATAAGAGCACAATTTATTAAGTGGCTTCAATTTATAAAGGGCACTTGTTTTAACATTTTGTCATATACATGTAGCTATAAATAGTTAATACTGAATGATTAAAAATGTGCGATAAAGTCCAAGTAGCAAGCATGCAGATATCACTCAATATCATGCTTACTTGATATTGCACACCTACTTGAATGTCTTCTAGTGATACTATTATATGGGATTGCTTTAGATGACATCTTAGGGCAATGACATCACGCCAAAAGTTTATGCAGGCTCTTAAGTTTAGACCACAAAAATGCTTATTTTGAGGCTACAAACAACTGAAAATGACACAAAATACTTATAACTATGTAATAAAAGAGTTATTGCAGATATTGGTGAATATTGTCCTGCATTGGGATATCAAAGGATGCTTGCAGGCTTGTGCCCTTTGATATCAGAACCCAAAACAATAATTCACCAATATCAGTGCAATAAACCTATACTATTATACTCAAAGCTTACATTACAGGCGAGTTAGGTACCATTGCTTACCTCAAACATTGATCTATCTTTGTCAGTAGAGGACACCCTGGATCTGCAATGTATATAATATCATTAGTATCAAACAAACTGTAACATATACAGTGAGCCCTTGCTACAACAACAGCATTTGCTCTCAAAGATGTTGCCATATTAGCTTTATACCTCTGGGCCCAGTTGTTCAAAGCTAACGATGTCGTTAGCTAACGATTCGTTAAAACTTACATCAAGTGATACGCAAATATGCTGTAATTTTTTGCTGAAAAAATGTGAGTAGAAAGCTACTCACATTTTTTCAGCAAAAAATATCAGAATATTGTATAGTGAATCCGCTAAAACAGTTAACGAAATGACCCCTAACGAGCTCGTTAAGCTAACAACGCTTTGAACAACTGGGCCCTGATGTTTATAAATAGCAGATAAATAACAAAACCAAAGAAAACTTAAAACTTTCGATGAAATAAGATTTGAATCATACTGAGTAAAATATTGGTGGTATTGGCAGACAAATATGAATACTCAGGTAAACACGCCAAATCTGCAGCTTTGGGTAACAGCTGAAATCGGTATTCATGCCCCTGGTAATATGCAGAGATGGTTTAAGGAATTTGCAATAGAGGGGAAGCTTTCTCAATGACACACAGTGTGGGTTAGGGAGGGTCAAAACCCACAAGATGTGAGGCTATAATACCTAAACTTTAAATATTCTGCACATTTTCTTTTCTTTCCACTTTTCTAGTGCCCTAGAGGTCTTGCTTAAATTGACCAATTTGCCCTATTTGTCTCGATAATGTGGGCGGGAGGTTTCTTGGTGTAAAGGAAACAACTCAAACCACCAGAGAGCAGCATTGAGCCCAAGGCAAGCGTGTTTTGATGCTTTGTTCTGAGCATGCTTTTTTATCATTATGTTGGTAAGAAATGTCTTTTATATTCTTTAATTACATGTATATTATTCTGATAACAATTGTAGAAAATAAGTATTTTAAGGACTATTTTAATATTGTTTGCATGTCCTGAAGTAGAATTTAGGCGAACTGTTGTAACGGTACGCTTACATAGATAGCCTCTTCTAAAAGGTTACTATTGCAGCACTTTATCAAAGGTTATGGGATATACATTAATTTTCACAATTCCATTTTTAAAGTGGGTGGATGCACTGGTACTGCTATTAAAGTGCAATTTATAGCATTCCCAGGAACGTGTGACAAAAAATTGATATTCTTAAGTACTTATTTGAGTTTTGAAGGGGTAAGCCCAAAAAAATATTTGAAATTAGCTGTAATTATTTTTTAATATGAAAGTCATTCTTGTAGAGGCCAGTGAGATGAGATCTCATTTACACCTCTCGAATTCACATTTTGCATTATGTAATTTAGCTGACATAGACAAGATATGCATGTAAAGAACCCAACACTATTCCGCATTAAAATCTGCGTTAAGATTTATTGTGTGCAAAGCATAGACCAAGCTTTTTATGAAACATTGTACTTGTATAGCTGCAGTAACATGAAAGCAATGTTAGGATGTGACCAATCCATCCATCCACTGACATCATGAGATTTTTATCAGTAAATTTTATAGCTTGCTTTCATGTCTGAGAAAAAAGAAAAAAAAAAAAAAAAAACTAATACTTTTAGGTCCAGAAAAAAAAAAATTGCGCAGCATGCAGTTTATAATGCAGGAATCTGCAATTTTTTGCGGGAGCACTCCTTCATCCAGTCCATAAAACTATGTCAGGCCACCAGGAATCAGTGCAAATCCCACAATAGTGCACCCTAAAATCATCTCTAGAAAAGTGTAACCCAAGCCACAGTCCTACTAAACATAGAAAGGGGCTATCTGGTACGGTTTATGTGTGGCTTTTTTAAATTTCAACGAAAATCTCAATCAATTCTAGAGGCCTATAAAATTTCAGGCAACCATCCTCATCAGCTCTCTCAGTGCTTTGATTTATAGTGTTTGGTCTGACTCAGATAGGATTTTATGCGCAATAGTTCTAGGAACCAGACTACATTTGATGTCACACTGTTTTGGTACCCCGAAAAAAAAAGTCCTATCTAAGAATAGAGTGTATGGAGTAGATGTTGTATACACTGAAATGTAAACAAGAGGCCCATGGGCCACAATGCTCACCTGAGTTAACTGCTGTAAGTTAATCAGGTCATTTACTCATCATTCCCTATTAGCCTGTCAAGTTTCAAGGCAATGGCTAAAACAGTTTTTGAGATACCTTGCTTACAAGGTTAAAATGCTGAAATTTTCAAAGGGCCTTACGTAAATCCAGTTTAAACCCCAGGAGCTTGATTGGCAGGATTTATGAAGGGGACCACTAAACATTACTACATACTAAATACATAAGCTGTGGACCTGGTGGTTTCAGAGAAGATTTTTATGTTTTTCCCATTATAAGTTTATGGGAGATAATGACTCCCAAGGCATGGCCAGTTTGGGCCCCAGGGGCATGGTTGGCAGGATTTATGTAGGGGACCACTAAACATAGCTACATACTAAATATATATAAGCTCTGGGCCTCATGGTTTCAGAGAAGAAGATTTTTTTAAGTTTTTCCCATTATGTCTAGGCTCAGGTGAGCTAAAAATGACTGCATTGTTCAGACTGTAAAGGTACTATTTGGCTGGGTGGAGTGATAGATAGATAGATAGACAGACAGACAGACAGACAGACAGACAGACAGACAGATAGATAGATAGATAGATAGATAGATAGATAGATAGATAGATAGATAGATAGATAGATAGATAGATAGACCTCTTCTGAATATTTCCATTTCCTTGATCTGCACCTACAATAATACCCCGCATGCAAAAGGGATACTCTACTAAATCAACATCATTTTTCATCTTAGATATTACGGTAACTTACATTCCACATGACATGTGGTGCTGTTGCTCAAGCCCCAGGCCCAGCACAAGAACACAGTAGGCCTGCCCCAGGTACTTCTGGGCCTCTTCCAGCTTCACCAGTGAGTCAGCATAGGCCTGCTTCTCTGACAGACTAGGCTCACTGAAAATAGAAAATAGAGTGGACCCTCTATTAACCCATTTTAGTCTGGAGACCTCCAAAAGGGTAATTGGCAAACAGAGTAGACCCAGATCAGATGCCACAGAATGTGGCATCTGACCAGTCTACACTGTTTTCATTAACTTCAGGAATTTCTATAAAACATCGTAATAATAAAAACTAATCAGATACCCTGCTAATGTAAATAGATTGGTCCAAAGGATTGTGGTAGAAGAGTCCACTTGATGTAAATGGGTTAATGGTCACCTTTCAAAAGCAATTACTTGTACCTTCATATAAAAGCTGCTTTATCATTTCCTAAAGTAAAGTTTCACTATATTTTTAACCTCTCTACATCAGCCAGTTTTATTCTTTTCTAAAAGATGGCTGTTGAAAGAAGGTTGACCTGTACATTTAAATTCATGAATTAAGGGGGAGCAGAAATGCCTAGTTTAAAGGGAAATAACTGAATAGAAAAATATTTACCTTCCTTATCATTTGGGGGCTACTCTTAAAGGAAAGAATTTTGCTCCCTCTGGGAGCAAATTCTTTCTTATATGAGTAGCCTCCATTTCTGAAAGGGTTCAAGTACCTAAAGGGATTAAATTAAAGAAGAGAATTAGGGAGAAAATTCTTTCTTTTAAGAGTAATCCTCATTTTTGAAAGAGTTCAAGTACCTAATGGAACTAAATTCTCGACTGCAAAAATGGTTCCCCTTTGAAAAATGACAGCAAAGTCATTCCCCTTAATAACACAAAAATAGATATCCAGAAATTAACACTTACTATGATGCTGAAATCAGTCAAAGATAAATGAGTGACATTTGATGCAGCATGACTGGAGACTGATATTTCAGTGATGCAACATGATGTTGAAATGAACATTGATCTTCCTCTGACATGCAGAGATTGCCTTGACTGAAAGATTGCTGGAAGCAACTGCAAACATACATGCTTCTACCATAATGGCATAGACATACCCAAGAACCAGAAAACTAGTGTTTGGTGGCAATATGGCAAAATTACTGGCTATATTTAAGGCTTCTACAAGTGTTAAAGAAAGTGAGCAAATTTAATCCTGGTCCTGCTGAACTTTGCAAACTGTGTAGATCCAGATCAGTTGACTTCTCAGAACAGTATAGATCCTTTGCAAACAGTATAGATCCTGATCAGTTGACTTCTGATCCTTTGCAAACAGTATAGATCCTGAGTTTGCAAAGGCAAGGCATATCTGGATTCAACAGGACCAGGATTAGTTCTAAAACAAAACTGAAAGTCACGGGTCTAAAAGTTCAACATCATTAGCATAATTCTGTGCACAAGAATGTTTGGCAAAATGCTCTTATGCCAAAGGGAATGCCAGTATGTCACTTTAATTTCAAAGGTATGCTGCACTTACTGGCACAAATCAGATAGCAGTTCATCACCAATAAATCTAAGATTAATGAAGAAACCCCATTTGAAAAAAAACAACATTACCCTCATGGCTAAACAGCAAAAAAGGACCAGCTGCACATCTTTGTTTTCTTGCCTGGGTCTACATTATCCACTATTTACCGTCTATAAAACCTTCTGGCAGTGAAAAGCCAAGACTGGGGCCAGCCTGTGCTTGCACAGGCTGGCCCCAGTCTCAGCTATTCATCCATGGCCATGCCATTTTCTTTCTTTCAGTATGCCTGGTTTTATCTGACAGTCTGTTATCCATATGATTTCTGTTTGAAGTTTGATAGGTGATTGATGAAATAATCAGCTGATGAGTGATAGGTGACAGGTTTACTTGTTGATTTCATTTGAGGTGAGCCACAAGAAAACAATACAGTCCCATAATTACACAAACAGCACCAGGCAAAGGCAGCATTTAATCAGTACAATCTGGTCAGGATCTTTCTTTTTCTCTTAACCCTTGTCATGCTGAATAAATTAAGATGCCACGCCTACTTCCAATTTTCAGCCAATCAGATTACTTGATCCAGTTTGTTGATACAAATTCACATACTTAATGGCAAACAGTGCAGATCCAGATCAGTTGGCTTCTTCAGAAGCCAACTGATCTGGATCTACACTGTTTGTAAAGAAAGGGTATATCCAGGCTCAGCAGGACAAGGGTTAAAATATCAGTACCAAATTTACCCTCAGCAATCCGACAGACAGGCCAGAGTAAGAGTGCCTACCTAGAACAGCTGTTGCAGAACAAGGCATCTGATTAGGGTTGCCACTCTTTCAGCAATTTTAGACAAATCAGTCAGAAGTAAAATGAACTTGTTCTAAGACAAGTATGGTAAGGAGATACTGTGGTCCAATATTATTTGTTTGTGTTGAGGTTTTACGGCCCAGTCAACCCAATGGGGTCATGTCGAGCGCGGTCAGTTTACCTAACCACACGTTTTACTGGGCAGGCTTAGTCCTCTAAGCGGTTAACCAGTATTGTGCACATTCTTTCGCCAGAAACTGACAACTGCCCTTCTTGAATCAGCAGAAGGAAGAGTGTTCCAATATTAACCCTTGTCCTGCTGAACCCGAATATACCCTGTTTTGCAAACAGTGAAGATCCAGATCAGTTGGCTTCTGAAGAAGCCAACTGATCTGGGTCTGCACTGTTTGACATTAAGTATACAGATTTATAACAACAATCCTGATCAAATAATCTGATTGGCTGAAAATTTGAAAAGGGCGTGGCAATTTATTCAACAGGACAAGGGTTAAGGATAGTTTGTCACTCATCCAACTTTTAGACAAATTAACAGGTAGTAAAATGAATTTGTTTGAACTTTAACCCTGGTCATTTTGAACCCTGATATATCCTGCCTTTGCAAACAGTGTAGATCTAGATCCTGATCTGGATCTGCAAGCACTGTTTGTCATTAAGTATGCGAATTTGCATCAACAACCTGGATCAAGTAACCTAATTAGCTAAACATTAAAAGTGGGTGTGGCATCTAAATTTATTCAGTGTGACAAGGGTTAAGATACATACCTATGGTAAGAAAAGGTATTTGAATATTTAGTATAAATATGGTACCATCTAGAAACTAGCAAAGCCTTAAACAGGTATGCTAACTGGGGTCTTCACTGTTCACAAAATAATGCTATAATGGAATTTCCTTCTTCCAAATGATGGTCAGCTCATTGTCGATCCACTGGTAAGGCGCATTTTTCAACCAAAAATATTGATACACTTCAACCTCTTTATAACATGGTTCGTTATAACATGGTTTTGGATATAACACGGTTCGATGATGGATCCCAAAAATGTATAGATTATATTGAAAAATGACCATAAATGGTCATTTTTCAATATAATCTATACATTTTTGTTTGGGTATAACATGGTTGTTTAACTAACACGGTTTATGCTATGGACCCCAACCATAGTGTTATAAAGAGGTTGTGGTGTATTTTTATTTCTCCACAAAAATATGTTGTGGTACTCATTAGAAGTGCCTCACTGAGGCACTTCTAATGAATACCCACAACTTATGTTTTCATGGAGAAATATGAAAAATATTTCTGGACAGACTGCTTATCTGTAGCAATGGTCAAATTCTTTGAAGAGATTGCTTTTGACCAGTAACTCCTGTGCTCGGCCTCACTTAATTTCAACTTTCACTATCTGAGATTGGGTCTGATAACTATCAGCTTCATGGAAGTCAGAGGGAACTATATGACCTCTGGGATCCAAGTACTGACCCAGGCCAGATAGTTTCTGATGATAAAAATAGTATTTGAACACCTGTGGAGGAAAATCACAGGAACTGATTTGAGTAGGTTGTGGTACTGAGCACTGAGTTTTATCTGTAATGTGTTTCACCGCAGGTAAAATTAAGAGCTGTCAGCAGATCTGACCACTGCTAATTTTCTGTCACAGGGCAGCAGGGTGTCTCATGTTTTTCTTGCAACTGTACACCAAGTTTGAAGATTTTTATCAAAATACCCAGAGAAGTTTTACAGGAGTGATAAGACAATGTATAAACCCTTAAAGCACCAATCACAACTGCAGCAGACCTTTTCAAATACATTTTTTTCAAAGAAAATAAGTTGATATTTCATGTGTGAATTGTCTGCTTGGCATAAATAAGTTCTGATATTTCATGTTAATGATTCACATGAAATGTAAAGACTTATTTTCTCAGAATATATATAAAAACAAATAGAATGTGGTCTGCTACAAATTTTGCTTGGTACTTTAAGAATTAACCCCTATCCTGGAAAACATGTCAGTATACGCTTTTAGAGAGTAAGGCTATTTGAGAGCGTCTCAGGACCTGCAGAAATAAAACCAATCCTTTAGTTTTAGGTTGTCCAATAGGGTAGGGAATTTAGCAAAATCTAATCAGTTCTTTGCCATGTCCCAATTATATATCCATGAAAATTTGTTAAAAATCCAACCAGTGGTTCACAAGATATTGTGCAGACAAAAAAGTGTGATGCAGATGCCAATGCTGACATCGACGCCAATGGGATCCACACCAAAAGCAATATGTCACCCTCCCCATAGTTGGGGGGACATAAAATACACAAAAAACAATTCGGGCTCATGAAGTTCTATTAATTTTCTCACAGCACAATTCTGAAATCAAGCTGAATTTTTTTAGTTGCATTTTTGGCAAAGTCAATAGATACCTTGTTGTTTTTTTTTTTTTTTAACTTCATGTTTGCTTTAAAAGCGAAGTTTCTTAACCTAATGTATCAAACTTAAGATATTTATTTGTTTACTGCTTTTTTTCAATTTGTTTCATCCTTATATCACTTTTGTGAATTTCCATTCCTCCAAATAGCTTATCCTGAAGAATTTTTGCAAAACCTATGAACATTCATGGAGGTAAAGGGAAATGTTGCAAAGTGATGAATATTTTTGCTCCATGACTGTACACCCTAACACAGCATACATTTATAAATGAAGTTAATGAACGAAATTTGTAGTATTTATAAAAACATAACAGTCTAGTTAATTACAAACACCAGGGGTAACAGCAGTACAAATACATAAAAGCTTACGAGCCTTTTCACAAACAAAACGACTGTGTAAATAATACAAAAATCAAAGGCCCAGATCAGGCTGCACAGATGTGCACAGAGGCCCTAAGGAGAAAGTGTAGGTGCACATAGTCTGGTCTGGGGATTTACCATTTGGATACAGAATAATACCCTAATACTCACATTGTTAATTAACCAACACAGGGACAATATCTTAATATATTCACCAAACATGCAGACCCAGAAAAAGTGCAGATAACCATAATGAGCATTATAAATCTGGGTCTGCTCTTTAGTATAGACAATACTGGAGCCTTGAAGAATGTAAATAATGAATAAAAGAGACAAAAATGACTTAATTGATGCACAGACTGATCTGGGACTAATCCATTTTTACAAAACAACTCTGCATGCTGAAGGTAATTTTAACAGATGGCAGAATGAGTTAATATGATTTATTTTCTCTAGAAAACAAGGCTTGACATTTCATGTGAATCATCTCTAGAGATGATTCACATGACAAGCCTTATTTTCTGATAAAATACAAGAAAACTACATTTTAAAATGTCATCTGTTGATATGCAAAAATATATGTACCTTTTATCTCATTGTGGTTTGCATATTAAGCAAAACAATATATATATTAAATATAAACGAATCCCTACAGACTAATGGCAGTCATGCAGGGCTGGCACTGAGCTAGTTATTATGCCATCTGTATACTTGATTGGGAATGGATTTCATGCTCCGGTATAAAATAAGCTTATATTATGTAGATTAGGTATAGCTTGGTCACTTGAGGAGTGGTGGGTGGGTACTTGTATGTATGATAATTATGGTATTGTGAATAATGAAAAGTTTCACAAACATGCAAGTGGCCTCATACAACAGAGATATAAATTACATACAATATTCAATGTAATTACACCACATCATCCTTATAAGTACACAGTCAAGCATTTTCTGAGTTTTCAGTAGTTTTGATAAAAACTTAATTATACACAGTGTTGTAATTAATGTCCTTTCAACATCACTCTGAAAGATGTTTTTTGCTTGGCTTTTTATTTTAAGTGAGAATATATTGTTCTGATTGAATATATCTTATCAGAAACCATTTGTCGTTTATGTTTCTGTGTTTTGTTCTCATATACTTACCCTAAATTAAATTTACAGCCAAAAAAAAGGTCTGATCTATGCAATTCTATAGTAGTGATTTTTTGGATTTTTTGTCTAAGAAAATATTTTTAATTTTTCTTTGCCAAATTTGTTTTATTTATGTTTCACAACAATATTGTGAAAATTTCAGAAAAATTGAACAAGCGGAACTCGTTGAAAATCTGCCTCAAAGTTACTTACTCTACAGATTTCTGCATAATTTGAATTTATTTTTACTATGGGAAAAGTGAAAATATTTGATTTTTTCAAAAACTAATATCTAGAATAAAACTTTTTGTGCATATAGGTAGTTACGACAAATGGTTTTGCATGAAATCATGATAAAGGTTTGCAAATTTACTTCTTCTGTGTTAAGCGCCAAACAAAAAATGACTTTCTGAAAATCGAAGTCAAAAACATATGTAGTAGGAGGGATATGGTAATCAAATATGAATAAATAATCACATAAGCTGCAGCTCTCACTGTAAAGGGATGTAGTGCAGTCAGCCTGTACATTTTCACAGACTGAACATTGTCTTTCCTGCTTCCCTGAATAAAGATTATACCATATTTATCCCAAATATTTGAACAAACAGGCCTGAGCAAACAGTGTAGACCCAGATCAGATGCCACAGAATGCAGCATCTGATCAGGGTCTACACTATTTGCCACACATCCAGCAGCTTTTAGGACAAGTATGATAAGGAATTAGGTGCCCAGATATTTAAGGAAATATGGTACTGTAGAAACAATGGTCCTAATCAGACAGCACAGGCTGACCATGTTCTTTTCTATTTTCATGAATTTATGGTCTATAAGATCCCTTTCAGCAAGAAGCATGTAATGCAGTCCACTCCTTTCCATAAGAATTACTTCTCACTAGCCTTCACCACTTTCTGTTGTCATATTCAGAAAACAAACTGATGATATTTTTCTTATTTTTCCAAGAAAATAAGATTTGACGTTTCATGCAAATCATCTCATAAGGAGACAATTTGCATGAAGCTTCAAATCCTATTTACTCGGACAAAAGAATTCTGATAAGATGGTTCTTATTAAGAGGAATTGACTGCATTTTTAATAATAATATATGTGTGAATTCACGAACAGTACTGTATACAACTGGTGATCACAAATTGTACACCTTACTTTGTAATTTGTTTCTTTCTGAAATAAAAATTAGAGATCGGACATGACCAACAGTAACTCACAGTCAGTTTAATTTATGCATTGTAATTTCAATTACTGACAGTAAAAGTCACAAGGAAATTTAACCCTTGTCCTGCTGAACCCGAATATACCCAGCCTTTGCAAACAGTGTAGATCCAGATCAGTTGGCTTCTGAAGTTTGTCATTAAGTATGTGAAATTGTAGCAATAACGTGGATCAACTGACCATTAGAAGTGGGCATGGCATCTTATTTTATTCAGTATGAAAATGGTTAAGGCACAAGTGGTTAGTGCTCTATAATGTCCCAGGATGTCCCAGGCTTGATGCACCTCTATAGAGCCTTTCATTATCACTCTTCTATTCTTTTGCAATAAATGAAATACTGTTGAAAGAGAAGTCAAGCATAAAATCATCCATCCATCCTAGCACCTCGTGAAAATGTGACTGCACGGCATATGTAGACAGCAGGATGGTAGCTGCAAATGTTCTCTTAAAATGGAGACTGCACCATTCTAAGCAGTGATTCTGATATTGTTTAGCCTTTGTATTACTTTGTGACCTCTGGCTGTGGAATTATTTTATTTTTGTTACATCATGTTTGGTGCTTTAAATTGTTCTCACATTTGTTCTGTCTTACTTAGCTTCATGATCATTTCACTTGGGGAAGACCAAGCTGCAAGTCACTCAGCTACTTGTTTATTTACAAATTCTGGCTGTGGCTATTCATATATATTTGCTCTTCCCCTCAGCATGGGAAGTAGACTGTTATCTGTGATTGAAGCACTTCCTAAACTGCTTTATTATGTTTTGCTGATTTGCTCTCAGGATGGTAGCTGCAGATCTGCTCTCAGGATAGAGGTTACAGATCTGCTCTCAAGATGGTAGCTGCATCTCTGCTTTCAGGAGGGTAGATGTATCACCGTTTTCAGGATGGCAGTTGAAGATTTGCTCTCAGGACGGATGGTAGCTGCAGCTCTGCTTTCAGGAGGGTAGATGTATCACTGTTCTCAAGATGGCAGTAAAAGATTTGCTCTCAGGCTGGATGGTAGCTGCAGATCTGCTCTCAGAAGAGGCTGCAGATCTGCTCTCAGAAGAGGCTGCAGATCTGCTCTCAGGATGGTTGCTGCATCTCTGCTTTTCAGGAGGGTAGATGTATCACTGTTCTCAGGATGGCAGTTGAAGATTTTCTCTCAGGATGGATAGTAGCTGCAGATCTGCTCTCAGGATGTTGCAGATTTGCTCAAGTAGTGGATAATTTCAACTTATTCCTTCTTGAGAAAGGCCAAGAGGCCAAACATTTGAAAATCAGAGAGTGAAAAGTGACAACTGTTTGTTGTAATAACCTTCCTGGAGAAGGGTTTGAAAGCCATAGATAAGGATAGGCTATAGCAAATGAATCAGATCATGCAAATTTGTGTAATAAACCACATCAGTAAATAACCACTACTATCATAATTTACTGTATCTTTGAAAGGCAGAAATAATTGGCAATATGGTACAAAAATCAGCCACCAAACTCTTGGTGAACCCATATACAGGTGCAAAATTATTGCAACATATTTTAAGTCAATAAATTTCATTCAGAAGTTTGGCATCACTGATATATATTAGGCAGGGATGTAGCACCTAGGCTCATTGATCATCGTTTTCTCCAGAAGAAATGGGTCATATCATCAGAAAAGGTTCATTCCACCTAAGGACATACTAGGTATAATTTCTGCTATTTTTATTAGGGAGTCAGCTTTTGTGACTTCCTGTTTGCTTTTCTGCACTAAGCCCCTTCTGAAAAAGGGTCTTCTATAAAAGGAAAATGTTTATTTTTCGTTGTGAGCAAACTCTTTTCTTTTACAGTAGACCCTTTTACAGAAAGGATCCTTTTAGAGTAAACCCTTTTACAGAAAAAGGACAGAATGGAAAAAGGGAGTAAATCCTTACCTTTTACAGTAGACCGTTTTTTTTCATTTATACCATATTTACCCTAAGTATTCTGACAGAGAGGCCTCAGCAAACAGTGCAGACCCTGATCAGATGCTGTAATGTGTAGCATCTGATCAGGGTCTGAGCTGTTTGCCATACTACTTGCAGTAGACTGGCTCCAGTCTTCAATGACTAAGTATACTTAACAAAATAATTAAAGGGTCACCAGTTTCAATTTCCCTTTGATTAACATTCAAATGCGACCTGTCAGTTGTTAAAATTATTCTCTGGGCAATACTGCTATTTGCAAGCCCAATAAAATAGGTTCAACATGTTAGCAATATGTTCAGCTACCAAAGTGTCAATGGCCTGAACATTGTCAGCCTAGAAAATTCTGAGAAAAATGGGGGAATTTCTGAAAAATTATTTTTTACCCCAAAAGGACGTTTTTTCAGAACATATGAAATTTTCTATTTTTACTCAAAACAATGATTTACCCCAAACACAATCTTGTGAATTCCAATTTCTTAGAGGTAAAAGATACACAGATATGGCCAGAAAAAGAGGTCAACCCTTTAAGAGGCTAAACTTGCCGTGATGATTCCCCATAGACTGGGAATAATCTATAGAGGGTACCTGTAGGAAAATGTGAGTTTCTTGATTGAAATTAAAGCTTTCTCTATGATTTATTCACAGTTTGAAGTCAATACATTACTTATCATGTTCCAATGTCAATTTTTCATTTTTGGGTAAAAAGTAGCATTTTTTACGAATTTTAAAATGATAATTTTCATTTCAAAATTTGTTGTTGGAAACACTCCTTTTCGGGTTCCACTTTCAGAAACAATCAACAATATTTCAATATCTTTTGTAGTTTTGCCCATAGACTGTCAAAATTTGCATATATGAAAAATTGCAATAAGTGACCCTTAAATTATTTTGTTGAGTATATTTCTCTCATTATCCTGTTTGATAATCCTCTAATATAAAACCAAAAAATATGACTATAAGTGCCACTATAGTCATCAGCTTTTATAGTCATGATATATTTTTGGTTTTATTTTAGTGGATTATTAAACAGATTATAAGAAAAAAACATTTAGTCACTGGAGACAGTCTATACTTGCAGTTTTAGATACATCAACAAGCAGTTACAAGGACTTGTAAGTTTAGGACAAATATTTAGGGCAAATATGATGTCTGTGGCCAAAAGAGTGTAGAGCAGATGATGAGGAGGATAACAGCATCAAAGGACAAGACAAGAACCAATGCCAATGGTGCACATACTCATGAGTCGTGACCATGGTATTGTGAGGCCATTATAGTGTCAAACCCTTGGACAACTTTATTCTTAACAACTTACAAGATACGAGGGTCCTGCAAAAAGTTTTGTCACTGGGTTCGGATTACTTAAGTGCTACGTTTTATCAAATATATTTTTATTACAAGCCTTCAAAGTACACATTTTTGTAACCTTTTTACCCAGTCACGAAAAGCAGATAAATAGTCTTCTTTTGGTATCTGTTGGAGACACTGATAAAACGCGCTGCCAAGAGAACTTCTAGACGTATACTTATTTCGCTGCCAAGAGAACTTCTAGACGTATACTTACTTCCAGAAAGCATTTTCTTAAGCCTTGGAAATAAAAAGAAGTCACAGGGACTCAGGTCAGGTGAATAAGGTGGATCTTTTAAAACTTTCACCTTTTCAGAAACCAAAAAAGACTTAACAACCTCACACTTATGAGAGGAGGCGGCTGTCATGTAAAAGGTGTACTCCTGACCATCCTTTGCTCGGTCATTTCTTACTGTAAAACTCTTTCACTTTCTTCAATGCAGAATTCTTGTAGAATCGGCCAGTGACTGTATGACCAGATGGAAAAGGCACTTGAACGACTGGCCCACTTGAATTAAAGAAAATTGTGTACAACATCTTTTTCGAACTTATGCTTCTCTTGGCAATACATGGGTGTTTTTGATCTTTTCGCTTCCATTGCTTATTATCAGCCCTTCTTTGTGGCTCAAACACGTGCACCCAGGTTTCATCACCTGTTAGCAAGTTAGAAATAACCCGACTATTACAGCCTTTGCATTTTAAAATATACCTGGGATAAGACTAAGTAAGCCTATTAGTGACACAACATTTTGCACGACCCTTGTATTTTGGGATACCAGAACAGCAATGGCCAACATCTCACTGTATGGACAGGTAAACTGTAAGTCCAGATCAGACTACACCAAAGTACAGGCTGATCTGCACAACACCCCACCCTCTCCCTTTTACATACAGCTTAAGATCCTTCTTCTTAACTCTTGTCATGCTGAATAAATTAAGATGCCACGCCCATTTCTAATTTTCAGCCAATCAGATTACTTGATACAGATTGTTGATATAAATTCACATACTTAATGGCAAACAGTGCAGATCCAGATCAGTTGGCTTCTTCAGAAGCCAACTGATCTGGATCTACACTGTTTGCAAAGGCAGGAATTATCCAGGTTCAGCAGGACTAGGGTTATGATATGAATCAAATAAGTGTTTAAAAAGGAATTTATTTGTTTACTCCAAGATGGCTGGCACCAAACATGCTGCTAACAAGCTTTCTTAAGTTTATGCCAGAAAATTAACCTCAGATTATGTAAGACATAAAGTTGGCAAAGCTGAATCCTTGAATCTTCATTCAGCCCAATCTGTAGTTTTTTACCGACCATAAAAGCATATATAAACCAATCAAGAAGAAACAAGTACAGTAAATGTCTAAAATTTCAAACACTTTTTTTCCATACTATTTTTTTTGGCCTAAATTTTGCTTTTTACGCAGCTGTTTCTTAAAACAGTGAAATGGCAAACAGTGTAGACTCTGATCAGACTACAGTCTGATCTGGGTCTGTGCTGTTTGATTAAATTTATGCCATTTTGTCAGAAACTTTGGTGTGCAAAATTTTAGGACATTTACCGTAAGTCCTGTCATGAGAAAACTTGTCTTAGGGCAAATTTGAATAGCATAGACCCAGATCAGCTAGCCTAAACATCTTTGCAGTCTAAGATCACTGTCCACCTACAGATTAGTGTACTGTATTTACCCTAAATATTTGGGCACCCTATCTCCTAGACTGGCTCCAGTCTCCAATGACTAAATATTTTTTCTTATAATCCTGTTTGATAATCCACTAAACTAAAACCAAAATAATATCATGACTATAAAGGCTGATCACTAGTCTAGTGACCAGCCTTTATAGTCATGATATTATTTTGGTTTTATATATCATGACTATAAAGGCTGGTCACTAAATAATATCATGACTATAAAGGCTGGTCACTAGTCTAGTGACCAGCCTTTTTTGTCATGATATTATTTTGGTTTTATTTTAGTAGATTATCAAACAGAATTACAAGAAAGAATATTTAGTCACTGGAGACTGGAGCCAGTCTACCTATCTCCTTGCCATATATACTTACCCTAAAAATTGAAAAAAATCTGTTTTACTGGCTGTTGACATGCCTAAAGACTGCTGGATGAAAGACAAACAGTGTAGACCTTGATCAGGTGCCACATTCAGTGGCATCTGATCTGGTTCCACACTGTTTGCTCAGGCCTTCCTGTCCTAATCTTTAGGGTAAATTTATCAACACAGAGCAAAAGCTAAGCTTTAGGGTAAATGTATCAACACAGAGCAAGAGCTAATCTTTAGGGTAAATGTATCAACACAGAGCAAGAGCTAATCTTTAGGGTAAATGTATCAACACAGAGCAAGAGCTAATCTTCAGGGTAAATTTATCAACACAGAGCAAGAGCTAATCTTTAGGGTAAATGTATCAACACAGAGCAAGAGCTAATCTTTAGGGTAAATTATCAACACAGAGCATAAATGTATCAACACAGAGCAAGAGCTAATCTTTAGGGTAAATGTATCAACACAGAGCAAGAGCTAATCTTTAGGGTAAATGTATCAACACAGAGCAAGAGCTAATCTTTAGGGTAAATTTATCAACACAGAGCAAGAGCTAATCCTTAGGGTAAATGTATCAACATTGAACAAGAGTCCCGAGAATACTCTGCCAATGTGACGGCTCATCAGGGTCTCAACCGTTTGCAAAAATAATTATCTTTAGCACTCCATGGCCAAATTCAGCCAACAACAAACTAATGATATTTTTCTTATTTTGTTCCAAGAGAGTAGGACTTCGACTTTTTTTTGCAAATCATCTCCTAAGGAGACAGTTTGGATAAAAAGTCAATCCCGATCTTCCAGGAAAAAATTAGTTGCAACATTTCAAAATGTTTTCCGCTTGAGTGAATACCAAACATACATAGTGTTAACTTCCCATGGTGCAGCTGAAATGCATGGGTAAAGGACTCTTAGCACACATAGACAATGTAAGCCCAGATCAATCGGCATATTCGAAAAGATTGTTCAGCACCTTTTGGCCTTGGTGGCTCAGTCGAATGTGAGTCTGACTTGTGATCAGGTTGCAGGTTTGATTCATGCCAAGACCGGCAACATGACCTTTCACGGAGATTAATCATGAAATACTTTCTATGGTTATTCACTACTTCTGCTGATTCAATGATTCAAGAAGGGCAGTTGTCAATTTCTGGCAAAAGAATGTGCACAAGTACTGGTTAACCACTTAAAGGACTAAGGCTACTCAGGACAAGTGTGGTTAGGTAAACTGACTAGCTCAAATACCTTAATAGTGTTGACTGGGCTGTCAAACTCCAAACCAACCAAAACAGTTTGTCCAAAAACAGGACTTTTCTTTCCTACTTACAGAATCAATGGATATTTGAACAGGCTGTGTCCCGTTCAAACAGCACTTTTAGGATGAAATGCATGTTTGCACTGCATAAGGGCCCTTTTCCCATATTTTACATCATAAATTACCACAGGTGTGCCTAACTTTGCAACAACAAAATATGTGAAACGGCCAAATAATCTGATTCTGTCAGGTTTTTGTTTTTGCTTCCAAAGTATGACTGAAATGCGTAGAAATTTAAGCAACTAATCAAAGAAAATGTACTCAACAGTATAATTAAGAAGGTAACACTTACTTTGTGGATTTTTTTTTCTGTTTTTTCAGTCCGATAATTTAAGCAATTAAAAATACACAGAAAAATTTCTTTCAGTTGGAACCATTTATATGATTTTAATTCAAAGAAATTATACAGGATTTACAGTGAAATATTTTCCAGATAAAAAAATGGAAAAAAGAAGCAGTAAGTGTTACATTTGTAATGCTATTCAGTATACCTTCATAACATCATGGCGCAATGTGAAGAAGGACAATCATGTAACACATATGCTCTACCTTTGCAAACAGTGTAGATCCAGATCAGTTGGCTTCCTCAGAAGCCAACTGATCTGGATCTGCACTATTTGTCATTAAGTATGTGAATTTATATTAAAAATCTGGATATACTAATTTGCTTGGCTGACAATTAGGATTAGGTGTGGCATCTTAATTTATTCTGCATGCTGAGCTGCAATGAAGATTTATCTTGAGATGTTTGCCCAACAAAGACTGACAGCACATCTGTACAGTCTGATTAGAGACTTTGCTGGACACCCTGTTAACCAAGGCTCCAAGACCATGTAGGTAGTGAAGATTGTCATCAGACTGTAGATGCACAAGATAATCCCAAGTCTTCACTGACTGCACATCATGGTCTAACATGCTGGGCATTCATGAACTTGCTCCTTTGACTTCATTACTTCTAACAAAATTTATGTAAAATATGTAAACTGAATACAGATCTATTTTTAACAAACCTTATTGAATTATTTTTTCTTCTTGTCTGTCCATGATTGCTTCCAGCTATATGACTGTTTAATTCATTAAGCCTAACATACAATTGCCCTGCCCTTGACCTCCACCTTACCCAGCTTGCCATTTACCACACATAACCTACGTTTTGGACAACTTAATTGCTGCACTTACCAGGGTACAAGTCAATTAGAGTACCTTTTGATTTATCTGAAAAAAACACTGGCAAACAGCATAGACCCTGATCGCAGTGATCAGATGCCACATTCTGTGCCATCTGATCTGAGTGTACACTGTTTGCTTAGGCCTGTCTGTCCAATTAGTTAGGGTAAACACAGTACCAGTCATCTTAACCCTGTTCCTGCTGGTCTTAGATATGCCCTGCCTTTGCAAATTGTGTAGATCTAGATCAGTGAAGAAGCCAACTGATCTGGATCTGCACTGTTTGTCCTTCAGAATGTGAATTTGTATCAGCAACCTGCATCAAATCATCTGATTGGCTGACAATTATAAGTGGAAGTGGCATCTTAATTTATTCAGCATGACAAGGGTTAGAACAATTTAATTGGGCAGAAGCATGATGTATCATAAATTATAATAAAAGCACTGCAAGCACTGCTCCATGTCCTGCCACTGCATTTACATCAAGCAAGTGCCATAACTCTGTCCAAAAGAAAATATGTTCTACACTTTATGTCCCTTTACATTTTTGCAAGGCTTCAAGGAAATCTATGAAACCATTTTTCAAGTTATAGAACGGGCACACATATATGACTTAGATTACTATTGACAATGTTCAAAGGGCCAAAATTAAAAAAGCAGGTAAGTCAAGAGTTACGGTTCTTGTGTTTTGCAAATTGTATCATGGTGATATACATTTGCATAAAGTTTCAAGAAAATATCTCAAACAGTTTTCAAGTTACAGAGAGGACACAAATATATTACAGAAATCATTATTTTCAAAGTTCAAAGGGCCATAACTCCAAAAGTAGGTTAACCAGAGTTACCGTTCTTGTGTTCTGCACCTTGTCTCATGACACTTTTCTGAAGTTTCATCAAAATCTCTGGAACGGTTTTCAACTTATAGAACAGACAGGAGTACATAGAAGAAATGTTCTGCACGTTGTCTCATGATGCTTTACATTTGTGAGACGTTTTCATCAACGGTTTTCAACTTACAGAGCCGACACAAGTACATGGTAAAAATGGCTATGCTCAATGTTCAAAGGGCAATAACTCCAAAAGTTGGCAAACCAGAGTTACGGTTCATGTCTTCTGCACATCATCTTATAGTGCTTTACGTTTGTGTGAAGTTTAGTGAAAATATCTCTAATGGTATCAGTTATGGAATGGACACGAATGAAGGAAGCGCTGACAGATGGATGGACACTCAAAATTTCGGACAGTATAACATAATACCCTCACCACTTATTGGTGGGGCATAATGACATGCCATTTAATGAGTAAAGATGAATTGTATATATCTTTACCCTTGCCATGCTGAATAAATTAAGATGCCATGCCCATTTCTAATTTTCAGCCAATGAGGTTACTTGATCAGTGTTGTTGTTATAAATTCACATACTTAATGATAATTAAACAGTGCAGATCCAGATCAGTTGGCTTCTCCACAAGCCAGCTGATCTGGATCTACACTGTTTGCAAAGACAGGGCATATCTGGTTTCAGCAGGATAAAGGTTACCCCTTAAAGCCCCAATCACAACTGCAGCAGACAACAATTTGATTTTTCTTTATTTTTCAGAGAAAAAAAGTCTTGACATTTCACGTAAATCATCTGCCTGCCAAAGACAAAAAAAAATTATGTATAAAGATTTTAGAATATCTGGTACAAATTTTGCTTGGCAACTTTAACCCATTATAGTCTGGAGACTCCTAAAAGGGTAATCAGCAAACAGTGCAGACCCATATCAGACGCCACAGAATGTGGCGTATGATCTGAGTCTCCACTGTTTGCAAATAGTTAAGCCACTTTTCTTTAGGAATATTTAAATCATATTGCCTGACATACCTAAAATTGAAATTGGACTCTTCCAATAGATAGTGTAGGGGAGTTTATTCAGTCTAAAATGGGTTAAGGGTTAAGCTTGAGATCCATATGCACCGGTTCAGATGGGCACATTATTATAAGCCAAACAATCCAGCAAAACCTGTCAAAAATATTTATAATGTCGTGAGCTTTTATCATTTTTCATGCTGTTGCCCAGTTTTGCTCATCCAGCCCATTTATCCACCCACCATTATTCTCCACCCACCCACCATTATTAATATTATTAGCTGTATAAAACCACACAGACTCAACCTAGAAATAAACTAGTTCAAGGGAAAGTAGAAATTTATGCCAGGTTTCAGACATAGAACTGATAAAATAAACTCCAATTATCACTTTTTCAAGATTATAAGAATTATCAGAATTAAAAGCACTAGGGGACTCTTCAATATTGTGAAATTAACAGCGCTCCAGATAAGAGGCTATCTGAGCCCTATCATGAGAAAATGTCTCTTCATTGGGGGAAACCATACTTATCTTAAATATTCAGACACTCTAACCTTTCACGGCTGGGTTTCTAAAGTGAACTATTCCTCCTCTGAATTTGGATACCTCCATTGTTTCAAATAGAGTTGTCAGTCAAGAATGAAAAAACTGAATGGCAAACAGAGTAGATCCTGATGAGATGGCTCAAATGAGCCATCTCATCAGGATCTACACTGTTTGCACAGGTATCTGTCTGTTTTGGTCAGCAACAATGAAAGGGTTAATTCCTTGGCATCCTTATCCTAAAATGTGAACAAGTCCATGGGTCATTTGATTACCTGATGACCTGTGGTGAAGGAATGCCAAACTATGTTCCAAATCAGACTGCTCCTAAAGGAGCAGACTGATCTGGGTCTACACCACTCGCTAAGGCTCATAAACTGGTTAAGTATATGTGTGAGATACACATAGTTCCATTTTAGAGGGGTATCAGATGAATGTTTTTCTTATTTTTCCACAAAAATACATGTATGAGTACACTGCAAGACACTTCTAAAGAGTACCCACAACATTTGTTTTTGTGGAAAAATAAGAAATACCGTATTCGACCTAATTACCACACGGTGCGCTTAGGTTTTTCAAAACTACTGAGAAAACTTAAAGATAGCGACAGACTTGTCTAATGATACTTATTCGATTTTATTTCTGATTTTCTTTATAAAGCATATGTTGTGGGTACTTATTTGAATTGCATCGACAAGTCGATGCAATTCAAATGAGTACCAACAACATATGCCTTTGTAAAGAAGTAGAGAGAAAATATATTTGCGGTAATATTGCTTGACTGTGCGCTTATAGGGGTATGTGCGGTAATTAGGTCGAATACAGTAATCAATATTATTTTTTCTTTTCAGTTGAAAGTCAGTGCTTTATCTGGAGCTACATTCCTACAGCAGACATCATTGCCTGCAATGTCTAACCCCAACTTACAGGAAAAATAAGAAAAAAAATATTACATCAAGATGCCCTATTAAAAAAAATTAGGACAAATATTGTTCAACTGATGTCAGCTAATTTCCCTATTAATGTACTATAGGTTAACCCTTGCCTTGCTAAATAAATTGAAATGCCATGCCCACTTCTAATTTCCAGCCAATCAGATTACTTGATCCAGATTTTTGATAGAAATTCATATATTTAATGACAAACACTGCAGATCCAGATCAGTTGGCTTCTTCAGAAGCCAACTAATCTGGATCTACAATGTTTGCTAAGACAGGGCATGTCATGTTCAGCAAGAGAAGGGTTAAGGAATCTGCATTCCAAGACAATCACTGAGTGACTATAAACAGCGGTTTTATCGGTAACTTTGTAAAAAGAGTATCTAGAAAGGAAAAGTATCTCGCTAATCTTTCAAACACTTGCTTCGATTTATTGATATCAACATTAATTGTGCCACGCCATGGGAAAATGTGTCTTCGGGCTATAATGCGGACAGCAAAGGCCCCTGATCAGCCTGAACATCCGTGCAGTCTGATCAGGGCCTTCACTGTCCACTGA
This sequence comes from Anodontia alba, assembly GCA_964016985.1. Lineage (NCBI taxonomy): Eukaryota > Metazoa > Mollusca > Bivalvia > Lucinida > Lucinidae > Anodontia > Anodontia alba. Next base: position 85,141,052 of record OZ024823.1, read on the forward strand.
CAGAATCATTGTATATACTAAAAGGCCTGGATGATACTTTGCGCATATGCAGGGTAATCTGAATCTGTGCATTGTGCGCATGTTCAAAGGCACTTTTTCGCTTGAGGAGGTCCAATCTATCTTCCTCAAGAATTTGTTCCAGTCACAATCACAATTTAAGCTTTTGATACCAAGAAGCAATGAATGAATTCCACCATTAATGAGTGAATTCCAACACTAACTGAAGAACTGATGGAAGCCATATTGGTAAATTTACTCAGGACCATTTAGACTTTTAAAACATGTACAGGTTTCTTTGATCAATTTGTTCAAGTTTTTGGACAGTGTAAACCCTATCTGAAAAGATTTGAATTCATACTGAATTTTCAACTGAACAAATGAAAATTGTCAATAAGCACCACTTATTCGATACTCCCTGCATAAAGCATAAAACCTTTTCTTAACAAAATTTAAGTTTCAAAGTGCCGGTGTGACCTTGAAAATAAAGTCCATAGGTAAGAGAAACTTCTTTTTAATTTTTCTATTTTTTCTCCAGAAAAGAACAGGGTCGGACCTGTAATTTTATGAAAAAATACAGGTATTTTGCTGAGGGCCGGTGCTTTGCTTTTTTATTTTGCATTTTTACTGATAAAAAATAGCAGAGTCGGGTGTTTGAAACAGGGTCGGTAGGATTAGCGGAAACACAGCTATTTTTTTTTAGCCATTTTTACTAACTATTCTATGTGCCTAAATACTGCAGAATAGGCAAACAGCACAGAACCTGATCAGTGGCCACACTCTAAGGCATCTCGAGGGTTGAGCGCAAGACTGGCGTAAGTCAGATGGTTGTTTTTCCCCAAACCTAATCTCCTCACCATGAAGGCGTTATGAAGATTACAACATTTCTTTCTGTAAACAATGAAAATTTAGGTGCCATTGCTCGTATGAGCAATGGCACCTAAATTTGCATTGTTTACAAAGGGGTCCAAATTGCCCCTAAACAAGGGTTTCAAAAATATGTTTGAGTTACTATAGTCTTGCGCTCAACCCTCGATCTGTACTATGCCTACACTGTTTGCCCAGACCTGTCTGATCCAATACACCCAGTAAATATGGTATTTTAGTCAGAAATTGGGTCAGAATCTTTATATTTATGATATTTTTTACTTACCCCATATTATCTTTGACAAAATCACAAGAATAATGAGCGATTTATTCATTATCCTTAACCTTTACCACTCTCTGGGCATATTCAGCAGATGACAAATTTGGAAAACAGGCTTTGACATTTCATACAAATTGTCACCTGCATGAAATGTTAAATCCTATTTTGCTGAAAAAAAAACACAATCAAAATGTCTGCTGATTTTTTTTTACCCAGCATGCTATGAAGCACATTAAGGGTTGAGCGCAAGACTGGCGTAAGTCAGATGGTTGTTTTTCCCCAAACCTAATCTCCTCACCATGAAGGCGTTATGAAGATTACAACATTTCTTTCTGTAAACAATGAAAATTTAGGTGCCATTGCTCGTATGAGCAATGGCACCTAAATTTGCATTGTTTACAAAGGGGTCCAAATTGCCCCTAAACAAGGGTTTCAAAAATATGTTTGAGTTACTATAGTCTTGCGCTCAACCCTCGATCTGTACTATGCCTACACTGTTTGCCCAGACCTGTCTGATCCAATACACTCAGTAAATATGGTATTTCAGTCAGAAATTGGGTCAGAATCTTTATATTTATGATATTTTTTACTTACAACATACCCCATATTATCTTTGACAAAATCACAAGAATAATGACCGATTTATTCATTATCCTTAACCTTTACCACTCTCTGGGCATATTCAGCAGATGACAAATTTGGAAAACAGGCTTTGACATTTCATGCAAATTATCACCTGCATGAAATGTTAAATCCTATTTTGCTTAAAAAAAAAAAAGAACAATCAAAATGTCTGCTGATTTTTTTTACCCAACATGCTATAAAGCGCATTTTATGTGTAGAATCTAAGTACATGTATTACCACATGGCTTTGTGAAACATATTTCTTGAAAATAGGACCAGAAATTTCATATACAGAAACTGACCTGCATAATATTGCCAGCCCTACTGTCTGAAAAAAAAATAATATATAATAATAATTAAAAAAAAAAGGCAGAAAAAATATACCACACATTTTTATCTTGTAATGTTATCATGAACAAACTGGGGTTCACCTTTAACTTGCTAGATTTAATAGCAACAGACAATATTAAAATATTTTTCTCAGAAAATAGGGTTTGGTATTTCATGCAAATTCTGTCCTAATTAGACAATTTGCATAAAATGTCAATGCCTATTTTCTTGAGAAAAATGTAACAAATATCATCAAGCTGTTGTCTGCTGATTTTGTCCAGACATTGCTAAATGTTAATGTTTAGCATGCTGGGTAAAAATTTCGGCAGACAAAACTCTTCCATATTTTTCTAATTTTTCTCAGAAAATAGACTTTGATCTTTCAAGCAAATTGTGCATGAAATGTCAAAGCCTATTTTCTAGGAAAAATAAATATTAATTTGATGTCTGCTGATTTTGCCCAGTGAATGATAAATGTTAATCTGGCTAAAAAGCTGCCTTAACCCTTGTCCTGCTGAACCCAGATATACCCTGCCTATTCAGTGTACATCCAGACCAGTTGGCTTCTGAAGAAGCCAACTGATCTGGATCTGCACCGTTTGCCATTAAGTATGTGAATTAATATCAAAATTCTGGATCAAGTAATCTGATTGGCTGAAAATTAGAAATGGGAGTGGCATATTAATACATTCAGCAGGACAAGGGTTAATGAAGAGATAAAAATTAAAATCAAACATCTTGCATAAGCTTCATTGATAATGCACTACAAAAGATAAGACCTACAATCAATCAATCTCAATCCTGGTAATCTGTAGAATATTACAAAAAGAAAAGGTACCACATTATATTTTTATGGACCATACCACACAGGTGCACCACATAGGCAGCTATGAGGACCTAGCACAGCCTGCAACAGTACAATCAATCTGAACAAGAGATAGAAACAAAGTAGCCAAAATTTCCCACTACAAGTGGCAAGGGCAGATAGCTCAAAAAATCAACATGACAAGAGTTGTCTTTCTTGGTCTCAACACATTGTCTCATCAAGTTCAGTATGTGTGAAGTTTCATGAAAATATTCCAGAGGGTTAATGTCAGTTACAGCCTGACACAAAGTTTAATGGATCCACAGACAAACAGACTAATGGAATCCTACTATTACCAATGTCTTCCACTTCACTTGTGGCAGGGGACAAATCAGATGTCTGCCATTTTGGAAGCCAGTTAAACTATAACCCTTAAAACGCTGAGTAAAATTGTAGCAAATGACATTCTTCTGTTTTAACCCTAGTCCTGCTGAACCTGGATATGCCCTGCCTTTGCAAATGGTGTAAATCCAAGCCAACTGGTCTGGATCTGCACTGTTTGTCATTAAGTATGTGAATTGGTATCAACAACCTGGGTCAAGTAATCTGATTGGCTGGAAACTAGAAGTGGTGTGACATCATAATTTATTCAGCATGGCAAGGGTTTAACTGCTAACACTGTTATCAGGTGCGGGCTCAGGAGTTATGTTTGTTCTTTCCTGTTGCTAGATCCTCTGGTTCTTGTGTTTGTTTCCCCTTGGGAGAAAATTCTTTCCATTTAGAGTGGATCCTTTTTAGAGGTGATTGGTTTACAGAAAAGCAGTCACAAAAATTGCCTCCTTTGTCAAAAATGGTGGAAAATAAAAAAAAAATGGATGATTTGATTTTGCTGATATGCATACCATATAAAGCTGTTTTTGTGCTGATATGCATGTTACAAGCAGTAGTAATGAATTGTTTGGATGGGTAAACTACAATGAAGCCTTAACCCATTTATGCGGAGCATCCCATAAAAGAGACATTGGCAAACAGCGTAGACCCAGATCAGATGGTGCAGATTAAACTGCTTGCATTTAGGACAGGAATTTCTATAAAACATGGTAGCAATAAAACCTAACCAGACACTCCTCATATTGAAATGAACATGTACAAATGGTTAAGGTAGAAGAGTCCACTCAGCATAAATGGGTTAATTATATCCCTTGTAATCCAGCAATCAAGAACCAGTCCAAAAATCCAGTTTAATCACAGAATATCTGCATCTGAAGGTGGTGTATGCAGGTGTTCATGATAATATTTCAGTATAATACCAGGTCAGCAATGTTTGTTTGCATGCATTTTTCATGGAATTTCTTATCAGCACCAAGAGCAATGCAAACTATTCAACATACCATAAATATTATAATAAATACCTTAGCATTTTTTAGACTCATCCTTTCATGAGAAGTGGGGATAGATGACTTTTAAAGGCTATATATTATGTAACCTGTTGGTAGATCATAAAACTGAAAATGGCTGGAGTGTCAAGTTTTCTGGATCAGACTAGCTAGTTTTGGTTAACCCATTGCAGACTGTATGAACTCTCCCACACTATATACTGGAAGATTCTATTTTCAATTCAGATATTCCTAGAGAAAAATGGTTGAACTATTTCCAAACAGAGGAGACCTGATCAGACGCCGCATTCTGCGGCATCTGATCTGGGTCTGTACTGTTTGCCAATTACCTTTTTAGGGGTCTCCAGACTACAATGGGTTAATTTGGCTTTATCAGTAAACCTAATAAAAATCTAAAACAAATCTTGGAATATGGGCTAAATGATCTTAAAGGACCAGAAAATAACAACAACACTCTTGTGAAGTATAGGGCACTAACACCATGCAGCCCCTACATGGAAGTAACAGCAATTCTAGTGAAGCTAAAACCTGTAAGTTATCAGTTTAAGAGCTGCTGCTTAAACATTGTGATGGTTGTGATGTCTGATATTAGAAAAGTATAGTTTATCTGACAGCTGGGGCTGACACTTTATCTGGTTACAGGTATACAATGTCACTGAGGGGTGGATGCTTGCAGTGAACAAATCTGTAGACAAGAATCCAACATCTGTCCAAACATAAACCAATTCTTAAAATGCCAAGAAAACCTGCATCTGAAAATTTTGTCTGTTTATGTTGTCTGATGAATATTCTTGCAAACTTTTCAAACCTATTTTTGCATACAGGCAAACAGTGTGGACCCTGATCAGACTGTTCCTAGCCTCCTAGAGAGCAGTCTGATCTGGGTCCACACTGTTTGCAAAAACGACTTTTAAAATCACAAGCAGATGACAAAGCAGATGACAATTGTTGTGATTGGCAGTTTAAGGGCTAAAACTGCCCATGCATTCAGGAGATGTAGCTCTTCAAAATACTTCTATACAAAAGCTTGACCTTAGTGTCACTGAAGGGAATAGGACCTGCACTTAACAGCAGCTGACATTTTGAAATATTTTTCTTAGTTTTCCCAGAAAAGTCCTTAAGATTTCACACCAGTTGTCTCCCTTAGAGATGCCAAATCCTGTTTCTGGGAGAAATAAGAAAAATATTACTAATCTGTTGTCTGCTGAATCTACCCAGAGAATAGTAAAGGTCAACAGAGCTTTCCTACAAAATCAGCCCAAAACAAATTGGGGACATAGGTATTGATTAGAGCATGGGTTTTACTGGACTTTTTATGGTACATGTATATATGTAATATTTTTCTTTTTTTTTCTTTTGGAGGCAATGTGTATGAAATGTCAAATCCTGTTTTCTGGGGAAAAAAAAATATCATCAATCTGTTGTCTGCTGAATTTCCCCATTAATCTAGAGCATAGGTTATGTTATTGTGACTGGTTCACACTCCCGACTTGAGATTACACATTTTTTTGTGACGAAATAACACTTAGCACACTCTGGGCAACTACATCAGACAAATGATATGAGATTTTTCTTATTTTTCTCAGGTAATATGTTCTGATCAGAGCCTTCAGTCATAATCTGCTTACATGACCATTGGACATTTAATATGATATACATTGTTGTGGAGGCCCTAATTTGATTGCATTACGAAAACACACCTATTCAAATATACTGAAAATTTTACCACCAAAGATGAAAATTTTCAGATAAAAAACTCCGATATTTTTCAAATTTCTCCTCAAAACATAGATTATGGGTACTCGTTAGAACCGCCTCGACGAGGCAGTTCTAATGAGTAGTCGAGGTGGTTCTAATGAGTACCCACAATCTATGTTTTAAGCAGACATAAGAAAAATAATGTATACCACTGTAAACCCCAGTTTTGCTATATAAAAGTGGGGTTTAAGGGGGTCAGAATTATATAGGCAAGTTTTCGTGATGTGCAGATATGTGGACTAATCCAGCATGTGCAATAATGTCTCTTTTCTCATAGATGACATATATAATTTTGTTTTCTTTTTGGTTTTGAAAAAGGTCCCTTTTCTATATCTAAGATTCAGTTTATCTAAGCTTCCACCTGTAAAATGGATAATAATCACAACGTATGAACTCAGCAATAACAACATAATAACTGTTGACTTCAGTCCAACTTTTGAATTAATGCTAAGCATGCTGGGAAAAAGAATCAGCAGACGTTTTGAAATATTTTTCTTATTTTTCCTGGAAAAAAGGCTTTGAACTTTCATGCAAATTGTCTCCTAAGGAGACAATCTGCATGAAATGCCAAAGCCCATTTTCTGGAAAAAATAAGAAAAGTATTGTCAATTTGTTGTCTGCTGAATTAGCCCATATAGTGGTTAAGGTTAATCTACAACTGTCGTAATTACCCTTAATGTTGGAACACATTACCATACTTGTCCTAAAAAATGAAAGACTATTTGACTACCCACTGATGCGTCAAAACTGCTGGATGAGTGACAGTCTAGACACTGATCAGGTGCCGTATTCTGTAGTATTTGATCTGGTTACACATATTTCTTGCCCATATAGGCTTGTCTATCCAAATACTTAACCCTTCTCTTGCTGAATATGACATGCCTTGTCTTAGCAAACAGTGCAGATCCAGATCATTTGGCTTCTGAAGAAGCCAACTGATCTGGATCTGCATTGTTTGTCATTGAATATATGAATATTTCTATCAAAACACGGATCAAGTAATCTGATTGGCTGGAAAGTAGAAGTGGGCGGGGGCACCTTAATTTATTCAACAGGATAAGGGTTAAGGTAAATACAGCATAGATCTTGTTATGAAAGTGTACTTGAGGGGTATTTGATGATAGTTCTGGGATAATTTCTCTTATTTCTCCATAAAAACATATACTATAAGTACTCATTAGAAGTGCATCAGCAAAGCACTTCTAATGAGTACCCACAATTATGTTTTTCTGGAGGACTGGAGAAAATTATCAAAGAATTATCACTAAATACTCCTCCTTAAAAAGTCCTTCTTTTCAGGTTTTGAATTAACTCTTGTCCTGCTGAATAAATTAAGATGCCACACCCATTTCTAATTTTCAGCCAATCAGATTACTTGATCCAGATTGTTTATTATAAATTCACATACTTAATGGCAAACAGTGCAGATCCAGATCAGTTGGTAAAAAAAAAAGTGTCTTACAAAATGACAAAAATGGGGAGCAGTTTAATCTGGGTCTACAGTGGCTGCTCTGGGGCAGATCCAGGAGGATTTCTGAGGGGTGTTTGATTTAATCATATTACCATACTAACTCTACATAATGGGCAGACAGGCCTGAGCAATCAGTGTAGACCCAGATCAGAAGCCACAGAATGCGGCATCTGATCAGGGGTCTACACTGTTTGCCAATCACCCTACAATTTTACACACAGTCACAGGTAATAAAAAGGACTTGTTGAAGAGATATATGCCCCACTACCGCACCTAACCAAACCCTCCCTTTGAATCAGGCCGTGTTGCTTAGGCAATTCTGTCCAAATATATAGGGTCAATATAGCATTTATAAGTCTCTGTGCATCCCTGCAGACTCAAAACTGACAAAGTTCCAAATGTAAATTGAGGTAGGCCCAACAGAACTGGTGAGCTTAATTCATAATCTTAACATAAGGTTGCTGCTACCTTGTGGTGACTTCATATTAAGCCCATATTTGGAACCTTTACAAGCTCAATATGAACTAGCAGCAAACTTGGTCTGAGGTGTAAAGTTCCCCATTAGCTTGCCACCAATACACCGAAAAGTTTTTGTGGAAACTCATTGGGTATGTCATTGGAATGACCTTTTATTATTTTTGCACCAAATTTAATGCTGTTCTACAGTCAACTCTCACTATCTCGACTTCGCTTATCTCAAATAACCGCTTTATCTCAAAGTAAAAATCTGGTCCTGTTTTCAACACGGAAATCTAACAACAGGTTACAAAATATTGTGGAAAAGAGGAGAAATTGCTTTTTCTCTTTTCTACAATATAGCTCTAATTTCAGAGTCAAATTACATATTTTTATGAAATGCGGTTCGATTTATTTATTTTTTTTTCCCTCAATTCTGCAAATCTGATATGTCTAGGTATGGATATCTTGAAGTATTTCACAGAGTTCCTTGGACTTCAAGATAACAAGAGTTGACTGTATCTTGTGATTTTTGAATCAGTGAGTTTAAATAAGAGATGTTTTCTGGTATAAAAATAACAATATGAGGCAGTTCCAATGAATAGCCATAAGATGTGTTTTGTTGCAAAAATAAAAAAAGGCTATTCCAAACAGTATTTACAAGCTATGTTTTCGTGCAAAAATAACAGGAGACTGCCATAAAGTTGCCAAACAAACCCTGCCACATGTAGTAGGGGCAGATTACTCAAGAATCAAGAGGACAAGAGTTGTCTTTCTTGATCACAACACATTGTCTTATCAAGCTTAATATGAATGTAATGTTTCATAAACATATTCCAGAGCATTAATGAATAACAGCCCAGACACAGAGTGTAATGGAATCACAGACAAACAGACTAATGGAATCCTAGCATTATTAATGTCCACCTGCTTCAGTAGCAGTAGGGAACAAAACAAGATGAGGAAATTCCAATGAGTATGCACAAGATGTTTTCGTACAAAATTAAGAAATACTCCCTCTGTCAGACAAGCTTTCAGAAAAAGTATGTCTCTTTTTCTTTATCTGGTTCAACTACTTTTTTATGCATTTCTATAGAAATAAGTAACAGAAAATACTTAAACTGATTACAAACAGAGCTATAGATATGGAAAATTTTCAGATAAATATGTTTGTAAACCTCAATGTTCAGCATGTTGGGAAAATTTTTCAGCAGATGACATTCTGAAATATTTTTCTTTCTTTTCCCGAGAAAACAGGCTTTGATATTTCACACAAATAATGCTCTCCTTAGGAGACAATTTGCATGAAATGTCAAAGCCTATTTTCTAGGAAAAATAAGAAAAAAATCATCAATTTGTCATCTGCTAAATTTGCCCAGAGAGAGGTTAACTTTAGAGGTAAAAACAATTTTCAAAGACTTAGACAGAAAGCCCTATGTGAAATCTGGTGAAAATTGGTCAAGCAGTTTCAGAGTAGAAGACATTTAAAGATTACACAGTATTATATAGTTATATAAGTTTCAAACATTAGTCTTTGATTCATTCTAAGAAAATGATTTTTCAACAGTTTCCCCATACAAAGGTTTAAGGATGCAAATTTGACCTTGCCATAAAAAAAATCAAAGGTCATCCTAGGATCATCATTTGCATAAATTTGGTAGACATTGGGTCCTCGATGCTTAGTATACCCAGATTCAGCCTCAAAGCTTTCTTGGTTCTGGAAAAGATATTCGTCTTTTTTTTTTTTACAATATATGGGCATGGAGGCCATCTTGTTTAATGGTGCAGACCTATTTGAACAAATCGTCAAAGCTCCTGCATCAAAAGGCTCAAAGTGAAAGCTATTGAAATTGGTCAAGTGGTTTCAGAGTGGTTATATCCAAACAAAAAATATATAGATTATATAGAACAAAAGGCCCATAGGCCATGATTTGCTCACCTGAGTAAAACAGCCATTGCATATCTGCAGATACCATGCAACATTCTTCTTCCAGTATGGCCACTGCAACTTATTTGACACAAAACAAACTTCCTAGACCTTGAGTCCCCAATGCTATATACTTGTAGCAGGATTCATCAGCCTCAAAGCTTTCTTAAGTGTTTTTTACCAGATACGGACATGGTGACCATCTTGTTTAGTGCAAAATCATGGTACAAATTGCCAATACCCGTTAGACAGAAAGCCCTATGTGAAATCTGGTGAAAACTGGTCAGGTTGCTTTAATGATGAAGACATTTAAACATTACACAATTTTATAAATGAATATAGCCAAGGGCGAGGGCAGATATGCCCCCACCCCCTCACCCAGTGACAGAATTTTGATTGTAACTAAAAAGTTTTACTACTTTTTATACATTGTAAGTTTCAAACATTAGCCTTTGTTTCATTCTGAGAAAATGACTTTTCAACATTTTTCCCATACAAAGGTATGGGGATGCAAATTTGACCCTGCTGTGAAAATGTCAAAGGTCATCCTAGGATCATCATTTGAACAAATTTGGTAGACATTGGGTCCCCGATGCTATATACCAAGATTCAGCCTCATACCAAGATTCAGCCTCAAAGCTTTCTTAGTTCTGGAAAAGAAGATTTTTAAGTCTTGTTTTACAATGTATTGGCATGGAGGCCATCTTGTTTGATGGTGAGGAACCATTTGAAGTAATCATCAAAACCCCTGCGACAAAAGGCTCAAAGTGAAATCTGGTGAAAATTGGTCAAATGGTTTAAGAGAAGAAGACCTTAAATGATTACTCAATTTTAAATTTAGTAGACCTTGAGTCCCTGATGCTAAATACCAAGATTTAGCCTCAAATTAAACTTTCTCAGTTCTGGAAAAGATTCCATATATGAGCACGGTGGCCATCTTAATTAATGAGCCATGACCATTTCTATAAATTTTCAATCCACCTTTAATAGAAGACTCCACATGAAGTTTGAAGAAATTTGGCTCAGATGAGCTAAAACTACAATTTATGGCAATTTTTGATATGATCTATACATTTTCAATTGGATACAAAACAAAACTGGATATATTATATAGAAAAATGACCATTTGTGGTAATTTTTCTATATAACCTATATATTTTTGTTCGGATACAACATAATTGTTAAGCTAACATGGTTTTTGCTTTGGATGTCAGCAACAGTGTTATAAAGAGCTGTGGTGTATTTCAAAATGTTGTCTAGTGATAATGTTCAATTTAGCCAGCTAAAGGTTAAAAAGCCAGATCAGATCTAAGCACAGTCAGAGATGAGTATTCAAGTATTGTACAAGGAAAAATTAATACCTAGGGACTTATTACCCCATTTCCAGTATCTCTTAACCTTGATCCTGCTGAACCTGGATATTCTCCATCTTTGCAAACAGTGTAGATCAAGATCAGCTGGCTCCTGAGAGACAAAAGGATCTGGATCTGCACTGTTTGTCATTCAGTATGTGAATTTGTATAAACAACCTGGATTAAGTAATCTGAATGGCTGAAAATTAGAAGTAGGTGTGCCATCTTAATTGTTTCAGCATGACAAGGATTAAAAGTAAAAGTAAATATCATTATTCATAATAATGACTCAATGCTGAAAAAATATATGCATGTATACCTCAATAGTGAAGACCTACACCAGACCATAGGGCTAGAAAAGAGGGGCAATTTGCAGATAACTATTTTTCTTACTTCTTGAGTTTCTGCAAGATTAACCCTTGCCATACTGAATAAATTAAGATGCCACACCCACTGCTAATCATCAGTCAATCAGGGCCCAGTTGTTCAAAGCGTCGTTAGCTTAACAAGCTCGTTAAGGGTCATTTCGTTAACTGTTTTAGCAGATTCGATATACAATATTCTGATATTTTTTGCTGAAAAAATGTGAGTAGCTTTTGCACTGCAAAAGCTACTCACATTTTTTCAGCAAAAAATTTCAACATATTTGCGTATCACTCGATATAAATTTTAACGAATCGTTAACTAACGATGTCGTTAGCTTTGAACAACTGGGCCCAGATTATTTGATCCAGGTACATGTAGTTGATACAAATTCACATACTTATTTCTAAACAGTGTAACTCCAGATCAGTTCAGAAGCTGACTGATCTGGAGCTCCATTGTCTGCAAAGGTAGGCAATAATATGGGTTCAGCAGGACCAGGGTTAAGATTCACATTGTCACATAAAGACATTGAGTTTGTGCAAGCTTAAGGTTCAAATCATCACATGAAAACCTTGAGTTTTTGCTTGGTTAAGATTCGTATCAGCACATGAAGATGACCTTGAGTTTCGGCAAGCTTAAGGAGCAAGCCATGAAACAAACCCATGAGTTTCTGCAACTTAAGATTCAACTCATGATGCAAAGACCTTGTGTTTCTGCAAGCTTAACATTTAAAATTAAGGTTTAAATCATTGCATAAAGACCTTGTGTTCCCACAAGTTTATTACGGTTCAAATAATCAAGTGAAGACCTTGAGTTTCTGCAAGCTGATAGTTCAATTCATCAACAGAAGACCACGAGTTTCCACAAGCTTAAGGTTCAAATTATCATATGAAGACTTTGAGTTTCTGTAAGCTTAAGGTTCACACTCATCAACTGAAGACCACAAGTTTCTACAAGCTTAAGGTTCAAATATTCATGTGGTGACAGTCAGTTTCTGCAAGATTAAAGTTCAACTCATCAACTGAAGACCATAAGCTTAAGGTTCAAATAATCATGTGAAGACTGAGTTCATGTAAGCCTAAGGTTCAACTCATCTACTGAAGACCATGAGTTTCCACAAGCTTAAGGTTCAAATAATTATATGAAGACAGTGAGTTTCTGCAAAATTAAGTTCAAATCATCAAGTGCAAACTGGAAGTTTCTGCAACATTAAGGTTCAAATTATCATGTGCAAACTGTGAGCTTCTGTATGATTAAGGTTCAAACCATCATGGGAGGACTATGTGTTTTCTGAAAGCTTCATATTAAATCACATGAAGGCTTCGAGTTTCTGCATACAGTTTAAATCATCGAATGAAGACTTTGAGTTTCTGCAAGCTTAAGATTTAAAGCATCACAACCAGACCTTGAGTTTCTGCAAGCTTAAGGTAAAAGTCATGAAGTGAAGATCTCGAGTATCTGCAAGATTAAGGTTCAAATAATCAAATGTAAACCTTGGGTTCTGCAAGCTTAAGGTTTATATCACCACATGAAGACCTTGATTCCTGATCATTGCCTTCCTTTCTAATTGATGTTCAAATTATCAATTGAAGACCTTGAGTTTTGGCAAGCTTAATGTTCAAATCATCATGTAAGGACCTTGTGTTTCTGCAAGCATAAGGTTCAAATCATAACATGAATACCTTGAGTTTCTGCAAGCTTAAGGTTCAAGTCATCCTGTAAAGACCTTGAGTTTCTGCAAGCTTAAGGTTCAAGTCATTCTGTGAGGACCTTGAGTTTCTGCAAGCTTAAGGTTCAAGTCATCCTTTGAAGACCTTGAGTTTCTGCAAGCTTAAGGTTAAAATCATCATGTGAAGGCCTTGAGTTTTTGCACACTTAAAGTTCAAATCATCATATGAAGACCTTGAGTTTCTGCACACTTAAAGTTCAAATCATAACATGAAGACCTTGAGTTTCTGCAAGCTTAAGGTTCAAGTCATCCTTTGAAGACCTTGAGTTTCTGCAAGCTTAAGGTTCAAGTCATTCTGTGAGGACCTTGAGTTTCTGCAAGCTTAAGGTTCGTCATCCTTTGAAGACCTTGAGTTTCTGCAAACTTAAGGTTCAAATCATCATGTGAAGGCCTTGAGTTTTTGCACACAAAGTTCAAACCATCATATGAAGACTTTGAGTTTCTGAAAGCTTACAGTTCAAATCATCATATAAAAAACCTTACATTTCTGCAAGCTTACAGTTCAAATAATCATGTGACGACCTTACCTTTCTTCAAGCTTACCGTTCAAATTATCATCATGTAAAGACTTTATTTTTCTGCAAGTTTTCGGGACCCAGGCTGAAGTTGGCTGGCTGTAAAAGTGCTTTAACCTCACCCCCCCCTCGGTGTTTGTCTTACTCTTTGTTGCTTTGAGGTTTATTCTATGAGACGATTTAAGTCTTGCCTTGTGTTATTTTGTTCTTGTGTTTTTCAGTCTTTTTAGCATTGCGATTACCTCACCTGGGGAAGAGAGAGCTAATCATAGTGCTTTCCATACGTTTGTTTGATTTGTTCTTGTTTGGTTTTGTCTGTTTCCTCTTTCTCTTGGTGTCTGGGAAGGGCCGCGGCTTGTGATTGTGGCACTCCCTGTACTTTTCTCTTACCTTTATTTTTTTTTATGGTTCAAATCATCATATGAGGACCTTGTGTTTCTGTAAGTATACGGTTCAAATCATCATGTGAAGACGTTGAGTTCCTGCAAGCTTAAAGTTCAAATCATCAAGTAAAGACCTTGAGTTTCTGCAAGCTTAAGGTTCAAATCATCAAGTGAAGACCTTGAGTTTCTGTAAGCCTACAGTTCAAATTATCATTTGAACACCATATGTTTCTGCAAGCTTAAGGTTCAAGGCATCCTGTTAAGAGCAAGAGTTCCTACAAGGTTAAGGTTCAAATCATCACATGAAGACCTTGAGTTTCTACAAGCTTTAACCCTTAAAACACCAAGAAAACCTGCATCTAAAAATGTCGTCTGTTTATGTCATCTGCTGAATATTCCTGCAAACTTTTCAAACCTGTTTTTGCATACAGGCAAACAGTGAGGACCCAGATCAGACTGCTCTTAAAGGAGCAGTCTGATCTGGGTCCACACTGTTTGCAAAAATGATTTTTAAAGTCAGAAGCAGATGAGAAAGCAGACGACAATTGTTGTGATTGGCAGTTTAAAGGTTAAGGTTTAATTCATCAAGTGAAAATCTTAGATTTCTGCAAGGTTTAAAGATTCAAATCATGAAGACATGGCCCTGAGTTTTGCAAGCTTAAGTTTTATATCATCACATAAAGATCTTAAGTTTCTGCAAGCTTACAGTTCAAATAATCATGTGAAGACCTTGAGGTTCTGCAAGCTAAATCCCAGCAGGCACATAACATCAAACTGACGTCGTATCAACATTGATGCGACGTCGATGTTCATACGGCGTCATTTTAACGTTGTATGCCCGCTGGGATGTTTGGATCATCACCATCATGGAGACATTGAGTTTCTGCATGCTTACTGTTCAAATCATCAAGTGAAGACTGTTTCTTCAAGCTTAAGCTTCATATCATCATGCAAAGACCTCAAGTTTACCCTCATCTCAGAAGAAAAAAAATGTCACTTTTCCTGCAGCAAGTTTCATATGTTTTTTATCTTCCATTGAACTATTGTCAAATCTGATTAGGCACTGGTGCATACTCACCAACAACAAACTGATAAGCAGAATCACACAACATATTTCATTGTATTATCTTATTAAGGAGTGGAACCAACCTGAATTTAAATATTTGCAGATGCCACTTTATATTTTTCTTATTTTTCCCAGAAAATATGGCTTGATAATTCATGCAAATCATCTCTGCAGGAGATGATTTGCATGAATTATCAAGCCATATTTTCTTGGAAAAAAAAAAAACAGAAAAAAATCAAATTTGTTTGTCGTCTGCTGGTTCCATCTGCAGTGCATTATGGGATAAGGAGTGGTGGTATCCTGATAGGCAAGACAAAACTGATGGCGTTACACTTAACCTTGGCTCAAATCCCATTACCTTTCCTGAAGCATTAATATGACGTCAAGAAACAGGCTAAGCAGACCTTCTTGTTGTTTTTTTTTTTCTTCTTCATTTTTGTGGTTCTCATAATTCTCAAGAGAAGATATTCAATCATTTATCACCTTCAGAAAAGAAAAAAATTGTCCCATCTGAAGTTTTGATTGATTTTATGTAAAACAGGATTCTGGAGTAAAGCAAGCTGTTTTTAGTCATATATAGTGGTATCAAATGTTATTTGGGAAGCATTAATCCTTAGCTATCTCTGGGCTAATTCAGCAGTTTACAAATTGGTGATAGTTTTTTTTTAGTTAAAATGTTATCTGCTGAATTTTTTACCCAGCATGCAAAGAACTAGAATAAAGAGTGATGCTCTGATTTTTGTTGTTGTTTTTTTTTCTCTTCAGCATATTGATTCAGTTTTACTCTCCCTATTTTTTATGACTCAGTAACATTAAATATGCAAATGGACCAACATATCTATTGCAGTTCAACCAATCAAAAAACTTCAGATCTTCAGCAAAATCCTATTAGCCCATTTAAGTCAAGAAACCCCAAAAGTGTAACTGGCAAACAGTGCAGACCCAGATCAGATGCTGCAGATGGTGGTCTCTAATCAGGGTCTACACTGTTTGCATTAATTACAGGACTTAATTCTATAAAACATAGTACATGTAACAATAAAAACTAATCAGACACCCTGCTATTGGAAATAGACCAGTCCAAAGAGTTGTGATAGAAGAGTCCACTCAACATAAATGGGTTAGTGATCAATATTTTTACATGTGCAGAAAGTACTTTGGCTTCATCTGCGACACTTTCCTAAAAGGTTAAAAAAGTTTAAAGTGAGCACTGATGAAATTCAACCCTTGCCTTGCTGAATAAATTAAGATGCCACACCCACTTCTAATTTTCAGCAAATATTCCTTGATCCAGGCTGTTGATACAAATTCACATACTTAATGACGAACAGTGCAGATCCAGATCAAATGGCTTCTTTAGAAGCCATTTGATCTGGATCTACACTGTTTGCAAAGGCAGGGCATATCTGGGTTCAGCAGGACTAGGGTTAAATAAAACTTAGCAGAAACTGGAATTATATGAGTGGTTACACCATGACAATTGTTTTGCCAGTTTGCACATTACTCCTAGTCTTCACATTTATTATCACTTGCCACCAAACAAGTTTGTTTTTTTGTTAATGTTTTGACATTTGTGGGGTTTTTTTTACAATCAATGGTATTTCAGTCATCTAAGGATGATGATAGTGATATCACTATAAAGCCTCTGTACAAGGGAATGCCATGCAATCCTTGGAAAATTTTTTATAAGGGTAGCAACTTTTGTGACTTCCTCTTTGCTTTCCTGCACATCAATTTCCATCTGAAAAAGGGGTCTACTCTAATAGCAAAGAATTCGCTTCCACAGGCAGCAAATTCTTTTTTTTTTTAGAGTAGACCCCCTTTCAGAAGGGAACAAAATCAACAACAGAATTGCCTCACTCCCTTGAAAAATATTCATTTACCTTAACTCTGCCAAGAATGGGAGTGGAAAACATGGTCACTAGTATCAGCAGTTGAACACTAAATCTACTGCATTATTTGAATCATATCATGAAAAATCTGTTAACCCATAAACTGCCAAAAACAACAGTTGTCGTCTGCTTTGTCATCTGCTTGTGATTTTAAAAGTCATTTATGCAAACAGTGTGGACCCAGATCAGACTGCTCCTTTAGGAGCAGTCTGATCTGGATCCACATTGTTTGCCTGTATGCAAAAGTTTGCAAGAATATTCAGCAGACAACATAAACAGACGACATTTTCAGATGCAGTTTTTCTTTGTATTTTAAGGGTTAAATCAATCTTTCAGTATGCATGCCCTGCCCCTTTGGGAGGCCACATATCTAGTTCCTTATCATTCTTGTCCTAAAAGGTGATTAAGTCCATTTATACTGACTGTTAATGTATCTAAAACTGTTGGATGAGAGGCAAGCAATGTAGACCCTGATGTGATGCTGCATTCTTCAGCATCTGATCTGGGTTTGCACTGTTTGTTCAATCGGTTGTCAGCCCAATACCTAGGGTTATTAGTACTTTTGTGTCTTTTTAGAGAAGAAGTAGTTTACATTACCAGTGACTATCATAAAGAAGATTAGCCTGCTCATTCCCAAACAGCCCTCATTCTTGTTATTCCTTGTCATGCTGAATAAATGCATTCGCCATAAATTGGTGAATTGGTAAACCTACAATGTTTGCAAAGGTAAGGGTTGTCATGTTCAGCAGGATAGGGGTTAGGGTATACTGTATAGATACTTTTGACCTGCAACCCAAAAGCATATCATGCAAATTATCAAACCTGTCTTATTTACTGCTGTAGCATACCAGCAACTTAACCCTTGTCCTGCTGAATAAATCAAGATGCCACACCCACTCCTAATTTTCAGCCAATCAGATTACTTGATCCAGATTGTTGATAATTATTCACTTACTTGATGACAAACAGCACAGATCCAGATCAGCTGGCTTCTGCAGAAGCCAACTGATCTGGATCTACACTGTTTGCAAAGGCAGGGTATTTTTGGGTTCAGCAGGACCAGGGTTAATCTGCAACAAGGTAATCTATAGCTTTCCATCAATTTTATCTATATAGTAAATACTTGTTATAAATGGGTGTAACACTTGTAAACTTTCTTTAAACCTCAAGCATTTTCGGCAGGTTTAGCCTAGATTCTTAACAGATCAGCCAGTTTTTTTTTCCTGCAAAGTATTTGAACCAACTACAGGAAAACCCCAAGTTGTAGCACAAGATGTACTTTGCAAGAAAATGGCCCTTATGTCACATGTGAACAGCTAAGGCCTGTTTATGCCAGCTGAGACTGAGACTGGGCCTTCTCTGTTTGTCAGCAATTAATTACTCTGCAGTATACACTTATTCTGATAGTGGGCAAAGAGCAACTTATCAGATTGTGTGAATGTACCGGGTGATCTGGGTCTTCATTACCCCTACATGATGATGATAATGATGATTTAGTGTTTTACAACCCTTTCAACATTATTTAAGTCATATCTAGACCCTTTATTATGCTGGTCCCAGATATACCCTACCTTTGCAAACAGTGTAGATCCAGATCAGTTGGCTTCTAAAGAAGCCAACTGATCTGGATCTGCACTGTTTGTCATTAAGTATGTGAATATATATCAACAATCTGGATCAAGTGATCTGATAGGCTGAAAATTAGAAATGGGTGTGGCATCTTAATTTATTCCATTACGAAAACATGCCTATTTAAATATACTGACAATTTTACCATCAAAAAATGAAAAATTTCAGATAAAAAATTCTGATTTTTTTTTTACATTTCTGCTCAAAACATAGATTGTAGGTACTCGTTAGAACTGCCTCGACGAGGCAGTTCTAACGAGTACCTACAATCTATGTTTTGAGCAGAAAGAAGAAAAATAATGTATACCCCTGTAAACCCCAGTTTTACTCTATAAAAGTGGGGTTTAAGGGGGTCAAAATCATATAGGCGTGTTTTCTTGATGAGCAGGACAAGGGTTAAAAGCTCTGTACAATGAAGTGCCATATAGATATGAGCTGAATTCTGTCACCAGCGCGATTCCAACCCAGGACATCATGATCCAGTCAAGAGCACTAACCACTGGACCCTCTAGATGCTTCCCTCATTTAATACAAGGGCCCTTTTCTGGAATTGGTCATCATAATGTAGTTTTCCCCTGACCCACTTTGTCTCCTTTTGTTTGTTTTTTTTTGTATTTTTTTTTTTTTTTTTTACAAACAGGAACTATTTACAGGAATTTTATTTCTGTGAATGCATGTATCCACAAAATACAATGTAACTTGTGTGCATGATAATAATGATGAGTTTTGACTCTTTATGAAAAACTGCTTAATGTATGGTCAGTCTGTCATTACAGACATAGTCTTGTCAGTTTAATTTCAAATCAATGCCAGTGCAAATCCAGAATTACCAGTCTTACGTCTGCAGCTGACAACACCATGGTTAACTCTTGTCCTGATGAATAAATCAAGATGCCATACCCACTTATAATTTTAAGCCAATCAGATAACTTGATCACAGTTGTTCATACTAATTCATATACTAAATCACAAACAGTGCAGATCAGTTGGCTTCTGAAAAAAGCCAACTAATCTGGATCTACACTGTTTGCAAAGGTATGGCATTCCAGAACAAGCAGGACCATGGTAAAAAGTATACAAGTTTATGGTCAGATTAAAATCAGATGCTAACAGTTCAGTTTTGTAGGTGTCTGAATATGTAAGGCAAATATGGTAATTACTGAGGTCTGGCTGTTTGTTACCACTGCTATGTATGAGCACGTAGCACTGAACTGACCCTAAATATCTGGGCCCAGTTGTTCAAAGAACCAATTAGCCTAATGAGCTGGTTAGTGGTCAAAATGTTAACTGTTCTTGTAAGTACAATATCTAATTCTGAAAAAAATGTGTAGCTACTCACATTTTTTCAGCAAAAATATTAGCCTATATGCCATATTTAATCAAACTTTTAATGATACATTAACTAACAACATCGTTAGTTTTGAACAACTCGGTGGAGGTTGCCTTAATTCCACACCGTACTTGTCCTACAACTTGAAGAAGTCCATTTCACAATCTCTTGGCACATTTTAAATAATGCTGGATGAGTGGCAAACAGTGTATACCCTGATCAGATGCTACATTCTGTGGTATCTGATTCTGTTTACTCAGGACTGAGTGTCCAAATACTTAGGGTGAATATGGTACTGAGAAAATGATGAGAATATGTATAGCAATCTAAAGCTTTCAATATGGCACACTCCGTCACATAGGCCAGAAAAAAACAACTAATTTTGTTGTTCCAGTGTTCAGGAAATTTTTTTCTACAGTAGCAACTCTTGACAATTTATATTTCATGTTTTTCTTTTAAACCAATCACTAGTAAAGCTATGACAAAAAATGAATGATGAAGATCGATTCAGGTTCAATGATATATAAACTATTGTGGATCATTTGTCAAATGTGTATACATTTTGTGATATGAAAAAATGACATGCACCACTTATACTTGGAAATAATTCACAAGAGTTGTTAAGGAGGAGGATATGGTGATAACTCAGGGATAATTTTCTCTAGTACTTCATTAAAACTTATGTTGTGGGTACTCATTAGAAGTGCCTCAGCGAGGCATTAGAACACTTCTAATGAGTACCCACAACGTATGTTTTTATGAAGAAATAAGGAAAATTATCCCAGAATTATCACCAGATACTCTGCCTCAACAACTCCTCTTAAATATTTTGTAGAATGGTGTGAGCTTAGGATTTTCTGGGATAATTTTCTCTAGTTCTCCATAAAAACATATGTTGTGGGTACTCACACCAGGAACTTCTAACCCTTCTCTTGCTGAACACAACATGTGTCTTAGCAAACAGTGTAGATCCAGATCAGTTGGCTTCTAAGAAGCCAACTGATCTGGATCTGCATTGTTTGTCATTAAACATGTGAATTTCGATCAAAAACCCGGATCAAGTAATCTGATTGGATGGAAATTAGAAGTGGGCGTGGCATCTTAATTTATTCAGCACGACAAGGGTTAATTATTCTGTAGAATGGTGTAAGCTTAGGATTTTCTGGGATAATTTTCTCTAGTTCTCTAAAAAACATATGTTGTGGGTACTCACACGAGGCACTTCTAATATGTACCCACAACATACATTTTTATGGAAAAATAAGAAAAATTATCCCAGATCTTCTCCTTAACAATTTCTCTGAACTACCATATTCAACCTAATTACCGTACTGTGCACTTAAGTTTTTCAAAAATGCTGGGAAAACATGGTAAAATATGTACCTACGTATACTAAAGGTACACTTAAAAAAAAAAAAAAAATGCAAATGACTTATCAAATAATACTTATGCGATGTTTTTGCATGTATGTATTTTTCTTTTTTTTTTTTTTTTTTTTTGGTTTTCTTTATAAAGCATATGTTGTGGGTACTCATTTGAATTGCATCGACAAGTCGATGCAATTCAAATGGGTATCCATAACATATGCCTTTATAAAGAAGTAGACAAAAATTACACTAGCTGAAATCTGAAGACTACGGAATTGCTTGACTGAGCGCTTATAGGAGCATGTGCGGTAATTAGGTCAAATACGGTAAGTAGAATGGTGTGCGCTAAGCACTCACACATCTCAGTAGTTGCATTTGGTGCAATGATAAATTTATCAACAACAGTAGGAAACTTGTTTGTTGTTGATGTCATATTTCTATGATATAAAACATGCCTAGATGCATTTAGTTTGAAAGAGATAGTGAGAAAAAATAACTGTAAATGCATTTAGGCCTCATGTTTTGTCGTGATAAGCTCCCCATTGGTGATACAAAACATGTTCTTTTTTTTATCTGAAACTAAATGGTTTTGCTTCAAGAAAAAGGCATGTTTTTTTCATTCTGTCAACTCGAATGGATATTCCAACCTATAGATACATCTACTCTACTGTTTGTTGCAGTTAATTATGACGGTGGAATGACACTGTTAAAAAATGTACAAGGTGATTAATAAAACTAATTTGCATAGCTGGATTCTAGTATTTTAATATCACAATAAATTTACTTAAATATATGAATTCTTTGCCCATATTGAAAAGAAAAAATAATTACAACATTGTATGTGAGTGCATGTTTTGTGGTTTAACGTCACTTTCAACAATCTGTTATCGTATCATGATGGTGTGTGTAATGCTCAATTTTCACTTTTACAGATATCCCTAATGAAAAATGTCACTGAAATACTTTTTTCCAGTGGTATTCCATTAGAATGTAGAATTCCAGTGGTATACCACTGGAATGCCACTTGTATGCCAATTTCTTAGGGAAAAGTCACTGGGCTACCACAATATAAAATTCTTGTAAAATGATATTGAGACTTGTAATAGCACCGAAACTTGAATAAACAAGTTTTAGGATAAATAGGGTAAGGAGTTAAGTATTCTACATTCCCATGTTTAACCTTTGTCATGCTGAATTAATTAACCCTTGTCCTGCTGAATAAATTAAGATGTCACGCCCATTTCTAATTTTCAGCCAATCAGATTACTTGATCTGGATTATGGCTTAAAATTCACATACTTAATGGCAAACAGTGCAGAACCAGATCAGTTGGCTTCTTCAGAAGCCAACTGATCTGGGTCTACACTGTTTGCAAAGGCAGGGTATATCCGGGTTCAGCAGGACAAGGGTTAAGATGCCACAGCCACTTCTAAATTACTTGATCAAGATTGCTGATACAAATTCACATACATAATGACAAACAGTGCAGATCCAGATTAGTTGACTTCTTCAGAAGCCAACTGATCTGGATCTACACTATTTGCAATGACAGGATATATCCGGGTTCAGAAGGACTAGGTTTTTGGCCTACAGGACTTAAAGGGTTAAACAGTCCTTTTATTTTTTTCTGGGAGCCCTTCTGCAGCTTCTTGAGAATATCCATGTTAAAAGGTTTATACTTAAAAATATTCTACAATATAACTGAAAAACAGAAAATTTCCATTTGAGCATTTATAATCATTGCTTGGGCTTGTGCAGTCACTTCACCAAACACTTCAGTTGTCAATATTTATCAAGAATTACATGGAAGAAAAAAGAAAAGTATAAGAAAAAACAAAGTGCTATCCTGCTGTTCTTTAATGCATTTTGGTGGTAACAAGCAAGGTGTGGCATAGAAAAACTATCCCTTCTGAACACTTCTTTAGCGCTCTCTAGGTGAAATGAGCAGACAACATATAGGTTATATTTTTCTCATTTTTCACACAAAATAATGCCTGACACTTCATTTAAATTATGAAATGAAATATCAAGCCTTACTTTCTGTGAAAACACACACATACACACACATACACACACACACACAACCCTTTTTTTTAAAAAAAAATGCTGCTATTCAAATTCAGCAGGTTAAAGGCTAACTTAGATTTAGATAAGAGAACATAAGTATCAGGTAAATATTTTTTCTAATTTTTCCATGAAAAAGATCTGTTGTGGCTACTATAATGAGTCCCAACAATGTAAGTTAACATAAATAAGTAATGAAATAGCACTATTTTTTACCGTAATAAGCCTGGGCCCGGTTGTTCAAAGCGTCGTTAGCTTAACAAGCTCGTTAAGGATCATTTCGTTAACTGTTTTAGCGGATTCAATACACAATATTCTGATATTTTTTGCTGAAAAAATGTGAGTAGCTTTTGCACTGCAAAAGCTACTCACATTTTTTCAGCAAAAAATTTCAGCATATTTGCGTATCACTTGATGTAAATTTTAATGAATCGTTAACTAACGACATCGTTAGCTTTGAACAACTGGGCCCTGAAGTATTGGGTGGAACAGTATAGGCCAAAATTGCAAACAGTGTAGACCCAGATCAGATGCTGCCGTATGAGATGCTGCAGTATGCAGTGTCTGATCAGGGTCTACACTGTTTGCCAATACAGCAATATCTTAGACACATCAAGAGATAGTAGAATAGACTATTTCAAATTTTAGGACAAGTATGGTAAGTAGATAAGGTGACCCAATACTCAGGATAAACATGGTAGTAGTAAAAAAAAAAGCACCTTATTTAGAGCTATGGACAAAACCATGAGTTATGCATGAAAAACAACTTTGGAGGAAGAATGCTCAGACTAACACAGTCTTTAGCTCCAGATGAAAGGGGTATCAAGTATTTTTTCTTCTTATTTGTCCATAAAACCATATGTTGTGCTACTCAAGGGTGTAATTTTTAACCCTTGTCCTGCTGAACAAATTAAGATTCCATGCCTACTTCTAATTTTTAGCAAATCATAACTTAATCCAGACTGTTGCTATAAAATTTACATACTTAATAGCAAACAGTGCAGATCCAGATCAGTGACTTCTTCAGGTGCCAACTGATCTGGATCTACACTGTTTGCAAATGCAGGGTATATCGGGTTCAGCAGGACAAGGGTTAAACCGGCTTTTCAATGCATATGTTTTTCATACTTCTAGCAATTTTTTTTTACTGCAGAAATCTTTCGTAATTTGCTTGATAACCAAAATACGAGGGTCGTGCAAAAAGTTCTGTCACTAATAGGCTTCCTTGGTTTTATCCCGGATATATTTTAAAATGCTTCACTGCACTTGAATGGTGTGTTTAATAGCTAACGATACCCGTTTATTTCGTGCAAATTGCTTTCCAACTGACCAAGTTATTTTAAATTGAAATAGATGCAGTCATATACACTGAACAATTTACTTGTTACATTGGAACATGGACCAAAGACTGAAATTCGTAGCTATATTAAATGCCGCATTAGGCTTAATATAGATTCAAAGCAGATATTTAATGAATTGTGTGGTATATATGGACCTCAGACCATTTCAATGCGCACAGGTTTTAGGTGGGTTAAAGCTTTTAAATCTGGGAAATTTTCTGTCCTGGAAGGCCTAAAACCTCTGTTAAGAAGGCTAACATCGCCGCTGTAAAGATTGTGGTCGAACAGGATGTGCGATTGTCTGTCAAAGATATAGCTAGTTGTACTGGCATATCAGAAGGCAGTGTGCAAACAATTCTGAAAAAGCGTTTGGACCTGAGAAAGTTTTGCGCTAGGTGGGTACCTCATTTGCTCACTGAGGAGCAAAAGACACAACACCTTAAATGTGCCCAGGAACTTTTGAAAACATACAAAGGCTGTAATAGTCAGCTTATTTCTAACTTGCTAACAGGTGATGAAACCTGGGTGCACATGTTTGAGCCACAAAGAAGGGCTGATAATAAGCAATGGAAGCAAAAAGATCAGAAACACCCATGTAATGCCAAGAGAACCATAAGTTTGAAAAAGATGTTGTACGCAATTTTCTTTAATTCAAGTGGGCCAGTCGTTCAAGTGCCTTGTCCATCTGGTCATACAGTCACTGGCGGATTCTACAAGAATTCTGTACTGAAGAAAGTGAAAGATTTTTACAATAAGAAACGACCAAGCAAAGGATGGTCAGGAGTCCACCTTTTACATGACAATACCTCCTCTCATAAGTGTGATTTTGTGAAGTCTTTTTGGCTTCTGAAAAGGTGAAAGTTTTAAACCATCCACCTTATTCACCTGACCTGAGTCCCTGTGACTTCTTTTTATTTCCAAGGCTTAAGAAAATGCTTTCTAGAAATAAGTATACGTCTAGAAGTTCTCTTGGCAGCGCTATTTATCAGTGTCTCCAACAGATACCAAAAGAAGACTATTTATCTGCTTTTCCAGACTGGGTAAAAAGGTTACAAAAATGTGTTTCAATAAAGGGGGAATACTTTGAAGGTTTGTAATAAAAATATGTTTGATAAAACGTTGCACTGAAGTAATCTGAACCCAGTGACAAAACTTTTTCAGGACCCTCGTAGTCCTCATTTCCCATATTATACAGAGAAAATACCATGGCTTATAATGCTCTAGATAAGAAGGGTATAGAAATAAATAGCTTTTTTTTTTTTTCTCTTCATAAAAAAAAAAAAAAAAATGTACCGTGGATATTCATAAGCTTTTCTCAGGGGTGCTCCTAATGTGTGCCCAAAATGTATGTTTTTGTGGAGAAAACAGAATAAAATATCAATAGTTCTGGCTTATCTAGAGCTGTAACTAAGATGTGTGCATTGTTATGCCTCGGCCATTTGAAGAATGGTGAAAAGGGCATATAGTGCTACCCCTGTCTGTCTGTCCATCCGTCAGTCCGTCCCTGTCCGCATCATCGATGGCGTTAGCAATTTGTGTTAAAGTTTTCAGGCTTTAGCAATTTGCAATTAAGTTTTTTCAGGAGGGAGGCATCTGCGTTCTTTGGACACATTTCTAGTTATAAGAATTGTATTACAAGAGAATGGATTGGCAACAGTTTCTGTGGAATGATGTGTGGAGTGCATCATAAATTATAAAAAAAAGAAAGAAATATAGTGGGCAAAAAAATGGCTAATTTAGAGAGGTGGCTGTTGTAGAAAGGTTAAATATTTGGTAAAACAGTGCTTTAACAATCTGGGCCCAGTTGTTCAAAACTAACGATGTCGTTAGTTAACGATTTGTTAAAATTTACATCGAAAGATACGCAAATATGCTGAAATTTTTTGCTGAAAAAATGTGAGTAGCTTTAGCATTGCAAAAGCTACTCTCATTTTTTCAGCTAAAAATATCAGAATATTGTATATTGAATCCGCTAAAACAGTTAACGAAATGACCCTTAACGAGCTCGTTAAGCTAACGACGCTTTGAACAACTGGGCCCAGAAAAGTGGCTGTTATTATAGGGAGGAGGCTGCTATAGAGAGGTGGACCATAGGTCTAGATAAGAGTGGGTATTCTGTAAATATTTTTCTTATTTCTCGATGAAAACATATGTTGTGGGTACTCATTAGAAGCGCCTCACAGAGGCGCTTCTAATGAGTACCCACAACATATGTTTTTGTGGAGAAATAAGAAAAATATCAATACTTTTTGGTTGAAAAAGCGTCTTATCTAAAGCTATGGGTGGACATTTGTGTAGGTTCCAATATATGTATGTTTGTTTGTATTGAGGTTTTAAGGCCCAGTCAACCCAATGGGGTCATGTCGAGCGCGGTCAGTTTACCTAACCACACGTTTACTGGGCAGGCTTAGTCCTCTAAGCGGTTAACCAGTATTGTGCACATTCTTTCGCCAGAAACTGACAACTGCCCTTCTTGAATCAGCGGAAGGGAGAGAATGACCGTAGAAAATATTTCATGATCAATCTCCACGAAAGAATGTTGCCAACCTCGGCGGGGGTTGAACCCGCGACCTCCTGGTCTCCAGTCGGACGGCGCATCCAACTGAGCCACCGAGGCCGGCCCAATATATGTATGATACATTAGTCTAACTATGTGCTGATGTTAACCCTTGTCATGCTGAATAAATTAAGATGCCATGCCCATTTCTAGCTGTCAGCAAATTGGATTACTTCATCCAAATTGTTGATATACATTTATAAACTGAATTACAAACAGTGGCTTCTTCAGAAGCAAACTGATCTGGATCTACACTGTTTGCAAAGGCAGGGTATATCCAGATTCAGCAGGACCAGGGTTAAATATTAGCAGATATTTAACCCATGCCATACTGAATAAATTATGACAGCCCACCCTCTTTGAATTTTCAGCCAATCAGATTACTTGAGCCAGGTTGTTTGTACAAATTCACATGTAACTTAATGATAAACAGGGCAGATCCAGATCTGTTGGCTTCTTCAGAAGCCAACTGATCTGGATCTGCACTGTTTGTAAAGGCAGAGCATATCGTGGTTCAGGAGGACTTAGAGTTAAACATGTTTTTATTTTTTTCCAGATGACAGAACTTGACATATAATCTATACTCTATGTTCAGCATGAATTAAATAACATTTCTTAAAAAAAAAAAATACATAAAATAGTATCAGGATGTCCCCAGAAGCAAAGGCTGGCCTCTGCACCATATGTTGTAAAGTATATGTAATGTCACTAAAGATTAGAGTTATGGTTCTTGCACAATAAACTACCACCCTAATCTCCTCAAGACTCCAAGTTATATTTGAATTCTACTTCAGACAAGAGCACATTATAATGTTTGTAGTTGGTAAAAAAAAACAAAAAAAAAGTAGCAAAGGGAAACAACTCTTTAACAATCCAAGACAAAGTTATGATTCTTCAGCTCAGCTCTTTACTGTCTCTATCTCCTAAGCATGCTGCATAAAACTTTTAGCAGATATTTTGAAATATTTTTTGCTTATTTTTTTTTTCCAAAGATCAAGATCTGACATTTCATGCAAATTGTCTCCTCAGGAGACAATTTGCATGAAATGTCAAATCCTATTTTGGTAAAAAAAAATATTGTCAATTTGTCATCTGTTTGTTACATAATGTTTCTTTAGTTTAATTCCCCTTCAAAACTTCCTGAGATACACTCCAACATACCATGGCAAAATCAAAGAAAGGGAGATAATTCCGTAATTACTGAGGAAGTCACTGCTCAAATGTGCATCCTTCCATTAAGGAGGTAACTCTGACATACGGAAATATTTGCCTACATTAATCTGCTCTTAAAGGAAACTTTGCACCTTCTGGGAGAAAAGTATTTTTTTAGAGTGGCCCCATTTTTTGAAAAAAATCCAATTTTACAAAGGCAACTTTCTTCTCCCTCTAAAGTATGACAAAGAATTTTCTGCTTATGGTAGAGCAAAATAAGAAGGAGTAGTTGATGTTAAATCTGGGATAGGTTTTCTCCTTTCTCAACAAAAAACATACATTGTGGATACTAATACACTAATATGAGTACCCACAATACGTTTTTACAGAAAACTGGGAGAAAATTATCACCAAATACTCCTTCATAATGTCCTCTGCATTCATCAAAAGCCCCCTTTTAACTAGACTGGCTCCACTCTCCAGTGACTAAATATCTTTCTCATTATCCTGTTTGATTACCCACTAAAATAAAACCAAAAAAACACCATGACTATAAAGGCTGGTCACTAGTGACCAGCCTTTATAGTCATGATATTATTTCGGTTTATTTAAAAAGATTATAAGAAAAAAACTATTAATTATGTCATTGAAGACTGGAGCCAGTCACCTTTTTACCTGAAACAGCCCACATCAGCTTACTATTTCATGTCATGCACTCACAGGTTTATCAATAAAGACAGCATCAATGGAGACTCCTGAATGTCAGTAGTTTATTTAGATCATTTTTTCATCATGTTAATTGAAGATAATGCCTATTATGTGCCAGGACTCCAGATCAGACTTTTTCAGACAAAAAATATTTATAAATTTCTTAATGTATGTTGTGGGTACTCATAAGAAATGCCTTAGCAAGGCGCTTCTAATGAGTGCCCACGACATATGTTTTTGTGGAGAAATAAGAAAAATATTTCTCAAGATAGCCTAGCTAATATTACAAGGAGTACTGATGTTCAAATAAGCAACTCAAAGCTATAAATGGTGCCTTGTCCTGTGACACTGAGTCTGATCCATGCCTTTGATATTTAAATAATTAAATTCTTCAAAAGTCCATTTACTGAACCAGTAGACAATGCCTACATACAGGCTAATTTGGGTCCACACTATTTGCAACACTGTGAGAAACAGTACCTTATCGCCCGGTGTGACCGAAATAAACTGCCGCCAAACATAAAAAATGATATTTTTTTACCTGAACACATAGCAAATCCAGGCAATGATGTATAGAAGCAGTAAAAACTGTCTGTACTTTATCAACTTTGTAGTTTATCAAGTTTCTATATGATAGCTCCAGATAAGGCAAAAACTGAGTCGAGAATTTTTGAAAATTTTCATTTTTTTGCACAAAAGCATACATTGTGGGTACTCATTAGAATTGCCTCACAGAGGCAATTCTAATGAGTACCCACTATGTATGTTTTCACGCAAAAATAAAGAAATTCTTCCGAATGCCCCATTTATCTGGAGATATGTAACCATCATTATACCTGTGTTTCCAGCAACAGGTAACGCCCAGATCTACGCCAAGAAATTAAGGAGCTCCAGGCATCGGGAGGATTATATAAATACCTTGGACACACTCGGAGAAATCATACCACTGACCTACTGCATGCTGCTTGATAGAGTTATGATTATTATAGAGTACTAAGCATTTATTCCATAATATTTATTCCAGGTGTTTCTTTCTCTGCCACAACACACTCTAGCACTTTGATACAGACATCTTATCTTTCTGATTTATACAATAAATGTCACAAATGAATAAAACATTTCAATTCAAAGCTGAGCGCTTAAAATGACTTGGAAAAAAATGTTTATGAATTTATAAATACATAAAAAAAAAAAAAAATCAACAGAATAAGGCAAACACTATTGGAAGGATATCATATGAACAATTTATGTGAATTCTGTTACAAATGAAAAGAAAACTACAAATAAACAAAGAAAACAACAAAAATACATGTTGATTTCCTTTTATTTGTGAACGGATACCAATAAATAAAATTAGAAAAAAATGTGTCACACTGCGAATGGATTTAAGAGACTTAAGAAGGAAAAAAAAGAACAGGTGGAAAATCAATGATTAAAAGTCATTAATAAAAGTTGTAACTGAAAGACAGTGAAATGATATTATATACCTATTTTTACATTATAAAATGTGCAGTATTTACAAGAGGATGTTGAATGTGTAATACAGGAATTATTCAGAGTATCAAATCAGAATATCAGACTTTTCACCACAAATCATAGGTCCAGATAAAGAGATTTTTTTTGGTGATAACTTTGTTATTTTTGTACCGAAACACACCTTGTGGGTACTCATTGGAATTGCCTCAATGAGGCAATTCCAATGAGTACCCACAAGGTATGATTCATTGCAAATATAACAAAATATTATTCTAAATTATAAACTAAGTTATCCCCTTATCTGGAGCTATATAAAATACTAGATCCATTGATAGTGGGGTAAAACATACCTATTTATCTTTGGAATTTGATTCACTTATCTCCTCTTCCATTCAAGATTTAGACATGGTTTCCATAGAACGGATTTTCAGCACCATGTTTCAAATGAGATTTATAATAATTTTTATTTCTGGTAAGTGTATTTTTTTATTATTCAAAGCCGCTGCAGAAAATTTATGCAAGAACGGCAAACTACTTACCGACACAGACTGAGCCATGTCTTCTGTCATTGCTTTGTAAATTGTACTTGGTCATTCTAGAATTTATACAGGAAACGGCAGAGATGCCCAGCCCCTGTGGATTTGCAAATGGCCTAGCCCTGCCTTTCCCGTTCAAACAGTCAATTTTTCCGCAGCGCCTCTCCTCTCATTTGTTGTTGATTTTTTTTTTACCTAATTATATCAAATAGAGTTTTGCACCTGTTATTTTAATAGAGCAGCTCCAGCTTAGAAGCTTTCATTTAATCAAAAATAATTTTTCTTATTTCTCCATGAAAAAGCGTGTAATGAGTAATAACCAAAACTACCTCTATAACTGACAGGTCTAATCCATAAAGCAAATTTTCATCAAACAATAATAAAAATGTTTGTCGAGATCGCCTTCTGAAATTCTTCTCTAGAGCTATGACAGTTATAGAATATGAATAATAATTTAATAATTCCACAAAACAAAGTGTTACTCAAACAAAAAAAAATCTTATTATTTTTCTGCACCAATATATATCTAATACTCAATAGAATCACCTCAGTGAGGTCATTTCAAGGCATACAAACACAGAAGATATGTGTTGACAAAACTAATATAAAATCATCCTAAGTTATTACCTTATCTGCGGAGCTATGAAAATATGAGAGAAATGCCTTTTTTATCCTAAATATTGGGTCAGACATATGCGAGCAAACAGTGAAGACCCAGATCAGATGCCACAGAATGTGGCATCTGATCAGGGTCTACACTGTTTGCCACTCACCTAGCAGTTATTTAAGACATCAACAGGTAGTAAAATAGGTTTGTTCATTTTAGGACAAGTAGGGTAATGACTTAAGGTGTCCCAATATCTAGATAGATTTGGTATAAATCATGTGAATGTTTAGACCATGACAAGCAAACAGTGTAGACCCAGATCAGATGCCACAGAATGCAGCATATGATCAGGGTCTACACAGTTTGCCACTCGTGCAGCAGTTTTTTTAGACACAGCAACACATAGTAAAGTGGATTTTTTCAAATTTTAAGACAGGTAGAATAATGAATAAAGGTGTCCCAATATAAAGTTTTTAAGAGCCAGACAAAATTTGTAGCAGAATTTTAAGACAGGTAGAATACCCAATATAAAGTTTTAAAGCTCCAAGCAAAATATTCTAGAATTTTTATTTTTTTATTTTTTAGAGAAAATAAGTAATGAAATTTCATGTGAATTGTCTGCTTGGCAGATGATTCACATGAAATATAAGGACTTGGTTTTACTGATTGTTACTGAAAAAAAAAAAAAATAAATAAATAAATAAATAAAAAATGTCATCTGCTGTAGTTTTGATTGGGGCTTTAACCGTGGCAAGCTAGAAAATTTGCTGGAATGTCTTGGACTTCTTTGCTTACTTTTGAGACTAAAAATTAGTTTTAACCCCACTCCTCCCTAAGTTAATATTTAAAACACTATTGAAAATTGTAGCAGACAATATTCTAAAATTATTTTATTTTTATTTTTCAGAGCAAATAAGGTTTGACATTTCAAGATAGGCAGGCAGCAATTCAAACGAAATATCAAGCCTTATTTTCTCAAAAAAAAAAAAAAAAAAAAAATATTCTTTTTTTTTTTTTTTAATGTTGTATACTGCTGTTCCTAATGGCACTTTAAAGGATTTGCCTTAGTGTGTTACTTTTTTTTTGTTGTTGTTTTTTTCTTTTTTTTTTTCACATGGAATGAGACTTGACGTTTGCAGAGACAATGTGAATGCATCAATTTCAATAAAATATTAAGTTTTATTTGTGTGAAAAAACAAGAAAAATAATAACAACTTCTTGTAACAGTGTAAAAAAGTTTAAGACCAATGAAACGAAGTTAACCCTTGTCCTGCTGAATAAATTAAGATGCCACGCCCACTTCTAATTTTCAGCCTATCAGATTACTTGATCTGGATTCTTGCTATAAATTCACATATTAAATGGCAAACAGTGCAGATCCAGATCAGTTGGCTTCTTCAGAAGCCAACTGATCTGGATCTACACTGTTTGCAAAGGTAGGGTATATCCGGGTTCAGCAGGACAAGGGTTAATCAAGATTCTTTATATTGCAGCCTGTAAATTTTAACCCATTACATCATATGGACTCTTCTACCACACCTCTTTAGACTAGTCCATTTCCAATAGCAGGGAGTCTGGTTGGTTTTGTGGGGTTTGTTTTATTATTACTACATGTATGTTTTCTAGAAATTTCTACATTTAATGAAAACTGTAGACCCTGATCAGATGCAGCATTCAGTAATGTCTGATCTCAGGGTCTCTACTTTTAGCCAGTTACCCTTTTGGTTGTCTCCATACTAAAATAGGTCACAGATTTCCCTGTGATCTAACCATCCAATCAGCAAACTATATATAATCATTTTTCTTTGAAATTTTAAGCACCAGGGTGGCCATTTTTCCACCAAAATAAATGTTCCAGGCTACATTGAGTGGATTCTTCTACCACAACTCTTTGGACTTGTCTATTTCCAATAGCATGGTGTCTGTTTAAACTTATATTTTTACTATGTTTTGTAGAAATTCCTGTTTTTACTACAAACAGCTAGTGTAGACCCTAATCAGACATCACATTCTGCAGTGTCTGATCTGGGTCTGTACTTTTGCCAATTGTCTTTTGGAAGTTTCCCGACTATAATGGGTTAAGCACCAGGGTGACCACATTTCCACTTTTAAGATATGATATAATTTCTAAGCTATGTTAAGCTGACATTCTATTTTAACCCTTGTCCTGCTGAATAAATTAAGATATCATGCCCACTTCTAATTTTCAGCCAATCAAATTACTTGATCCGGATTGTTGCTATAAATTCATATACATAATGGCAAACAGTGCAGATCAAGATCAGTTGTCTTCTTCAGAAGCCAACTGATCTGGATCTACACTGTTTGCAAAGGCAGGGTATATTCGAGTTCAGCAGGACAAGGGTTAAGGAAGGTGACAATTTTATAATAATCTTTTAAATTATTTTGCCCTCTCCATTCTTATGCCTGCCAAAATGTACCAGGTAAGGTGAAATTCTATTTTATTTTTTACATTATTTTGCCATCACCATTCTCATGTCTACCAAAATATACCAGGTGAGAATTAAATTTGTTACATTATTTTGCCATCTCCATTCTTATATGTCTGCCAAAATATACCAGGTAAGGTGAAATTTTATTTTATTTTTTACATTATTTTGCTGTCTCCATAAAAATCTTGTGTTTGCCAAAATATACCAGGCAGACATGAAAGCTTTTAATATACTATTTCAAGACACTCCGTTTGTCCAGTTTCAGAGACTAGTTTCAAGTGACAATAACAATTTGACTGATACTTTTCATCCCATTTTTCTAATCATTTATTTCTTTATTGTTTTTTTTTCCACATACAAACTTAAATATACAAAGAAGTGTGCATTTTTGTTTTTCAGTATACAAAATTCATGTGTACAAAGCCAGTTATTAACAATCTAATCTTTGCCACTCTCTGGGCAAATTCAGCAAACAACAAATTGACAATATTTTTCTTATTTTTCCCAGAAATTAGGCTTTGAAATTTCATGGAAACTGTATCCAAAGGAGACAATCTGCATGAAATTCCAAAGCCTATTTTCTGGAAAAAATATGAAAATAGACAATTTGTATGAAATGTCAAACCTATTTTCTAGGAACAAGAAGAAAAATATTTCAAAATGTCATCTTCTTAAATTTTTACCCAGCATGCTCAGCCTTACATTATGAGGGTCAACTACAATTTATTTTCATTAACAACCTGGGCCCAGTTGTTCAAAGCTAATGACATCGTTAGTTAACTATTCGTTACATCGAGTGATATGCAAATATTCTGAAATTTTTTGCTGAAAAAATGTGAGTAGCTTTTGCAGTGCAAAAGCTGCTTACATTTTTTCAGCAAAAAATATCAGAATATTGTGTATTAAATCCACTAAAACAGTTAACGAAATGACCCTTAATGAGCTCGTTAAGCTAACAACACTTTGAACAACTGGGCCCAGTGTTTTCTTTAACAGAATTGTTGGACATCACATCAGAACTGTCTTACTGAGACAGTTCTAAAAATGCCACAATGTGCAATTTTTCCAGAGAAAATCTTATTTGCAATCTTACTTTAGGCTAACAAACTACTGTCAAATAATTCAGGGTATCCTATAACCACAGTGTCAAATCATTTAGAGGTATCCTCATCATAGTTTTAAATAATTCAGGTGGGAGGGAGGGGGTGGGTATCCAAACCCCAGTGTCAAATAATATATCCAGGGATATCCTAACTCTGATGTCAAATAATTCAAGGGTATCCTAACCAAAGTATCAAATAATTTAGGGGATCCTGACCCCAGTGTCAAATAATTCAGGGGTATCAAACCCCAGTGTCAAATAATTCAAGGGTATCCTTACCACAATGTCAATTAATTCAGGAGTATCCTAACCACATTGTCAAATAATTTAGGATGTAGTTTAATCAAATAATTCAGGAGTATTCTAACCACATTGCCAAATAATTCAGGGGTATCTAAACCACAGTGTTAAATTATTCAGGAGTATCCTTACCACAATGTCAAATAATTCAGGGGTATCCTAACCACACTGTCAAATAATTTAGGATGTAGGTTAATCAAATAATTCAGGAGTATTCTAACTACATTGCCAAATAATTCAGGGGTATCTAAACCACAGTGTTAAATTATTCAGGGATATCCTTACCACAATGTCAAATAATTCAGGGGTATCCTAACCACATTGTCAAATAATTTAGGATGTAGTTTAATCAAATAATTCAGAAGTATTCTAACTACATTGCCAAATAATTCAGGGGTATCTAAACCACAGTGTTAAATTATTCAGGGGTATCCTAACCACATTGTCAAGCAATTCAAGGGTATGATAATTACTCCTAACCACAGTGTCAAATAATTCAGAAGTATCCTAACAGTGGTATTAAATAATTCAGGGCTGTTTAGCCATAATATCAAATTATTCTGTGTATTCTTATATTTAAAGCTTCTGAATTCAGTGACTTTTATGGTGAAAATGTTCCTCGCTGATTCTGGTTCTAAAAATAGAATAGAATTTAAAATTTAATGGATTCCAAAGCTTTATCTGAAGGTCACCACATCTGAATAAGTCCATTTTACTACCGGTTAGATCTTAGCTGGATACATGTCATAGTCAGCATAGCTGTATGTGTAAGCCAGTGTCTGTGAATGGGCAAGCTGGTTGGGTCTTAACCTGAGGTAGTCAGTTCACAGTAGGCATAGCTGTAGCTGTAGCCAGTGTCTTTGAATGACCAAGTAATTTGTGTCTTAGCTGGATACAGTTCACAGTAGGTATAGCAGTGTCTGTGAATGTGCAAAGTGGTTGGGTCTTAACTAGATACAGGTCATAGTAGGCATAGCTGTAGCTATAATTTAAGGTGGCAGACAGTGTCTGTGAATGGGTAAGCTGGTTTTGTCTTAGCTGGAGAGAGTAGGCATAGCTGTAGCTATAAGCCAGTGTCTGTCAATGGGTGAGCTAGTTGGTTGGGTCTTAACTGGATACATTCCATAGTAGGCATAACTAGTTATAAGCCAGTATCTGTGAATGGTTAAGCTGGTTAGGTCTTAGCTGGATACATGTCAAAGTAGCCATAGCTAAAGCTGTAAGCTAGTCAGTGTCTGTGAATGGATGAGCTGGTTGGATCTTAGCAGGATATATATTGTAGTAGGCATTGGTGCAGCTGTAAGCTAGCCAGAGTCTGTCAATGAGGGAGGTAGTTGGGTCTTAGCTGGATAATTTCAGTAGACATAGCTGTAGCTACAAGTCAGTGTCTGAATGGTCCAGCTGGTGGGTCTTAGCTGGATGTATGTCAAAGTAGGCATAGCTGTATCTTAAAGCCAGTGCCTGGAAATGAAGGGGCTGGTGGGTCTTAGCTGTATGAAAATGATTCAGTTATTTTTGACAGAGTTACTGCCCTTTTCAGATTTAGAATTTCCTTTGGAGACAATGTGAAATGTCAAATTCTATTTTCTGAGAAAAATGCCACCTATTTACTGATTTGGCCTATAGAATGCTAAAGATACATGAACAGGACTGCTTGTCAGATTAAAGTCAGAGAATTTGTTCTGAGCTTTCAGTTACTGCCTCCTATCTGGACAGGTTATCTACAGATGAACACAAGCATAGCATGATTACCCTAACTACTTGGGCACCATAACTTCTTGCTGCAATTCTGAAATTTTAACCTTTGCCCTGCTGAATAAATTAGGATGCCACACCCACTTCTAATTTTCAGCCAATCAGATTACTTGATTCAGGTTGTTGATACAAATTCATGTACTTAATGACAAAAAGTGCAGATCCAGATCAGTTGGCTTCTGAAGAAGCCAAATGATCTGGATCTACACTGTTTGCAAAAGGACATATCAGGGTTTAACAGGACCAGGGTTAACATTATGTATCAAGAAAGCACTGGCAGACAGTCTAGGCCCTGGGTGACTAGGGCTTAGCATGCTGGGAAAAAATTTAGCAGATGGCATTTTGAACTACCTTTCTTATTATATCTTAAGATATGCATATGAAACTTATATAAATGTCTTACTTAGTGGGTAGCTGCTAACTTTTGCTGAAGATTTTTTTTTTTTAAATTGTGAATTTGCTCCTGATATAGGACATAAAAAAACACTGAGTATTTTAAGAAATAATTACACAAAAGCAAAATTTAGGCCTAAAAAGTATGGAATAAAGTGTTGGAAATTTTTGGATGTTTACTGCAAACTGTGCCATGGTAGCAGTAAGAGACAACAAATGCCAGTGTGTAATGACGCGAACAGCAGGATAATGGTTAACCCTTGTCCTGCTGAATAAATTAACATACCACGCCCACTTCCAATTTTCAGTCACTCAGATTACTTGATCCAGATGGTTGATATAAATTCACATACTTAATGGCAAACAGTGCAGATCCAGATCAGTTGGCTTCTTTAGAAATTAACTGATCTGGATCTACACTGTTTGCAAAGGCAGGGTATATCCAGGTTCAGCAGGACAAGGGTTAAGAAAATTATGGTATTCTGTATTGGGATCTCAAAATGCATGATCCATTCCTACAGCTATGAAGGAAACAAAGAGTTGGGACACTTTCCCAATTTGCTGTATAGCTAATTCTATTATACAAAATTGAAATAATCACAACACATGCTGCTATACATTAATGTAATAATCTTGTAAAATTATCATTGTTTTATTAAAACTACCATATTTACCCAAAATATTATGAGATTCATCCCTGAGGGAACAGTGTAGATCCAGAACAAACTGTGCCAAAAGGAGGATTATCCTAAAAGAGCTGTTTGATCAATGTTTGCTGTTAACTGACTTCTCCATAGAGCATATTATCTAAATTGTCCTGAGGAGACAATTTGCATGAAATGTCAAATCCTATTTTCTAGGAAAAATAAGAAAGATAATTCACTTCATCTGCCAAAATTTTTACCCTGCATGCAAAGTGTTAAAATGCTCTAAGTAGTAGTACAGAAAGAACAAACATGTTTAAGTATTCAGAATAAAAATTTGGTAGAGATTGGATATAAAATTAGTCAGGTTAACCATTGTCCTGCTGAGCCTGGATATACCCTGCCTTTGTAAACAGGGTAGATCCAGATCAGTTGGCTTCTGAAGAAGCCAACTGATCCGAATCTGCACTGTTTGTCATTCAGTATGTGAAGTTATATAAAAAACCTGGATCAAGTAATCTGATTGGCTGAAAATTGGAAGTGGGTGTGGCATCTTAATTTATTCAGCATGACAAGTGTTAACTTACCATTAAATTTTTTTTAGCAAACTGTAGTTATGAAGCCAAAATTAGTGAGTCTCACTCAAAAACAGGGTGACTTAACATGTCTGAAAGAATGCCAAAGAGTGCAGATCCCTTGGGGGGGGGGGGGGGGGGGGGGGGGGGGGGTAACTTCCTATATATGGCATAGTACGGATGTGCATGCCGAATAGCCCCCTTTTTCAGCGCTGCCAGGTATATGATTGGCCCCCTTTTTTCAACAAAAAGTATATGAATGGCCCGATTTTCTGGATTCCTATATTAAAGGCCCCATTTTTCTGACATCCTGGTATATGCACATATTTTTTTGCTCAGAGATTTTTCGAGGCTGCTTATCCTCTTAGTATTACATGAATTGACTGTGATATTTGTGTAACAACCAGCAAAAAATGGGTACAAAAAATCAAAGGGCAGTATATGAATAGGTCACCATTTTGGATGATCAAGTATATGAATGTGTCCGTTTTTTCAAAGGCCAGGATATGAATGGGGTAGGTTTTGAAATACTGGCTCGCACACCCGTAAATTTTACCCCCCCCCCCCCCCCCCCCCCAGCCCCCGAGGCAGATCCTAATCAAACTGCTTCTCGTTGCTTAAGTCAGTTTGCACAAATACCATAATAATCCTAAGTATTGGGACAGATAGGTCTTTGCAAACAATATCGACCCAGATTAGACACTACAGAATGTGGCATCTGATCAGGGTCTACACTGTTTGCCACATATACAGCAATATTTTTGACACATCAACAGGTAGTAGAATGGACTATTTCAAATTTTAGGACATATGGTAAGTAGAAAAGATGTCCCAACACTTAGGATAAATACAGTACTAAAAGGGTAAATACCATACCAAATATATGAGTTACAATAACCTGAACATTCCACATGTAAATCTTATCAAGGATTGAATATATGTTTTTCATCAAGTGATAAAGGCAACCCTAATTCAGCAAATGACAAATTGGTGATATTTTCTTATTTTTACCAGAAAATAAGATTTGACATTTGACTTCATGCAAACTGTCTCCAATTTGGATAAAAGTCAAATCCTGTTTTCTGGGAAAAATAAAAAAAATATTTTGAAATTTCATCTGCTGAAAATTTTATCCAGAGTGCTAAGCATTAAAGGGCCCTTTAAAACTGCAGGAGACAACAAATCTAAAATATTATAGCATTTTTCGGAGAAATATATATGAATCATGAAAGGTCACCTTATTTTATTAGAAAAGAAATCAGAATGTTTTATGTTACAGTTTCGAATTCTGTTGTAAATGTTGAAATATAAAAAAAAAAACCCCGTCAACTACCAAATTTATGCAACTTATAGGGACACACAGGCCTGAGTTAACAGTGTAGACTTAGATCAGACACCACAGAACATAATATCTGAGCTACGTCTGTACTATTTGCTATTTACCTAGCATTCTAGACCAATCAACAGGTAGTAAAATGGATGTTTTCCAAATTTTAGGACAAGTGCGTTAAAGAAATTAGGTGTCCCAATATTTAGGGTAAATACGAAATTCCGTCTTGTCCTGTAATAACTTCTCTTGCAAGTATATAACAATATAATGTGAAAGAAAAACAGTTTTAAGTAAATAACTAATTTAATTTGTTATTCATGCTGTTTCCTTACCCCAGGTAGCAAAAAGTTAGATAAACATGGTTTCAGCAGATTGGAAATAGCTTTTCCAGACATTACTATCATTTTGAAATTATCATTGCTTTTACAGCGCTTTTATCTGCAGTGTTAGCAGGTACATGCAGTTATCTCTCTTGAATTACCCTAATTCTCTGGACAGATTTTAACCGTTACTACTCTCTTGGCATGTTCAGCAGACGACAAATTGATGATATTTTTCTTATTTTTTGCAGAAAACAGATTTTGGCATTTCATGCAAATTGTCTTGCATGAAATGTCAAAACCTTTTTTCTGGGAAAACTAACAAAAATATTTCAGTAAGTCATCTGCCGAAAATTTTACCCAGCGTACTAAGCGTTAATCCACTTATATTTCCAGATAAGGCAAATTTTTCAACTGAAAAGTGTTGATATTTTCATTATTCTTCACAGAAATTTATATTGTCGGTACTCATTACACGTACCTCACTGAGGTTTTCATGGAGTAAT
Organism: Anodontia alba; assembly: GCA_964016985.1. Taxonomy (NCBI): domain Eukaryota; kingdom Metazoa; phylum Mollusca; class Bivalvia; order Lucinida; family Lucinidae; genus Anodontia; species Anodontia alba. The sequence goes on from OZ024823.1 coordinate 85,182,411, forward strand.
AAAAAAGTTATTTTGTGGAAAACATCTCTTATATCTTTAGACACCTTTCAATCCTCATAGCTCCAGATAAGGCACTTTTTTTCAACTGAAAAATACTGATATTTTTCTGATTTCTCCACAAAAATTTATGCTGTGGGTACTCATTAGTCATTAGAAACGCCTCATCTAGGCATTTCTAATGCATACCTGCAACACATTTTCGTGGAGAAAAAAAAAAATATGTGGATACTCCTGCTTATGTGAGCTATGAATCTTTACCATACTTATGCCAAATTTTGAGCAAATCTGTTTGACTACCCGGTGATGTGTCTAAAAAGGAGCTGGCTGATTGGCAAACATTGTAGACCCAGATCAAACTGCTCCTTAGGAGCAGTTTGATCTGGATCTACAATGTTTACTCAGTATGTCTCTCCGAGTACTTTGACTAAACATGGTAGATGGAAAACTAAACTTTCTGAAAAAGTGTAGAGGCCACTGTGACTAAAGTTGATATCATACATGTACCAATATAGGAGTATCAATGTTAGGAACATACCTTTCGACATGTGCCTAGCAAAAATTCAGATCAGCCTGGGCATTCATGCAATCTGATCAGAATCTTCACTGGGTACCAGACGGCTTGTTAAGGAGGAGTATTTGATGATAATTCTGGGATAATTTTCTCCGTTTCTCCATAGAAACATAATTATGTTGTGGGTACTCATTAGAAGTGCCTCGATGAGGCTCTTCTAATGAGTACCCATAACATTTGTTTTTATGATGACATAAGAAACATTATCTCAAACTTATCACCAAATACTTCTCCTTAACAAGTCCTCTGGGTATATTTTGGATAGACGAGGCTGCAAAGTTTCTTCATGCGGACAATGAAGATTCTGATTAGACTGCAGAGATGCACAGGCAGATTTGAGTCTTCACTGGCTGCATATCTCAGGTCCAGGTACATTTTCTCACGTTGTGGTTGATATAATTGAGTTTTACAGGGCTGCTAAGGCAGTGTGTTGAGTTTTTATGGCCCTGTCAACCTAATGGGGTGATGTCGAGCACGGTCAGTTTACCTAAATACACCTTTACTGGGCAGACTTAGTCCTCTCAGCAGTTAACTAGTATTGTGCACATTCTTTCCCCAGAAACTAACATCTGCCCTTCTTGAATCAGCGAAGGGAGAGAATAACCGTAGAAAATATTTCGTGACCAATCTACACAAAAGAATGTTGCCAACCCGACAGGGGTCTTTTTTTACCTGCAATTTCCTTACTAGTCAGACGTGCATCCAACTGAGCCATCGAGGCCGGCAGGGTTGTTGTCTAAAGTGTTGGCTATCATATTACTCTAAGCCTCTCACCACTATTAGAAGTTGAAGGTCAAGGGCTCTCTCAACTATAGATAATAATGCTCTGCATGCTGGGTAAAAACTTTAGCAGATAACATTTTGTAATATTTTTCTTATTTTTCCTTACAAAATAGGATTTGACACTCCATGCAAATTGTCTCCTATGGAGACAATTTGCATGAAGTGTGAGATCCTATTTTCTTAGAAAAATAAGAAATATATCAGTTTGTCCTCTGCTGAATTTGCCAATAGCATCGTAAATCTTAACCCTTGTCCTGCTGAATAAATTAAGATGCCACGCCCATTTCTAATTTTCAGCCAATCAGATTACTCAATCCAGATTGTTGATATAAATTTGCATACTTAATGGCAAACAGTGCAGATCCAGATCAGTTGGCTTCTTCAGATCTGGATCTACACTGTTTGCAAAGCAGGACATATCTGGGTTCAGCAGGACTAGGGTTAAGAATAATATTTTACTTGCAATCCAAACGTATTGATACTTTTCTTATTTTTTCATGAAAGCTTATGTTTATATGGGTATTCACTGAGTTGCTTCTGAGGACTACCAGCAACATTTTCATTTTCATGTAGAATTTAGAAAAGAAATCTTATTTACCTTGACCAGAAGACTTGTTAAAGAGGCGTATTTGGTGGTATTTTTTTCTTATTTTCCCAAAAAACATACATTGTGGGGACTCCGTAAGCGCCTCATTCAGGTGCTTCTAATGAGTACCCACAATGTATGTTTTATGGAGAAACTGAGAAAATTGTCCCAGAATTATCACCAAATACTCCTCTTTAATAAGTCCTCTGCTTGAGTATTCCGACAGACATGCCTGAGGCTATTTCACTGAGCATCCATGCCTCTGATCAGAGTCTTCTTTGTCTGTATGAAGAAACTTTACATCCTTGGCTTTCCAGAATGTGCCCAGTGAAGATTCTGATCAGACTGCATGTGCAAGCTGATCTGAATCTTCGCTCGAGGCACATATCCGAAGGTACGTTTTCTGACAGTGAGGCTCATATAATTTGGTGCTAATGTTATCCCCATCAGGATCTATACACGGGTGGTAAACCTAGGAACTACAACGAAATTGTGTTAACATAATTTCGTTCCCACATCACATCCGGCACATAGCGGGGTAGTGCCAACGTCAAAAAATAGACAAACAAAGGTTGGTGTCATTTTTATTTTTATTTTATTTTACCACGATGAACACATTATGGGGAAATCGGGCAATGTAGTTCCATGTAAATATGTCTCAGCTTCCTCTATGGACCCAAATTTTATCGGAAAAGTCATTTGCTTTCTTCAAATCTTTCTACCCGCACTGAGCATCAGACCACTTGTCCCCCAAGTATTTTGTCAGTGCGAAGAATTTAGCCCGTCTCCGTCGATTTGAGCTGACATTTGAAAGCATTCGCCGATATCAAAGGCCCTTCCTAAACGGTCCTACATCGAAAAAAAATCAAGTGTTAACTCGTAAAAGAGTCAGGCCCCATTTTTCAGGCATGGTAGTTCCAAGATCATCGAGGTAGTTACCATGCTGTCGGGGTAGTTCCAACAATTTAGCAGTAGATCCCACGACATAATATTCTTTTTCAGATACACCAATACTCTGGGACAGACATTTCTTCAATTTTAATTGATATGCGTTTAATACGGGGAAGTATTCCAAGTATGTCTTCAATTTAAATATAGGACATAATTGTTATCTGATACAACACACATTTACATAATCAATGCCAGGCAAGTTCGACAAAGTAATGTTGTACGCTGTGAATTTAGTGATATTTTGCATTGTGGTTTTGAAAAAGGCGGACAAGATTTGTCGAAAATACCTTAAAAATATAGCAGTAAATTCAGGGAAATACAATCAAAGATTGCAGCCCATCAATGCCGCCAAGAGGAAAAGAAAAAAAAAAAAAAAAAAAAAATAACCCCCACAACTAGTCAAAAAAGTACCAGCTCTTTCTGCTCAACATCACAAACCACTGGGGTTTTACTGTGCGAAAAATCTACCCTTTTTGTTTGATCGTATGTTGCTCTAAACAGCAGATGGCTGCAGAGGTAAATGGAAAGCAATGTGACCAATACAAAGCACGAAAGAGTACCAGTATGCCTAAAAAAAGTAACACCAGAGCAATTATAATATTAAATGAGTAGCCAGAATAATATCAAAGTAAAAATTGAAAAGAGCAAGGATCAGGAACTGATACAATCAGATTCCAAACCCTGCAAATAATATCACAAGGAAAAGAAGTCACAGCACGAAGTGATGCCAGCAAACAAATAAGATATTTTTTTTTTTTTTTTTTTTTTTTTTTTTTTTTGATTTGGGTTTTACGGCCCTTTCAAGAATATTTCACTTATATCGAGCCGATCGTTCATCGAAGGTGGGCGAAAACCGGAGTACCCGGAGAAAAACCACCTGACCATCCGTAAGCAGAACTTGGCTTTCCCACATATGACCCGAGCTAGGCTCGAACCACAGCGGTGAGAAACCTAATGGATTAAGAGTCAACTCTCTTATCCACTAGGCTACGGGGGCCCGCCCAAATAAGATATGACAAAGGGTGTCAGCAGCTCTTTCTCAAACAGGTGGTGACTCAGAATTTGAGCGTATCTGAATACTAATGACATACATAATAGTAAAATGAATATGTAAAATCGACAAAACAAATGCGGATTTGGAACGGTCAGTAATACATCACTGGTGGGTTTAAGTATACATGTACTTTACGGGATCCCAACCCTCACTATCACTTTCATTGTGGTTCAAAACATGTATTTGTTAGGTCCGCATGGAGGTTTTCTAAAGTAAGCAATTACCTTGAATTGATACAATCAGAACCAAAGTCCTGGTCTCGAAACTAAAATGGGAAATAACTGAAATTACAACTACTTATTCATTTTACTATTATGTATGTCATCAGTATTCAGTTACACTTAAATTCTGAGTCACCACCTGTTTGAAAAAGAGCTGCTGACACCGTTTGTCATATCTTATTGTTTGCTGGCATCACTTCGTGCTGTGACTTCTTTTGGAATCTGATTGTATCAGTTCCTGATCCTTGCTCTTTTCAATTTTTACTTTGATATTATTCTGGCTACTCATTTAATATTATAATTGCTCTGGTGTTACTTTTTTCAGGCATACTGGCACTCTTTCGTGCTGTGCTTTGTTTTGTTTACATTGCTTTCCATTTACCTTTGCAGCCTGCTGCTGTGTAGAGCAATGTGAGATCAAATAAAAGCGGAAGATCTTTCGCACAGTAAAACCCTAGTGGTTTGTGTTGTTGAGCAGCAAGAGCTTATAGTATTTTTTTATGTGATTAGTTGTGGTGGTTGTTTTGTCTTTTTGTTTTTCTTTTCCTCTTGGCGGCATTGATGGGCTGCAATCTTTCATTGTTTTTCCCTGAATTTACTGCTATAGATTTTAAGGTATTTTAGCACAAATCTTATCTGCCTTTTTCAAAACCACAATGCTAAAGATCACTAAATTCATAGCATACAATATTACTTTGTCGAACTTACCTGGCACTGATTATGTAAATGCGTGTTGTATCAGATAACAATTATGCCCTATATTTAAATTGAAGCCATACTTCCCCGTATTAAATGAGTATCAATTAAAATTGAAGAAATGTCTGTTCCAGAGTATTGGTGTATCTGAAAAAGAATATTACGTTGTGGGACTACTTCTAAATCGTTGGAACTACCCCGATAGCATGGTAACTACCTCGGTGATCTTGGAACTACCACGCCTGAAAAACTGGGCCTGACTCTTTTACGAGTCAACACTTAATTTGTTTTTCGATGTAGGAACGTTTAGGAAGGGCCTTTGTATCATTTTCATTGGCAAATACTTTCAAATGTCAGCTCAAATCGACGGAGACAGGCTAAATTCTTCGCACTGCCAAAATACTTGGGGACTTGTGATCAGATGCTCAGTGTGGGTAGAAAGATTTGAAGAAAGCAAATGACTTTTTCAATAAAATTTGGGTCCATTGAGGAAGCTGAGGCATATTTACATGGAACCACATTACCCGATTTCCCCATAATTCGTTCGTCGTGGTAAAATAAAATAAAAATAAAAATGACACCAATATTAATTTTGTTTGTCTATTTTATGACGTTGGCACTACCCCGGTATGTCACGGATGTGGCGTGAGTACGAAATTACGTTAACATAATTTCGTGGTAGTTCCTAGGTTTACCATCCATGCTATATATCAGGCTTTCAAGTGTGCCTTACTTTTCCTACTATTCCTACTTTTCCCTACTTTTTCTGTGGTCCTACTTTTCCCTACTTTTTTTCTGAAAATGCCCTACTATCCCTACATTTTAGTCCAAAAATGTTTGAAGTGACCAAAAATTGTAATTTTTTTCCTCACTTGTTCGAAGTTTGTAAAAATTGGATCAACTTAATCTGAGCAGTCATGATGCAAAAGTTTATGAAATATTTTTACTTCAGTTGTAACTCCTTTTTTGGAACATTTATTTTGGTATTTCCTTACCATGGTGATATAGTGTTATTGTTCAGAGAAAACTGTTTTCTTATTTTATCTTTTTGTAGGTCTGAAAACACTCAGAACATCCCTACTATCCCTACTTTTCATGATTTAAATTCCTACTTTTTCCCTACTTTTTCAAAATTTTGAGCCCTACTTTATCCCTACTTTTTCACTGGAGGGCACTTAAAAGCCTGATATATATATAATAGACCTGGTCGATTTTTCTACAGGTCATGCAATTTATCGTCTCCTAATTTTTGCCCAGACACTGCTTCAGATTAAACAGACAGGCTTGAGCAAACAGAGTAGACCCAGATGAGATCCAGTCTGATTAGGGTCTGCATTGTTTGCCACCATTCCAACAGTATTTGAGACACATCATCAGGTCGTAAAATGAACACGTTCAAAAGATTTCCTTGTTAAAATAACTAGGGTACAGTAAATGTTCTAAAATTTCGAACTCCAAAGTTTCTGACAAAATGACAATGCAAACAGTGTAGACCCAGATCAGACTGCTCCTGAAGGAGCAGTCTGATCAGGGTCTACACGGTTTGCTATCCCACTAAGTTTTTTAAAAAACAACAGCATATATAAAAAGCAGATTTTCGGCCAAACTATTATGGAATAAAGTGTTCCAAATTTTAGAACATTTACAGTATATAGGTCACTTGTACACACACACACACAACCTGTTCAGAGTCTTTTCTGTGTGTCAGTGTATTCTACTACTATATATGATGAAAAGGTAAACAGACAGGAGACGGCATATGCCTCAGATGCCTATTTTATCCTGGCACACAACCTAGAGGTTGCTATATTTAGCAAGGTTGAATTGACCAGAATCTCCACACGCCTAAATGCTTCATTAAATATCAAATTAGGTGGAAAAGATAAATTGTCTGTTACAGCTATATTTGTGGGTTTATTGAAAAATGGCTTCTTTCTTTCAATAGTAGGGTATAATGGATAGTTTTAGAAGTCTTCTGATTTTCAGTCAACACTTAGAATGCTGGGTAAAAATTTAAGCAGAAGACATTTTAAAACATCTTTTTTTCTTATTTTTCCCAGAAAATAGATTTTCATGCAAATTGTCTCCTATGGAGTCGTTGTTGGTATCATAAAACCTTAAAGGGCTTAGCAAAATTGTAGCAGATGACATTCTAATTTTTTTATTATCATTTTTTCAGAGAAAATAAGACTGCATTTCAAGTACCGGTAAATTGTCTGCTCAGCAGACAATGCACAAAAAGTGTTGTCCAATTGGCTTTTTATGCAAAATTTTACACTGTTTCTTAAATAATATTTAGCAGAATGGCAGTAGCAGTCTGATCTGGATCTATGCGATTTTGTCAGGACTTTTGGTATACAAAAATTTAGGTAATTTATCCATATCTATGCTATAGTCTGATTTATTTGGGACAGCTGATAAAAATTTTGTCATTTTCTGCAAATGTGACATCTGAGTTGCATCTGCACTGTTTGCTCAGGCCTAGCAATTCCAATACTTAGGGTAAATATGGTAGTATGGTAAATAACCTAAAATTTCTAACACTTTATTCCACACATTTTTGGCCTAAATTTTGCTTTTTATGCAGTTGTTTCTTAACCCATTGTAGACTGAATGAACTCCCCCACACTATATACTGGAAGAGTCCAATTTCAATATCAGGTAGGTGAGGCTATGAGATTTAGAGATTCCTAGAGAAAAATGGTTGAAGCATTTGCAAACAGTGAAGACCCTGATCAGACGCCGCATTCTGCGGCGTCTGATCTAGGGCTGCACTGTTTGCCAATTACCCTTTTAGGGGTTTCCCGAATACAATGGGTTAAAATACTTAGTGTAATGGTAAATAGTGCACACCATGACCAGGATGTTCAGGAGCTGTCTGATCTGAGTCAACATTGTTTGCATTTGCCATTTTGTCAGAACCTGTAGTGTACGAAAGTTAAGGACATTTACCGTGTATACATCAGGTCACCTGCAATTTGTTCGTGAATGAAACCCCAGAGGGGTTCAGGTAAACTTTGCTAGCAACTCCATGTAGTAATAATAAATTGAGATAAAATGAAGTTCGTTGTCTATATTCACATTCTTTGCAACCTAGATTGTGACAAAAATTTAGGTATATTTAAAGAGCTCAAACTGAAGCAGGAAAACACCTACAAAAAATTTTTCTAGTAACAGCAGAACAGTGTCATTGTTCCCATGATATTGCCAAAGTCCAATCAGATTTTAGAGAACCATGGTATATTTTGATGTCACTTACCAATCATGTGACAGCGGGTGACTCAGTGTGAATATTGAAATGTAAACTACAGTGGACCCTCTTTATACTGACACTCTATACAACGACAAAATTCGTTATAATGAAAATTTGAATGTTACGAAACCTTTGCTCAAGAGGTGATGGTTAATGAGAAATTATGCAAGAATATTGCATTAAAAGTTCAAGCCACATATGTTTTGGATATTTGTTAGAATTGCCTCAGTGAGGTGATTCTAACAAATATCCAAAACATATGTTCTATGAGGAACTAATAATAAAACAAAGTCTTTCTTACGTAACATTATCTCCATTAAGGCTTCTTTATAACAGAAAATTCATTTTAATGGCAACATCTTTGGAACAAATGCTGTTGTTGTAACGAGGGTTCACTGTACATAGCATTCTTATGGTTTACCAATGCTATTGTTTACCAAAAGGTTTTAGTAAATGCACCAAGAATGTAAATGTAAATATTTGGTATTAAAATGCACAAAAGTATAAATTGTGAAAAAATATGCATCACTTAATACAGTCACACCTCGCATTAAGTGAAATAAAAGCACTGACAGCAAAAACAGGAAATCAATTTGCTATACAGTCTACATTTTTTATCATAGAAGTTTTCATTTCCATCACCAAAACATGCCTATATAATATTGACCCCCTTAAGCCCCACTTTTATATAGTGAAACTGGGGTTTACAGGGGTATTCATTATTTTTCTTATTTCTGCTCAAAAACATAGATTGTGGGCACTCATTAGAACTGCCTCGCTGAGGCGGTTCTAACGAGTACCCACAATCTAAGTTTAGAGCAGAAATATAAAAAAATATCAGAATTTTTTATTTAAAAATGTTTCAATTTTTGGTGGTAAAATTTTCAGAATATTTGAATAGGCATGTTTTCATAATGAAATATCAATTTTGTATTTTCTTTTTCTTGAGCATGGCCAAAATGATCACTGAAATTCTGTTAGCTGCTAGTTCCACTGAAATTTCATTGAAAATTCACTATTTCGCTGAAATTTCACTGAAATATCACTGGAATTTTCTGAAATGTCAGTCAAACAGCAGAATATCACTGATATTTCTCTGTATCACCAAAATTTGGGTGAAACTGCACTAAAATTTCAGTACCATTTTCACCTTGGTTATAGATATTAGTCTTATTTCACATGGAAATATAAGTTATAGATACTCATTAACCCTTAAAGTTTTAAGCAAAATTATAGCAGACAACTTTTCATTTTTTTTTTAAATTATTTTTCAGAGAAAATAAGACTTGGCATGTCATGTGAATCATTTGCTGGGTAGATGATTCACATGAAATGTCATCTTATTTTTTCTCTTGCAGATTATTCACATGAAATGCCAAGTCTTATTTACTCTGAAAAATTAAAAAAAAAAAATTCTAGATTGTGGTCTGCAAATTTGCTTAATGCTTTAAGGGTTAATACTGTTTAGCGGGGGAAAAAAATTCTTATCTCAAACTATGCTTGCAGGTTATATAATTCTTAAGAATAATTAATTGTCTGTTGTGGTGGATTTTTATGGCTTGAAAAAGCAAACGTATCTGATAATTAAGTATACTTATAGACTAATGAAAGTGATATTATTCCTTATATATCATATTTAACGTAAGTATTTGGACAAACAGCCCTGATCAAACAGTGTAGACCCAGATCAGATACCACAGAATACAGCATCTGATCAGAGTCTACAATGTTTGCCATTCATCATGTATTTTAGACACAAGTATAGGTAGTAAAATGGCCTTATTCAAGTTCTAGGACAAGTATCATAAGGCATCTGAATACTGAGGGCAAATATGTATTCCCTATATAATGTCGATAATGACTCAGTCCATAATGAAAACAAGAGGGCCATGATGGCCCTGTAACGCTCACCTGAGTAACATAGCACTTTGAGAGCCTGATCTAAAACTGATCAAGGCAAACATTCTGATCAAAATTCAAAATGATTATATTAACAAGTAAGACAATGTAGCGGGGGGTGATCGGGTGGTGCGAAGGTGTCATGTATCTTGTGTCACCGGGGCGTCCAACTGATATTGGCTTACAGTTGGGCAAGGCCTGCTATCGTTGAAGTAGGTAAAGGTAGAGGGGGAATGTTTTTATTTCTTCTGTTTCTTCCCTTTCATTCCTGTTCCTCTTTCTTCCCTGTTCCTCTCTTTCATCTCTTCTACTATCTCTTCTATCTCTTTTCTCCCTTTCTCTGGGAGACGACACAAAATGACCCACAAGGGTTGACGTGTCGTTAAACCCCAACACAATCAATCAAGACAATGTAGCATGTCTAATGGACTGTGAAATAAAGGTCAAGGTCAAATATGGATGACTGCACTCAGGAGGCCATGCTAAGATGTATGCATGTACTAAGTATCACTGGCTGTAGGAGCAATAGTTACTGAGAAACTGACCTAAACACAAACACTTCACAAGTACCAAATATCACTCTGCAGGACCAATAATTACTGAGAAACTGACCTAAATGGAAAAACCTAAGAGAATCACTGGACAGAAAACTATACATCACCTTGAAATCATCAAGGCAAACATTTTGAGCAAGATTCATGATGATCACTTCAAAAATGTGACCTCTAGAGCATCAACAAGGTTTTCCTTTGATTTGGCCAGGTGAACTAGTTTTTGAAATCAAGTGACCCAGTTTTAAACCAGACCTAGAAATCATCAAGACGAACATTTTGAGCAATATTTATGATGATTATTTAAAAAATGTGACCTCTGGAGTGTTAACAGTTTTCTGCTGATTTGGCCAGGTCACCTGTTTTTGACCCCATGTGACCCAGTTTCAAACCTGACCTAGAAATCATCAAGACAAACATTTTGAGCAAGATTCATGATGATTGCTTCAAAAATGTGACCGCTAGAGTGTTAACAAGGTTTTCTGCTGATTTGGCCAGGTGACCTAGTTTTTGACCCCACGTGACCCAGTTTCGAACTTGACCTAGAAATCATCAAGACAAACATTTTGAGCAAGATTCATGATGACTGCTTGAAAAATGTGACCACTAGAGTGTTAACAAGGTTTTCTGCTGATTTGGCCCGGTGACCTAGTTTTTGATTCCAAGTAACCCAGTTTCAAACCTGACCTAGAAATCATCAAAACAAACATTTTGAGCAAGATTCATGATGATTGCTTCAAAAATGTGACCCCTAGAGTGTTAACAAGGTTTTCTGCTGATTTAGCCCGGTGACCTAGTTTTTGACCCCAAGTGACCCAGTTTCGAACTTGGCCTAGAAATCATCAAGACAAACATTTAGAGCAAGATTCATGATGATTGCTTCAAAAATGTTACCGCTAGAGTGTTAACAAGGTTTTCTGCTGATCTGGCCCAGTTACCTAGTTTTTGACTCAAAGTGACCCAGTTTTGAACTTGACCTAGATTTAATAGAGGTAAACATTTTGAGCAAGATTCATGATTATTGCTTGAAAAATGTGACCGCTAGAGTGTTAACAAGGTTTTCTGCTGATTTGGCCCGGTGACCTAGTTTTTGACTCCAAGTGACCCAGTTTCAAACTTGACCTGGAAATCATCAAGACAAACATTTTGAGCAAGATTCATGATGATTGCTTCAAAAATGTGACCGCTAGAGTGTTAACAAGGTTTTCTGCTGATCTGGCCCGGTGACCTAGTTTTTGACCCCAAGTGACCCAGTTTCGAACTTGACCTAGAAATCATCAAGACAAACATTTTGAGCAAGATTCATGATGATTGCTTCAAAAATGTTACCGCTAGAGTGTTAACAAGGTTTTCTGCTGATCTGGCCCGGTGACCTAGTTTTTGATCCCAAGTGACCCAGTTTCAAACTTGACCTAGATTTAATAGAGGCAAACATTTTGAGCAAGTTTCATCAAGATTGGATTAAAACTATGACCTCTAGAGTGTTAACAAATTTTTCCTTTGATTTGACCTGGTGACCTAGTTTTTGACCCCAAGTAACCCTGTATCGAACTTGACCTAGATTTCATAGAGGCAAACATTCTGACCAAGTTTCATCAAGACTGGGTCAAAACTGTGACCTCTAGAGTGTTAACAAACTAATTGTTGACGACGAATGACGAATGACGGACGACGGACATAGGGCAATGACAATAGCTCACCCTGAGCTTTTGCTCAGGTGAGCTAATAAATATGGTGACCTTCAGTTAAAGCTTTGGAATCCATTTAAATCCTGTTCTGGTTTTAGAACTAGAATTAGCCAGGGACATTTTCACCATAAAAGTTACTAAGATTCAGACACTTTAAATATTAGGATACACCTGAATTATTTGACACTATGTTTTAAGGATACCCTGACTTATTCAGTGACACTGTGGTTAGGTTATTCTTGAATTATTTAACACTGAGGTTAAGATACCCCTGAATTATTTGATCCCTTGAATTATTTAATACTATGGTTAGGAAACCCCTGAAATATTTGAGCTGTAGTTATAACCATTAAGATACACTGAATTATTTGATACTGTGTTAGGGTATCACAGAATTATTTGAGACCTCGTTTAGGATACCCTGAATTATTTGATACTGTATTAGGATATCCCTGAATTATTGAGACTGTGTTTAGGATATCCTGAATTATTTGACACTATGGTTATAGGATACTCTTGAAATATTTGACACTGTGGTTAAGATACCTATGAATTATTTGATACTGTATTAGGATACTCCTGAATTATAGGATATCCCTGAATTATTTGACACTGGGTCAGGATACCTTGACCTATTTGATATTATGGTAAAGATACCCCAGAAGTATTTGATACAGTGGTCAGGATAGCCCTGAATTATTTGACACTGTGGTTATGATATCCCTGAATTATTTGACACTGATTAGGATACCCCTGAATTATTTGACACTGTGGTTGAGATAAATCAAAATTATTTGACGCTGGGTTTAGGATACCCCTGAACTTTTTGACACTGTGGTTAGGATACCCTTCCATTATTTGACAATGTGATTAGAATACCCCTGAATTATTTTACACTGGGGCTAGGAATACACCTAAATTATTTGATACTATGGTTAGGATACCCCCGAATTATTTGACACTGTTGTTAGAATACCCCTGAATTATTTGACACTATGGTTAAGTTATAGATAAACTATGGTTATTTTCGAGGTTTTGGGTATACTGTAAATTATACCATAGTTTGGTGACCTTTCACTGTCTGACCCCAAACGAGGCGGAGCCGAGTTTGGGTCAGACAGTGAAAGGTCACCAAATTATGATATAATTTACAGTATTCCCAAAACCGAGACAATAACATGGTTTATCTGTTTTAACCAATGTATGGGACTGTTTTTGTTTTTGTTTTTTTCTTACAAAAACTATACTTTTATTTATTTAGTATATCTTTTTCTACTTTTTTACTTTTATTTCTCTTTTTTTATATTTTTATGGTAAAGTGGTAACAGGCAGTCTGACGAAATGCTGTACCAATTGACCTTGTGTACTAAAAAGGATGAAACACCCCACCTTTTTTGAATTAAACTAACTGAGGCACTACTGCTAAAATCTGATTGGTTGCAATCTTGTCAATCACAAGAAATTACATCAGCATCTTAATTTGGTCAAACTTTGTTGCAATCTGGTTGGTCAGCTGTAGCTTTGGTCATTATAATATACTCCAGACAGACTGTCTGGTTTCATGTGTTTTATTCAACAAAAAAATGTCATTTTTAAATAGAAAGTTGCTCAGTGCAGAAGCAAATTTGAAGTTCCTCTAACCTTTACCACTCCCTGGATAATATCAGCAGACAATATATTTGATGATACTTTCTTAGTTTTTCCAGCCAGCAGAATTTGACATTTCATGCAAACTGTCTCTAGTTGAGACAATGTACATGAAATGTCAAATCCAGTTACCTGAGAAAAAAATAAGAAAACTATTTAAAAAATGTCATCTGCTGAAAATTGGTGGTTAGCACTCTGGACATTTTCAGCAGACAACATATTGGTGATAGTTTATTTTTTTCCAATAAACATTTGACATTTGGAGACCATTTGCATGAAATGTCAAATTCTGTTTTCTAGGAAAAAATACGAAAATGTTCAAATTGTCTGCTGAAACAAAATTCAACATACAACATTTTGAAATATTTTTCTTATTTTTCCCAGAAAACAAAACCTGTTTTTTGGGGACAATATCAACTTGTCATCACCTGCAGAATTAGCCCAGAGAATGAAAAAGGTTAAGGTGCAGTCATTTTAAAGTACACCTGTGAGATCTATAAATAAAACCATGGGTTAATTTTTAAATCTGAAAATTATCCCATGGTCCAGCTATGGTATAATTTTCGGTTATTGAGATTTAACCTTAGTTTTATTTACATAGAGACAATGGAACATCCATTGGTTAAGTCTTAGTTATACCATGGTTCGTGCGCATGTACGATGCGATAATGCACGAGCGTGAGCGAGTGCATTATCGCACGTACATGCGCAGAACCATGGTATAACTGATTTATCACATTTGCATGCATGTAGACCATCTACATCGCGAGATATTTCATGCTGAATGTTGGGAATTTAGGCCACTATGTGATAAGATACCCCTGAAGTATTTGACACTGTGGTTAGGATATCCCTTAATTATTTGACACTCTGTTTAGGATACCCCTGAATTATTTGTCACTATGGTTAAGATATCCCCGAATTATTTGACAATGGGGTTAGGATGCCCCTGAATTATTTGAGACTATGATTAGGGCACCTCTGAATTATTTGATACTGTAGTTAGGATACCTCTGAATTGACACTGTGATTATGGTACCCCTGAATTATTTGACATTTTGGTAGGATACCACATAATATGGCACTGGGGTTAGGATACTTCTTCATTGTTTGACACTGTGGTTAGGATACCACTATGACCTATATCCAGCTAAGACAATACCAGCTTGCCCATTCACAGACACTGATTTACAGCTACAGCTATGCCTGCTATGACCTGTATCTAGTTAAGACCAAACCAGTTTACCCATTCACAGGCATGGGCTTATAGCTACACCTATGTCTATGACATGTATCCAGCTAAGACTCAAACAGTTCATCCATTCAGAGACACTGGCTGATAGCTACAGTAGCTACTTTGACATGCCTCCAGGTAAGACCCAACCAGGTTGTTAATTCATGGGCACTGGCTTACCGCTACAGCTATTTCTTCTATAACATGTATCCAGCTAAGACCCAACCTGAATGTCCATTCATGGACACTGACTTATAGCTACAGCTATAGCTAGTTAGAAATGTTTCCAGCTAACACCCAATCAGGTTGCCCATTCACAGCCACTGGCTTACAGCTACAGCTATGCGCTACTTTGATATGTATTCAGATGAAGACCAAACCAGAATGTCCATTCATGGACACAGCTACAGCTATGCCTACTCTGAAACCTATCCAACTGAAACCTACCCAGAATGCCCATTCAGAGACACTGGCTATAGCTATGCCTACCCAACCAGCTTGCCCATACACAGGCACTGGCTTATAGCTACAGCAACATTTTCAAGAACTATTGATGAATATTTGAAGAACTTTCATAATTCTCAAAATGTTCTTAAAAAGTTCTTGAACAAAATTAATACAATTTAAGTTAACCTTCAAAACATTTTTGAAATTGAGAACAAGTTTTAGAACATATCTCTATTAGAAGGTTCTTGATTTTCACTAGCTTTGTTCAAGAACCTTTCAAGAAAATTGTAAGAATTTTTGAAGCCCTTGAACTTTTAATTATAGTTCTTGAAGATGTTCTATAACATTTTAGGAAGATATGTTCTAGAACAGTCATTAGTAACTGTGTAAGAACTGTTCTTCATGTTGTTTGTTTTAGAACTGTTCATAAACTGTTCTTCATTTCAAGAACATAGTTTCACATTGATATGATCTACTGACAAAAATGAAGGACCTGATCAGACTGCGTGAATGCACAGGCTGATCTAAATCTTCCCATTAGCAGAAGCATTCAGACATTCTTTAAGCGCAACACCACTTATATTTT
Organism: Anodontia alba; assembly: GCA_964016985.1. NCBI lineage: Eukaryota > Metazoa > Mollusca > Bivalvia > Lucinida > Lucinidae > Anodontia > Anodontia alba. The sequence goes on from OZ024823.1 coordinate 85,198,578, forward strand.
CACTGCCGAGTAGGTTTGAGTACTGTAATGTTCATTTTACTTGAAGCATTGTCTAATTTCTTCTTGCAGAATCTGCTAACAAATAATATAAAGCTTTCCATAAGCTCTATTATATGAGACATAATATGCTGAACTGTAGATTTTATTATTAACCCTTGTCCTGCTGAATAAATTAAGATGTCACGCCTACTTCTTATTTTCAGCCAATCAAATTACTTGATCCGGATTGTTGCTATATATTCACATTTTTAATGGCAAACAGTGTAGATCCAGATCAGTTGGCTTCTTTAGAAGCCAACTGATCTGGATCTACACTGATTGCAAAGGCAGGGTACATCCGGGTTCAGCAGGACAAGGGTTAAGTTAAGATCTACTCTAATGAAGCTCTGATTAACTTTATAACAGTAATTATGGGATGTCATATTCAGTACAGTATGGCATTATGCTTGGTTAGTAGCAGCTAGTAATATGTATTACTATACTTCAGCATAGCTCCAGAGAAGGCACTTTTTTCAGCCAAAAAATATTAAAATTTGCCTTATTTCTCCAAGAAAACAAACATTGTGGGTACTCATCAGAAGCACACTGGAGAGCATTACGGAAACAGGCCTATTCAAATATATAGAAAATTTCACCTCCAAAAACTGAAAATTTTCAGACAAAAAACTCTGATATTTTTCATATTTCTGCTCAAAACATAGATTGTATGTACTCATTATAAGTGCCTGAAACCTGCTATGAGAGAGGCCTGGGCAAGATATCCAAATGTTTAGAATAAATATGGTAGAATTCAGATAGCTGATGACAACACTGGCAGAAAAAAACCTTGCAATGCTGAACAAATTAAGATGCCACTCCCACTTCTAATTCTCAGCCAATCAGATTGATTGATCCAGATTATTGATACAAAGTCATGTACCTAATGACAAACAGTGTAGATCTAGATCAGTTGGCTTCTTTATAAGCCAACTGATCAGGGTCTATACTGTTTGCCTTATAGGCAGGGCATACTCATTAGATTTTGAATGTGTTGGGATTTAATGACACATCAACCCTTGGGGTCATTTTGTGTTGTCTCCTAGAGAAAAGGAGAAAAGAGACAGAAGAGATAGTAAAGGAGATGAAAAAGAGGGACACGAAATAAAGAGGAAAATTAATGAAAGTGAAGAAATCTAAGAAATAAAAACATCCCCCTTCCACCCTTACCTGCTACAAGGATAACAGGCCTTGCCCAACTGTAAGCCAATATCAATTGGGACGCCCTGGTGATGTAAGATACACAACATCTTAGCCGCACCCGACCTACTCCAGGTACTCATTAGATGTGCCTTGATGCTTCAAATGAATACCCACAGTATACAGGAGCTTTCAATTGCCATGGAAACCATAGTTCTGAGGTGTGAATGGACGGACGATTGATAACGGAGCCTTGCAATACTGTAAGCTCACCTTGTGAGCCTTTAGCTCAGGTGAGCTAAAAAGTGAATTCTTAAGTACTGTATTCAACCTTATTACCGCACTGTGTGCTTAGACTTTTCAAAAATGCTGGGAAAACTTGTGGTAAACTAGAACAGTGTTTTTGGAGGAAAACATATGTCCCCCCACCAGTTTGAACAGACATATTGTTAAAATAGATTGTATCTACATATTGTTAAAATAGATTGTATCTATAATAAACTCAAGGTCACAATATACCTATATGTAAGTTTGGTCAAAATTCATCCATTCCTCAATTAGATAGGGTACTGACAAGCCATTTTCTAAAATCATAGCCCTTGTGTAACCTTGAAAATGGGATCAAGGTCACAAAAAATCTAATCAGTTCTTGTATCTGTCTCAACAATATAGCTGTGCAAGTTTGGTTAAAATCCATCCATTCATTCAGCAGATAGCATGCAGACAAGACATTATCTAACAATCTGAGCCCTCCTGCGACCTTGAAAATGGAGTCAAGGTCACCAAAATAAAATTAGTTATTTTCCATGCCACAACAATTTGGCTGTGCAAGTTTAATTAAAATCCATCCATTCCTTCAAGAGATACAGTGCAGACAAGCCATTTTCCAACAATCTAAGCCCTAGTGTGACCTTGAAAATGGGGTCAAGGTCACCAAAATCTAATCAGTTCTTTTCCATGTCCCAAAACTATAGCTGTGCAAGTCGGGACAAAATCTACTCATTCCTTCAGGAGACAAGGTGCAGACAAGCCATTTTCCACCAATCTAAGCCTTAGTGTGACATTGAAAATAGGGTCAAGGTTGTCAAAATCTAATCAGTTCTTTTCCATGTCTCAACAATTAAGATGTAGAAGTTTGGTCAAAATCCATTCATTCATTTAGGAGACAGGGTGCAGACAAGCAATTTTCCAACAATTTAAGCCTTACTGTGACCTTTCCATGTCTCAACAATATTGCTGTACAAGTTTGGTCAAATCCATTTATTCATTCAGGAGATAGGGTGCATACAAACCATTTTCCAACAAATCTAAGCCCTCCTGTGACCTTGAAAATGGGGTCAAGGTCACCAAAATCTAATCAGTTCTTTAACATGTCCCAGCATTGTAGATGTGCAAGTTTGGTCAAAATCTATTCATTCCTACAAGAGATAGGGTGTGGACAAGCCATTTCCCAACAATCTAAGCCCTCCCGTGACCTTGAAAATGGGGTCAAGGTCACCAAAATCTAACCAGTTCTTTAACATGTCCCAGCAATATAAATGTGCAAGTTTGGTTAAAATCTATTCATTCCTTCAAGAGATAGGATGTGGACAAGCCATTTTCCAACAATCTAAGCCCTCCTGTGACCTTGAAAATGGGGTCAAGGTCACCAAAATCTAATCAGCATTTTCCCCCCTCCCAATAATATATTTGTGTAAGTTTGGCTAAAATATGTCCATTCAATAAGGAGATAGAGTGCGGACAAGAGGCTATGCCGCCGCCACCGACGGAATCTGCACTGTGGGGGGACAAAAATATTTATCTACCTATTCTAAAGGTACACTTTAAAAAAAAAAAAACTGCGAAGGACTTATCAAATAATGTTTATGCGATGTTTTTGTATGTTTTTTTTTCTTCTGATTTTCTTTATAAAAGCATGTTGTGGGTACTTATTTGAAGTCGATGCAATTCAAATCTGTACCCATAACATATGCCTTTATAAAGAAGTAGACAGAAATACACTGGCTGTACTCTGAAGACTATAGAATTGCTTGACTGTGCACTTATAGGGGTGTGTGCTGTAATTAGGTTGAAGACGGTAAGTGAAATCTACCCAACAAAAAATACCCTTTATAAGGCTTGTTTTAAAGGTCATTAGGCAAATTATCACATTCATATAGATAATTTAACCTATTTAACATGTTCCACACCCTGGGCTAATTAAGCAGAGCTAGGAAAAACTGATGACATTTTTCTTATTTTTCCCAGAACAGGTTTTTGACATTTCAAGCAAATTGTCACCAAATGGAGACAATTTGCATAAAATGTCAAAACCTGTTTTCTGGGAAAAATAATAAAAAAATATTTCAAAAAGTCGTCTGCTGGAATTTTTCCGCAGAGTGCTTAAAGCGTTAAGTAAAGTATCACATAATATAGATATTTTGTACTCTATTTTTTAAACCTATTTAATTATAACTAAACCTCACTATCTGCTCATCAAACATACAACATTATCTGATAGAAAATTTCAAAACTTGTTCATTTATTTCTTATATTTCCTGTAAGATAAATAATTAAATCAAAAAGTTCTACCAGAGCACTTCTAAGGCTGAGCCAGACCATGTGAAAAGGGCCATTATGCCATATGCAATTATACATAGTTCCAGATAAGAGGGGTATCCTGATTTTTTTTTTTTATTATTTTCTCCATGGAAACATATATTGTTGGTACTCATTAGAAGTGCCTCAATGAGGCACTTCTAATGAGTACCCACAACATATAGTTTCATGGAGAAATACGGAAAGAAAAATATCAATACTTTTTGGTTGAAAGAAATGTCTTGAGTTAAAATTTTGCATATCTGAACATAATAGGCCAGACTGCATATCCATACAACCTAATCAGGAATTTTCTGTTTACCGATAAGGTTTTCAGTACCACTGATTACTTGTAAGTGAACAGCATAGATCCTCAGACTAAACTGTGGGTATGTGCAGGTTGATCGGGTCTGTTTGCAAACATCATAACAATTGGTTATTCAGGTTGTGGTTGGTTGGTCAGTCTGGAATTTAACAGCCCAGTAAACACTATTTAAGTCATGTCGAGCCAGTCAGTTCACCTAATCACTTTCCTGAGCAGGCTTATTCCTCTCGGTGGTTTAAGAAATAGATCAGTTCTAGCAGTGATTTGTTGAGTAATAAATCACTGTTTGGAGGTCAGTTGTAAAGTAGATCAAATTACAAGCGCGGAGCGCGAGTGATTTATCTTCTTACAACTGACTGACAAACTGTGATTTATTACTCAACAAATCACGCACAAGAGCTGATCTATTTCGATTCTAACACATAGAAAACGACGAAAATGTAATTGTATCCTTTAGATTTTTCAAACTTTCCGCCATTGAATAAAGACATCCTGCCAAAAGTTTTGTCTGTAACGCTGACGTTTACATGCATTTCTTGTGTTGCTGAAGTGAGAAAAACGACGTTACACAGTCTAGCGTCGTAGAAACTAAGACTGACGTCAGCAGCGTGTCGAAATGACGTCGGAAAGGCGCCAGATAGCGTCGCGCGTTTCCGCCCAGTGATTTATTACATAATATATCACTGAGTTTAACCATTGGCTATATAGGCGAGGAGTGTTAGAATAATGAGTACTTGTGCACTGTGAGTGATTCTTTTGCCAGAAACCGACAAATGCCTTTCTTGAATCATTGGAAGGGAGAGAATGACTGTGGAAAATATTTCATGATCAATCTCTATGAAATAAGGTTGCCGGACCAGCAGGATGGAACCCGCTACTTCCGGATCACCAGTAGGATGTGAGTCCCACTGAGCCACCAAGGCCGACATTTAGGTTGTGGTGCAAAATATCAGATATGAGGCATGTTAACCTTTAAAGCGCCAAGAAAACCTGCATCTGGAAATGTCGTCTGTTTATGTCGTCTGCTGAATATTCTTGCAAACTTTTCAAACCTATTTTTGCATACAGGCAAACAGTGTGGACCCAGATCAGACTGCTCCTAGAGGAGCAGTCTGATCTGGGTCCACACTGTTTGCAGAAATGACTTTTAAAATCACAAGCAGAGGACAAAGCAGATGACAATTGTTGTGATTGGCGCTTTAAGGGTTAAGGGAAGACCAACATTTTAGCAAATGTGAACAGTGCAAACCCATCCATAAAGTCCAGCCTGGGTCTTTACCGTCTACCTTCAGTTTAACAAATATTTAACAGCGGATTTATTAAGGAGTAGTTCGTGATAACTTTGGCTTAAGTTTCTCCAATTCTCCATGAAAACATATGTTGTGGGCACTCATTAGAATTGCCACTCTTTGCTGAAATATCTAGGGTATATACAGGATATGCAGATAAATATATAAGACTTAGTGTCCTACTCCAGATTTTAGCTATAAGCAAAGGCTAAAGCTTGCTCTAGAAATATGTCACCAAATTACAATATTTCTAACTTTTCTGGTAGAACACATCCCTGGACCTGAACCATTACGAAAACAAGCCTCATTGAAATGTATTGAAAATTTCACCACCAAAAACTGAAAGTTTTCAAATAAAAATTCTGATGTTTTTCATATTTCTGCTCAAAACATAGATTGTTGGTACTCGTAAGAACCACCTCACCAAGGCAGTTCTGACAGGTACCCACAATCTATGTTTTTGAGCAGAAATAAGAAAAATAATGTAAACCCAAGTTTTACTATACAAAAGTGGGGTTTAAGGGGGTCAAAATTATATAGGTGTGTTTTCGTGATGAATGCACACCTGTTCTGATGCCCACCTTCCCTCTGGCCAACTTGCAGGCAGGGTTTCACACGTGGTGCTTATGTTGCACCATTTTTAGGCTGCACCAGTATGAAAATAATAATTATGCCTCTGTATGGTGATGAAGCCAATATTAGCAGGGGGGAATTAACAGGATACAGGTCATGTCTTAACCCTTAGGCTGCTAGAAAAAAAAATGAATCAAGCCTGTAAGAGGGGGTACCTCTACTCGAGAAGTCATTACTCCCTTAATTTTGCCTCGAATTACATGGAATTTTCACATACAATTTGCCGATCATAGGTGGCCATTTTACCGGAGAAGGGATGGTCACGTGACTAGAAAGTCACGTGACAGTCACGTGTAAACCGGGAACCATTTAAGACACTTAAAAAAAAAAAAAAAAGTTACAAGGGACCAGCGCCTACTGTGTACTATTGTGAATGAAACAAGTGACATACAAAGGTTCTACTGTTATTCCTACTTCTTCCTCACTGGAAATGATTCAGGTGTTATGGGCTTTTTTTCCACAAAATGGTGATCAATCTGTTGAAGTGAGTGCTGAAATTAATGGCAGCTTGATATTTGGTATTCTCAGTCTTTTTTAGTGAGGGTAAAATCCAGCACCTGACTATCTAATGGAAAGTGGCATGTTTGTATGAAAGTAGGTCCACTCCTGTATGAGAACATTTGCTCTGAATGGTTGCATGTGGTATATAGTAAGTTTGACAGGCTTTAGAGTTGGCAGACCCCTCCAGCGCGACAATAGTCGTGATTAGCAGCCTAAGGGTTAATTATTTCAATTTCTGCAATAATTATACATATGAGAGAGTAGTCCAAAGAGGTATTCACAGAAAAGTAATTCTGTATTCATACTGAATGCTGATAAGATCAAAACTGACAGCAGGCATGTAAGACATTGTCTTCTGACATATCCAATATGGCATCAATCATCTGTTACAATTGAATATGGTTAAATATGTCTAATAATATTATATGTAACATTAATGAAAGGGAACATAATGACAGATTAACCCTTGTCCTGCTGAACATGGATATACCCTGTCTTTGCAAACAGTGTAGATCCAGATCAGTTGGCTTCTGAAGAAGCCAACTGATCTGGATCTGCACTGTTTCATTCTGTATGTGAATTTGTATCAACAACCTTGATTAAGTTTACTGACTGGCTGAAAATTGGAAGTAGGTGTGGCATCTTAATTTATTCAGCATGACAAGGGTTAATCCTTAAAGCTCTAATCACAACTGCAGCCAAATGGCATTTTGACTTTTGTCTTGTATTTTTTTGTTGTTTTTTTTTTTTCAGCAAAAAAATATTATCTGTTGTAGTTGTGATAAGTGCTTTAAAGATTAAAACATTTTTCTTTTTTTTCCCCCAGAGAACAGCGTTTGACCTTTCATGCTAATTTGGAGACAATTAAACTCTGTTTTCTAAGACAAGAGAAAAATTTTAAGCAAGATTCATGATGATCACTTCGAAAATGTGACCTCTAGAGTGTTAACAAGGTTTTCCTTTGACTTGGCCAGGTGACCTTGCTTCTGGCTCCAAATGATCCAGTTTCGAATATGACCTAGAAATCATCCAGACAAACATTTTGAGCAAGAGTCATGATGATGACTTCAAAAATGTGACCTCTAGAGTGTTAACAAGGTTTTCCTTTGATTTGGCCTAGTGACCTAGTTTTTTGACCCCAAGTGACTGTTTCAAAGTTGACCTAAAAAACATCAAGACAAACTGTTTATTTTGAGCAAGATTCATGATGATTATTTCATAAATGTGACCTCTAGAGTGTTAAGTTTTCCTTTGACCTTAATTTTTACCCCAAGTGATCCAGTTTTGAACTTGACCTAGAAATCATCAGGACAAACATTTTGAGCCATATTCATGAGGATTACTTCAAAACTGTGACTAAGTGTTAACAAGGTTTTCCATTGATTTGGCCTGGTGACCTAGTATGTTAACCACATGTGACTCAGTTTCAAAGTCAACCTAAAAAACATCAAGACAAACATTTTGAGCAAGACTCATAAATGTGACCTCTAGAGTGTTAACAAAGTTTTTCCTTTGAGTTGGCCTGGTGACCCAGTTTTGAATTTGACCTGAAAATCATCAGGACAAACATTTTGAGCAATATTCATGATGATTACTAAAAAAATGTTACCTCTGGAGTGTTAACAAGGTTTTCCTTTGATTTGGCCTGGTGACCTAGTTTTTCACCCAAAGTGACCCAGTTTTGACTTGACATAGATTTAATAGGGGCAAACATTCTTACCAAGTTTCATTAAGATTGGGTCAAAATTGTGATTTTATAGGAGCAAACATTCTGACCAAGTCGTATGTTTCATCAAGATTGGGTCAAAACTGTGGGAGTCTTGTTAATAAATTAATTGTTAAGATGGAGGACACACGGCGGACAATGATAGGCTACCGACAGAGAGTGATCACAATAGCTCACCCTGAACATTTGCTCAGGTGAGCTAAAAAAATATAAATTTCTTGTCTGCTGACTATGCCCAGACAGTACAAAGATCAAAATATCATCTGAGGATATTTTAATTCAACATGATAAAGGTTATTAATGTGTTCCCTACCAAACACCTATGACGTACATTGTCAGCCATGCACTCATTACTCCAAACATAACACCTTTTCCAGTGGGGTTTTCAACCATTTTGCAAGATAACAGTTTGGAACTCAATGGTAAATTCGATTATTCTAATGGAAAGGTACTCACAGACCTGGTAGAAAATCTAGTTTATGAGTCTCTTGAGACAAAGTTATTCTTTGGTTGTGTGTTACTCTGAGGCATTTTTGTTTTACACATGCATATGCTTGTACTATGTAGTCATGCACATTGCACAGACAGGTTATGGCAAAAAAAGTTAGTGATTAAAGATCAAGTCCGTTTATTTTCATCACAACTGCCTATGCATTGTTCTGTTTACCTGGCCTGTCAAACGAGCATGGAACTAAATTCAGCCTATGAAGCAAAACTAAACAGATCTTGGACTATAACCTATCACATCATATCATTTAACTTTCAAGGGAGGTAACACTGTCAGAATTGTTCTGCCTCCCCTTGGGGGCATATTCTTTCCTTTCAGACTTCTTTTCAGGAAAGTAATATATATGTACAGTCCAACTTCAATAGCTCGAACATCTTTGGGACCACAGAAAAATTGTTCAGGACATGGTAGTTCAAGCCACTGAGGGTCATGGTGCCAGGTCAGGTGTTTGTCCTAAAATTTGAACATGTCCATCACACTACCTGCAGATTTGGCTATAACATATGTGGTAATTTTGTCCATTATATTATAACTGTTGTTAGTGTTTGCAAATTATGGATAAATTGTGGCCAAAACCACAACAACCACGGGCCTCGGCATAGGTCTAGATAAGGGAGGGTATCCGGTAAATATTTTTCTTATTTCTCCATGAAAACATATGTTGTGGGTACTCATCAGAAGCGCCTCGGTGAGGCGCTTCTAATGAGTACCACAACATATGTTTTTGTGGACAAATAAGAAAAATATCAATACTTTTGGATTGAAAAAAGCGTCTTAACTAGTGCTATGCTGGGTACTGATAAAATGGATATAATTAGAGCAACAAGATCAAGTGGATAAAACTATAGCATACACTGGCCACAGAATTGAAAACAATGTGCAAAACTAGTTGTAGCATATACACTGGCCATAGAAATTATAAGAGTTTCAAAACTACTATACACACTGGCACAGTACTAATAAATGGACAGAAGTATTGCATACACTGGCCTCATTACTGATGTTATGAATGAAACACTGCATATAATGGTCAGAGGTTGTTAATGATATGGATTAGACTGTTGCATGCACTGGCCACAGAACTGATAAAATGGATAAAACAATTCTGTACATGGCCACAATAGTGATAAAATGGATAAATATCTATACACTGGCCACAGTAGTGATAAAATGAATTAAACTACTGATTATGTACACTGGTCACAGTATGAATAAAATGCACAAAACTGCTGGGTACAGTAGCCAAAGATTTATATAATGGATAGAACTGTTGCAAACACTGGCCATACTTTTGCTAAAATGGATAAAAGTGCTGCATGAAGTGGAATAAAACTGCTGCATATACTGGTCAAAGTACTGACTAAATGGATAAAAGTACTGCATGCACTGATTACTGTACTGATAAAACAGATTAAACAGCTGCTGACACTGGTCACAGTACTGACTAAATGGATAAAAGTACTATACACACTGGCTATAGAACTGATAAAATGGATCAAATTGCTGCAGACACTGGTTGCAGTACTGACTAAAATGAATAAAAGTACTGCATGCACCAACTATAGTACTGATAAAAATGTGAACTGATAATACCCTGCCATTATCATATGGTGGGCAGATAACTCTGTCAAAAGTTGACCTAATTTACCCATCTACAATCCCAAAGCAGATTTCCACAATATCAATGCACATACCAAGTCTGACGAAAATCCATTGACATTTATTCAAATTAACATCCGGAAAATGAAAATATGGGTGTGTGGTGAGCAGATAACTCTGTCAAAAATTGACTAAATTTGCCAATTAGCAATCCCAAACCAGATCTCTACATTATCAATGCACACACCATATTTGGTGAAAATCCATTGAAATTTACTCAAGTTATCGTCCAGAAAAGAAAATATGAACGTGTGGCCAGCAGATAATATTATGTCAAAAATTGACAAATTTTGCTCATTAGCAATTCTAAACCAGATCTCCACAGTATCAACACACATTCCAAGTTTGGTGAAAATCCATTGATGTTTACTCAAGTTATCATCTGGAAACGAAATGCGAATGGACAAATGTATGACAGATGGCTGGACAGATACATGGATGTTCAACGTGACACCATAACACCCCATCATTATTATGTGGCATTATGTGGCAGAGTATAACAAAATGGATTAAACCACTCCAGATACTGGTAACACTGCTGATTAAATGGATTAAAGTACTGCATGCACTGTCTACAGTACTGATAAAATGAATTAAACCGCTGCAGACACTGGTCATAGTACCTACTATATGGATGAAGTACAACATACACTGGCTATAGTAATGAAGGATAAAATGGATTAATCCCTGCAGACATGGGTCACAATACTGACTAAATGGATAAAAGTACTGCATTGCACCTGCTATAGTACTGATTCACAAAATGGATAAAAGTACTTCATGCACCAGCTACAGTGCTGATAAAATGAATTAAACCACTCCAGATACTGGTAACACTACTGACTAAATTGATAAAAGTACTCATACACTGGCTACAGTATTGATAGAATGGATTAAACCACTGCAGACACTGGTCACAGTGCTGACTAAATGGATAAAAGTACTGCATGCACTGGCTACAGTACTGATAGAATGGATTAAACCACTGCAGACACTGGTCACAGTGCTGACTACATGGATAAAAGTACTGCATGCACTGGCTACAGTACTGGCTACAGTACTGATAAAATGGATTAAACCACTGCTGACACTGGTCACAGTGCTGACTAAATGGATAAAAGTACTGCATGCACTGGCTACAGTACTGATAAAATGGATTAAACCACTGCTGATACTAGTCACAGTGCAGACTAAATGGATAAAAGTACTGCATGCGCTGGCAACTTTACTGATAAAATGGATTAAACCACTGCTGACACTGGTCACAGTGCTGACTAAATGGATAAACGTACTGCATGCACTGGCTATAATACTGATAAGAAAGATTTAAACAACTGTAGACACTCAAAAAGTGTTAGAGGGATAGAAAACAGTTGAAAAGATGGATGGAAGCAATTACAATATCCCTACTTATTCTCCAAAATGTGCAAGGACATCTGACAATTTCATTATGTTAGCGTATCTACTGTATCTACGTGAAATGTATACTTCCTAGCTATCACTCTAGATCAGATACTAATTTAACCATGACGACATTTTTCCACAAGTTACTTATTAAAAGTGCCTCCAAAAGCAGCTTCTAATGAGAACCACAACATATATGTTTTCATGGTGAAATAAGAAAAAATACAATATATTTATCTGGGTATCCCTCTTGTCCAGAGCTATAAAAGCCATGCCATCTCCATTACATTAAGGAATAGAAATGGATAAAAGGATGAAAATATTAAGTGCATTATGACAATTTTTTTAGTATGAATGATTGATAGAAATGACAGATTAAATTAAAACCATGTAGAACAAACTGAAATCAAGTTTAAAAAAAAATGAAAAATTCTGAAAATTTCCTTTATAATGTATACGCCTGTGTACCCTATTTTAACTATACAATATGACAAAATGTGGTGCTATACATTATATAGACTTGTTAACTTAATGTATTTACCTCCAACTCTGATGTATGCCATTGCTTTAAGGTACCATATTCAACCCAATTACCACACCATGTGCTTAGGTTTTTCAAAATTACTTGGAAAACTTAAGGTAAAATATGTATCCACTTTTACTAAGGCTACAGTTAAAAGAAAGATCAGCGAAGGACTTATCTAATCGATGCTTATGCAATGGTTTGTGTTTTTTTTTTCTGATTTTGTTTATACAAGCATAACTATGTTGTGAGTACTCATTTGAATTGCATCAACAAATTGTGATGCAATTCAAATGGGTACCCACAACATATGCTTTATAAAGAAGTAGACATACAGTACACTGGCTATAATCTGAAGACTTTGGAATTGCTTGACTGTGGGCTTATAAAGCATGTGCGCTAATTAGGTTGAATATGGTATTTTTTATCTCCGGATCACCTGAGCAAGTTTTGCAGGTATCAGAAGTTCTTGATCAGATCAGTTTTATTCAATGGGATGAGGTGTAATTTGTGGTGGAATCAGCTTCAGTAACTGGCAATCTGCCTTCCCCTATCTATGGATCCAGTTCAGTTGTTACTTCCAAAATAATAGTATATATTTTCCAATTTCTACAAAAACATACATTGCAGTGTCTCATTAGACTTATCTCAGTGAGATGATTCTAATGATATGACACAATATATGGTCTTTGAGGAAAAGTAATAAGTAGTATCTATCTAAAATCAATACTTATCCGGAACCCTGCCAGGAGTTATCTACTAGAATAAAACCAGGTTGAATTTTCTAGTTTAACCTTTACCACTCTCTGGGCTAATTCAGCATATGACAAACTGATGACATTTTCTTTATTTTTCCCAGAAAACAGGATTTGAGATTTCATGCAAATTATCTCCACTGAAGACAATTTGCATGAAATGTGAAAACCTGTTTTCTGGGAAAAATAAGAAAACTATTTTAAAATGTTGTCTGCTGAAATTGTTACCCAGTGTGCTAAGCATTAATAAATGCTCTCTAAAATCAGATAAGGGAGCTTTCTGATTGGTTTCATGTTTTCCCCTGTCTGGAACTACCTATGAATGTACTCTGTCTAGTGTCAAACTGTTTACTTTCTTCAATCCATATATCAAAACACGCAAACAGCAACAAGTTGTTTCATTACAAAAACATGCCTATTCAAATATATTGAAAATTTCACCACAAAGACTGAAAGATTTCAGATAAAAATTCTGGGCCCAGTTGTTCAAAGCGTCGTTAGCTTAACGAGCTCGTTAAGGGTCATTTCGTTAACTGTTTTAGCGGATTCAGTATACAATATTCTGATATTTTTTGCTGAAAAATGTGAGTAGCTTTTGCACTGCAAAAGCTACTAACATTTTTTCAGCAAAAAATTTCAGCATATTCGCGTATCACTCGATTTAAATTTTAACGAATCGTTAACTAACGACGTTGTTAGCTTTGAACAACTGGGCCCTGATATTTTTCATATTTCTGCTCAAAACATAGATTGTAGGTACTCACTGAGGCAGTTCTAACAAGTACCCACAATCTATATTTTTGAGCAGAAATAAGAAAAATAATGTATACCCCTGTAAACCCCAGTTTTACTGTATAAAGTGGGCTTTAAGGTGGTCAAAATCATATAGGTGTGTTTTTGTGATGTGACTGAAGGATTGTGAAAGATCTTTAATAAAATGTCCTCTGGTATCTACCAAGGCAAACAAACTGATAGTCATACTCTAAAAATTAAGTCCTGACCCAGCAGGCACATGACCTTTATACAATGCCGCATCAAAGTCGATGCAACATCACAATGTTGCTTCAACATTTATGTGACATTATCTCAACATTGCTTGCCTTCTGGGGAGCAATACAGACACTAGGAATTCAATATTTCAGTCCTGTGTGTCAGTTTTATCCAGTAATATCCACTGAACAATCCGGTTTGCTTTTGAGATTCTACAGAAATGCATGCATACCTGCAAGGCCAGACAGACAATCTCAATCCAGAATCATGAGCAATGAAAGGATGCTTTTAATGTAGACCCTTTTCTTCAGAAAGGAAGCAAATTCTTCTCTTTTGAAGTAGACCCCTTAATTATATATTCATTTTAGCCTGGATCCTTTTCAGAAGGTAAGAAAATTGTTTCCTTTTCAAGCAGACCCCTTAATTCTTATACCTTTTTACAGAAGGGAGTTGGTGTGTAAAGAAAGCAAATGGGAAGTCAAACAAGTTATCTTCCTTATATCACTGGTGAAAAAAAACAAACAAGAGCTTTGCAAGCAGCTCATTATATTTGCTAAGACAGTGGGGCCAACATTTAAAAAAAAAGGAATGTAACCAATGTACAGTATTTGTATGGCTAAACGATGGACAGGCAGACAAACAGGAATAGCAACTCTGTAATTAATGATTGCACCTATATTAAAACAATTAACATATTAAATACTGTTAGTATAAATAAAAAAAAAAAAGCTTCCAGGATGAAGTGGCACATATGTTGAGAAAAGCAGAGGTCAAACATGGGAAATAATTTATAACTAAGTAAATTAGAGTTACCATTCTTGGTCCTAATGTATTCCGTTGGCAATACACACACCACAATTAAGTTTCGTTAAAATATTTAAAATGGCTGAGGAATTAGAGAAGGAAAAGAAAATTTAGTTAAAGGGCAAATAATTCAGGACATAAAGAAGCCAAAGTTGTGGTTCTTGCTCATTATATATTGCCCCATTATTATATACATTCCTACAAAATTTCATTAGAATATTTCAAAGGGTTATGGATTGAATGAGAATAGCCTAAACAATTAATTTGCATATGGGTAGTTATGGAATAATAATTAACAGCTCTGCCCACTGGTAACTAGAAAGGGGGAGCAATCATTCTTGTATGCAACACATCGTCCTGACCTAATACATACTCCTATAAAATTGCATGAAGATATCCCCAACGGTTACTGAGTTGCGTACAAGAATGTTTGGAAAAAATAATCAAAGGGGCATAACTTGGAAACTAAGAAAGGGGGAACAATCATTCTTGTGCGCAACAAGTTATTGTGACCTAATACATATTCTTATAAAGTTGCATGAAGATATTCCTAATGGTTACTGAGTTATGTCATGTAAAAGATTCTAGAAAAAATTAATCAAAGGGGCATAACTTGGAAACTAAGAAAGGGGGAACAATCATTCTTGTGCGCTACACATCATCCTGACTTAATTCATATTCCTATAAAATTGCATGAAGATATTCTAAACTGTTACTGAATTATGGAGGGTACAAGAACATTTGGAAAAATCAATCAAAGGGGCATAACTTGGAAAATAAGAAAAGGGGAACAATCATTCTTGTGTGTGACACATCACCGTGACCTAATACATATTCCTATAAAGTTGCATGAACATATCCCTAACGGTTACTGAGTTATGGTGACTACAAGAATGTTTGGAAAAAATTAATCAAAGGGCATAACTTGGAAACTAAGAAAGAGGGAACAATTATTCATGTGTGTGACACATCGTCTTGACCTCATACATATTCCTATAAAATTGCATGAAATATCCTGAACGGTTACTGAGTTATGAAGCGTACAAGAATGTTGACGGATGGACAGCGTATAAAAACAGCCAAGTGTATCACAGCCTCTTAACCCTAGTCCTGTCTTTGCAAACAGTGTAGATTCAGATCAGTTGGCTTCTGAAGAAGCCAACTGATCTGGATCTGCACTGTTTGCCATTAAGTATGTGAATTTATACCGTCTCTAAATATGCCATGCCTTTTCTTGATTTTCCACGGAAAGCCATGGATTTCTATAGAATTCACCATGGAATTTTCAAAAACAGACAGATTTTCCGCGGAATTCCATGGAATAAGCAGACAGCAATTTTTTCTATCATTTTCTTAGCCATGGATATCCGTGGAATCCAATAATTTTCTATGGAAAATTGGAAATCTGTTACAACTTTCCATAAATTTATGAAGTAGGTGCCGTAGAAAGTTGAACTTAGCCAATTCTGAAGATGGAAAAATAAGATAGCCAATATCAGGGATGGAAAGTGGCGGCACTTCAGACTTAGTCTATTTTCTAGAAGTTCAGACTTAGAATTTTTCTTGTACTGTATGTTTTATACATTTTTGTAAAGAGCAAGGTTGGGCGGTAAATTCCACCCTCAGTATTTACCAGTGGTATTTACTAGTATTTACCGGTCTGGAAAATACTCCTAAAGTGGCAAATACTGGTCTGGATAAAATAATTCGATTGGCTGAAAACTAGAAATGGGTGTGGCATCTTAATTTTTTCAGCAGGACAAGGGTTAAAAGGTTATATGTAGACTTGCCCAAGCCTGTTCATTGATTTATTAACCTTTACCACTCTCTGGGCTAATTCGGCAGATGACAAATTTGTGTATGTTTCTTACTGGAGACAATTTGCATGAAATGTCAAATACTGCCATCAGGGAAAATAAGAAAAATATTTCAACATGTCGTCTGCTGAAAATTTTACCTGTAGTGCTAAGGGTTAAAATGGGTGTACAGTATGTTATGAAAACAGAGGCAACTCCCTAGTTTGTGCATGATGATTCTTCTACAAGTTGACAATATTTATCAGGCAATATCATTGAACAAACACGTTACTTTTAAATTCCACAGACATGATTTCATATACCATGGCCAGACAGACATCTGAAGCCAGAATCATGAGCAATAAAACATTGATACTGTTGTTTAGAATCAAAGCATGCTTATGGTTAAGTAAACACTTAACCACTGGCAATCTATTGGTAACAGAACACCAGTTCAGGTGTTAAGCAATGAGATTTTGGGCAGTTTTTATCCACCCATTACTCATTTAATTGGGTATTATGGTTCTATTTTTTAGTAAAATGAATCATTTCTCTGTTTTGTTTATAGGGGCAAAAATTAGTGACATCTGCATTATATCTACCCCATAAATTTAACTTGAATTGCTTTTTATTGCTTTTATATTTCTAATTTCCAGAAACTTTAATTGGGCTAAAAATAATGCATGAGCCTAAAATGCATGAGCCTAACTAAAGTACTGGATAAATCAGATGACAAATTATTTCCTTCAAATTGTCTCCTGTGCAAACAATTTAAAGTAAATATCAAGCATTATTTTTCTGTGAAAAAAAAAAAAATGTTTTAAATGTTGTCTGCTGCTGTCCAAGTTCTGAGCATTTAGCCCTTAAAGCGCTAAGCAAACTTTTAGCAGACGACATTCTAATTCTTTATTCTTCAGGGAAAATGTCCTGGCATTTCATGTGAATGGTTGTGAATAGTCTGCTAAGACCACTGGCATGAAAATATCAAGCCTTGTTTTCTATATATAAAAAAAAAATATCAAAATTTGCTTGGAGCTTTAAGGGTTAAAGTGCCAATCACAACTGCAGCAAACGACAAGTTTGATTTTTTTTTTCTTTTTTTTTTCAAAGAAAACAAATCTTGACATTTCATGTGAATTGTCTGCTTGAGAAATACAGAATGTCGTCTGCTACAAATTTTGCTTGGCGCTTCAAGGGTTAAGATGGCTGCCTATGAAATAAAGTTGATTTGTATCTGTCTTGTTTGTTGTATTTCTGTTACTTAATCCCTTATCATCCATGAATAAATAAACTTCAAAAAGATAGGCTACACTACCTGATGTTAGGTTTGGAACAAATCCGACGAACCTTTAACCTAAGCTAATATGCTTGTGTTTCCATAAGGTCAAAGGATAACAGCTTTCTCGATGACCATTTGATATGCCATTTGCTGATACCATAAGAACCCGAAGTATTGAGACAGGCAGGCCTGAGCAATCAGAGTAGACCCAGAGCTTAAAAACCTAAAACTTAAACTTGAAAATTCTAAGTATGTGACCTTGACATCTTATAGTCTCTAGGTCACAGGTAGGTGAACATGGTACTGTGTAAAATTTTGTGCAATATCTACCCAACCAACTTGCCAAATATGAACAAAATACTCAAGGATTTAAACAATCAACATTTTAAAAACTTAAATTTAAAAGCTTAACCCTTCTCAGGCTGTAAACCCTTGTCCTGCTGAATAAATTTAGATACCACACCCACTTCTAATTTTTGGCCAATCAGATTACTTGATCCAGATTGTTGCTATAAAATCACATGCTTAATGACAAACAGTGCAGATCCAGATCAGTTGGCTTCTTCAGTTGGCTTCTTCAGAAGCCAACTGATGCAGATCCAGATCAGTTGGCTTCTTCAGAAGCCAACTGATCTGGATCTACACAGTTTGCAAAGGCAGGACATATCCGGGTTCAGCAGGACTAGGATTAAGATGCTATGCCCACTTCTAATTGTCAAGGTCGTTGATACAAATTCGCATACTGAATGACAAACAGTGCAGATCCAAAAGCAAACTGATCTGGATCTTCACAGAGCATATTCTGGGTTCAGCAGAACTAGGGTTAAAATTTGCTGATGCCAATGGCAATGCTGATGCCAATGTCTGGCAATAGCTCTTCCAGCATTTTTTGTACAGGCAGGCTAAAAATCATAAAAGAAAGGCAAATCACTAAAATCACTAAAAGAAAGGAATGCTAATACAGTAGCAAACGATTTCAGGCTTGAAGATAGATAAGACATAACTTGTTACTGAAATGAAAATGGGACCACTATTATGCAGTGGAACCTCTACTAATGCTCATTTTTGAACAATAGCCACCCCTCTATAACAGCTATTTTTATGACTCCCCAAAAAGCTGTTTTACAATATATACACAAACCTCTTTACAGGATGGTTCATTGCAAGACAGTTCTGAATATAAGAGTGTTGAAGGTGGACTCCAAAAGTGTTGTATCCAAACAAAAATTTATAGAGTATATAGAAAAATGACCATTTGTGGACATTTTTCTATATAATCTATGCCTCATTGTTTTGCTTTGGATCCCAGTAAAAAGGTCATAAAGAGATTGTGCTGAATTTCACAACTCTACAACAGCCACCTCACCGCTCTTAGATTCTATCAACAAACATGAACTATATGTAGTTCATGAACTGATATTTCATTACTCATGAACTGAAATATTTAATTAATGAACTTGTAGTTCATGAAGTTGCAGTTCCTGAACGGTCATTGAATTTCCAATTCATAAAAAACGTATCCATGAATTGTTCAATAACCATCTCCTGCAGTTCATGAATGGTTCTTGAACTGACAAACAGTTCATGAACCATTAATGAACTCATGAAACCCTTTTTCACAGCGGTACAATTGCCAGTTTTTTATGGGTTCCCAAAGGTGGCTGTTTTAGGGAGGCTGCGCAGTCTACCATACATAATAAACTCTATCTTCATGCAGTTTCTTGATAGTGGCAAAAGAAAAAAAAAGCACCCTAAAATGATTTATTGTTGTTCTGATTCTTTTCACTGTTTTTAATCTTTATTTCACTTCTGGCATTAGTTGATAAATGAGATTGAAATTTGATTATAAATGCTCAGTTTTTCCAGGATAACTTATAATCTCTGCCAAATATAAAGGTACGGTATGTACTGTAGCTCACCGAATTATTTGGACCAACAGGCCTCAGCAAACAGTCTAGACCCAGATAAGATGCCACTGAATGTGGCATCTGATCAGGATCTACACTGTTTGCTGCTCAGCCAGCAATTTTTATACACTTCAACAGGCGATCGATCTGATCAAATGGATCTGATCAAATATTTTAGGACAAATATTATAGGGATTTTAACCCTTGTCCTGCTGAATAAATTAAGATGCCACGCCCATTTCTAATTGTCAGCCAATCGGATAACTTAATCCAGATTGTTGATATAAATTTACACACTTAATGACAAACAGTGCAGATCCAGATCAGTTGGTTTCTGAAGAAGCCAACTGATCTGGATCTACACTGTTTTCAAAGGCAGGGTGTATTTGTTTGTGTTGAGGTTTTACGGCCCAGTCAACCCAATGGGGTCATGTCGAGCGCGGTCAGTTTACTTAACCACACGTTTACTGGGCAGGCTTAGTCCTCTAAGCGGTTAACCAGTAAGCGCGGTCAGTTTACTTAACCACACGTTTACTGGGCAGGCTTAGTCCTCTAAGCGGCTAACCAGTATTGTGCACATTCTTTCGCCAGAAACTGACAACTGCCCTTCTTGAATCAGCGGAAGGGAGAGAATGACCGTAGAAAATATTTCATGATCAATCTCCACGAAAGAATGTCGCCGACCTCGGCGGGGGTTGAATCCGCGACCTCCTGGTCTCCAGCCGGACGGTGCATCCAACTGAGCCACCGAGGCCGGCTGGAGTGATCCGGGTTCAGCAGGACAAGGGTTAATTTTTAACCCTGGTTCTGCTGAACCTGGATATACCCTGCCTTTGCAAACAATGAAGAACCAGATCCTACAAAAGCCAACTGATCTGGATCTGTACTGTTTTTCTTCAAGTATGTGAATTCGTATCAACAACCTTGATCAAGTAACCTGATTGGCTGAAAAATTAGAAGTGGGCGTGGCATCTTAATTTTTTCAGCTGGACAAGGGTTAAGGTGTCTGAATGTTTAGGGTAACTGATATTTTTTCACATCCCTCAAGATTATGAACACCAAGAAAGGGGGTAGTCTAGGCCAAGGTTCCAATCCACCTTTGCTACTTGTCTTCATATTCAATAGCAACTAGACTGGCTCCAGTTCTCAGTGACTAAATATTATAATCCTGTTTGATAATCCATTAGGATAAAACCAAAATATCATGACTATAAAAGCTGGTCACTAGTGACCAGCCTTTATAGTCATGATGTTATTTTGATTTTATTGTAGTGGATGTATTAAGCAGGATTATAAGAACAAATATTTTGTCACTGGAGACTGAAGCCAGTCTAAATAGCCACCAAAGAGTTGGTAAGGAAAAAAGCTGCATTTTCTAAATGGGAAACAACATTTGTGACTTCTTATTTGCTTTCCGATGCATCAAGCCTATTCTGAAACTGTGAAATGTAGGTCAAAGTTACAAATGAAACTAAATTGTTTGAGTCCCTTTTAGGGAATAAGGCTATGCCAGGTTTGATGACTGTAGGTCATATAGTTAATCAGAAATGAAGCTAGATGCTAAAGTTGATGCACACATAACAAAGCCATTAGTCTATGAAATACAGGTCAGCTAGGCCATAAAATGATACAGCAGTGTTTGAGTCTCTATAGGGAGGGAGTCTATGCAAGGTAATATGATTGTATGTCATGTTATCAGTCAGAGGTGGAACCAAATGTCTTGAGTGTACATATTTAGAGAAATGTGTGGTCACTGGTCAGATAACAAGTAGGAATCCTACTATTCTAAAAGGTATGCAGAAGACTTGTTAAGGAGGAGTATTAAGTGATAATTATGGGATAATTTTCTCCACTTCTCCATAAAAACATATGTTGTGGGTACTCATTAGAAGCGCCTCGCTGAGGTGCTTCTAATGAGTACCCACAACATATGTTCTTATGGAGAATTAAGAAAAATTATCCCAGAATTATCACTCAATACTCCTCCTTTACAAATCCTCTGGGTATGTCTGTAATATGTCTACACATTCTTGAGCCATCTGGTTAGTCTTCCAGCTTTTCAATTTCAGAATGACTAGTGGTTATCAAAACAGTAATGACTTTAGCATTTCTGCTTGGATTAGAAGTAATTGGTCTTTAAAGTTTGCTGACCAATTTTATCAGCAATGATTTTGAGTCATTTTTATTGAGTGGTATTTTCCATGCAGCAGCCAGCCTGTTGTATGATACAAATTAACTTTGATTGAATATTACTACAGTCAATCGGTGTTCCTTTCTTCTTTTTTTAAACACAGCTCCAGAAAAGGCACTTTTTTAGCTGTATTGATATTTTTCTTATTTCTCCACTAGAATATATTTTGTAGGTAATAATCATAAGCAATTTGAGAGGGTGTGCATTAGAAGCAACTGGTGATCACCTCTAATGAGTATATCTACAACATATATTTTCCAGCAGAAATAAGAAAAAATATTATTTTATGGGTTTGTTTGTATTGTTTGTGCTGAGGTTTTACAGCCCAGTCAACCCAATGGGGTCATGTCGAGTGCGGTCAGTTTACCTAACCACACGTTTACTGGGCAGGCTTAGTCCTCTAAGCGGTTAATCAGTATTGTGCACATTCTTTCACCAGAAACTGACAACTGCCCTTTTTTAATCAGCAGAAGAGAGAAAATGACCGTAGAAAATATTTCATGATCAATCTCCATGAAAGAATGTTGCTGCATGACCTCGGGGGTGGTTGAACCCGCGACCTCCTGGTCTCCAGTCGGATGGCGCATCCAACTGAGTCACCAAGGCCAGCTATTTGGTGGGTCAGCTTGGCATACTAAAACAAATGGTTGGAAAAATTTCTTGACAAATGGATGGATCGGGATCCTCTCTGTTACGATGTATCCAGATAAATATTTTCTTATTTCTCCACAACAATGTATGTTGTAGGTACTCATTTGAAGCTCTAATCACTTCTAATGAGTACCCTAAAACCTATGTTTACATGGAGATACAAGAAAAATATCAATACTTTTTGGTTATAAAAAAAAACAAGAACAAACTAATCTAGAGCAACGAGTTTCAGCAAAATATTCTACAGTATAATTTAGACTGGCTCCAATCTCCAGTGACTAATTTATTTTTTTTTTCTTATAATCATATTTGATATTGACCAGCCTTTATAGTCAAGATATTATTTTGGTTTTATTTTAATGGATTATCAAACAGGATTATAAGAAAAAAATATTTAGACACTGGAGACTTGGACCAGTCTATAGTATAATCCAATGATTTTTCAGTGGGCAATGCCAGTAGTGATCAGACTGCACAAATGTGCAGACCAGGGTGCAGACTTCTGCGACTTAGATACCCTTATTATAATTGCATAAGGGTCCTTTCCTTGCACTGAGAATCGTATGATATTTAAGTGTTTATCTGTTTATTATGGTCTTAGGAAAAAAATAAAACTACTGTAATTATCCTAAGTATTCGGACAGACAGTCCTGAGCAAACAGTGTAGACCCAGATCAGATGCTGCAGAATGCCAGTTTTGCCACTCATGGGACAATTTTTAGACATATCAACAGGTTATAAAATGGACTTATTAAAATTTTAGGATGAGTACGGTAAAGAGGTAAGGTTCCAAATTTTTATTGTAAATTTGGTAAGCTCTATCTGTCTAGCAGACTTAAGCGCTTGGCACTCTTGGTAAACTTTTCAGCAGACAACATTTTGAAATATTTTTCTTATTCTTCCCAGAAAACAGGATTTGATATTTTATGCATTTTGTCTCCAATGGAGACAATTTGAATGAAATGTCAAATATATTTTCTAGGAAACATGAAAAAAAAAATATCGTCAATTTGTCGTCTGCTGAATTTGCCCAGAGAGTGGTAAAACATTAGATTCTTTCAAAAAGTGTAATAAAGTCAAACTGGTTGATGTTGATTGACAGGAGATGAGGCAGTTACAACATCAGGGTTGAGACATGAGAAAAGGGTCATTGCATCCTACACAAACAGTGAAGCCCAGGGCCCAGTTGTTCAAAACTAACGACATCGTTAGTTAACGATTCATTAAAATTTACATCGAGTGATACGCAAATATGCTGAAATTTTTTGCTGAAAAAATGTGAATAGCTTTTGCAGTGCAAAAGCTACTCACATTTTTTCAGCAAAAAATATCAGAATATTGTATATTGACTCCACTAAAATAGTTAACGAAATGACCCTTAACGAGCCCGTTAAGCTAATGACGCTTTGAACAACTGGGCCCAGGTCAGTCCAGAGTCAAGATCCACAAATTCTGCAAGGGAACAGTAAGGAGCTAATCAGACTGCATGGCTGCCCAGCCTAATCTGGGCTTTCATTGTCTGCATGTGCAACTTGTCTGCACATGCAACTAGGACCCATTTCTTATGAAAAGGCTCATTTACACTTTCATATCTGTAGTTTCTATCTGTTTTGATTTTAAATGCTGGAATGAGGTGATTGGGTGGAAATGAATTCAATATCTTTTGATTATTTTTCTGCCTTCATTTTTGGGGGGAGTTGCCAAACAGCCACCAGATTTAACATACCACATTTCAACAATCCATTTTCCTGTCAATACCAGCCTAATAATAAATAACAAATAGTTCCCTGCTAAATGCTGATAATGTTTAATTCTGCATTCAATCATATTAGCCTTAAACACTCTAAAGCTTCTAAATAGGAAATAAATAAATAAAACCATATAAAACTTCAAACTTTTAAAGAAAATAAGATTTTAATCATAAGGAGTACAATATTGGTGAACAAAGATAAATACTCCAGTAAGTGTGCCAATCTACAGCATTGGGTAAGAAGTGTAACCTGATCTGTGGTCCAACTAAACACCTAAAAGAACCTTTTCCATTGAAAAGGGGCTATCGGGTACTGAAAAGGACTTTAATTTCAGTGTTGCACCCAATCAGTTCTAGAGGTCTATAGAATTTCAGGCAATCGCCCCAATCAGCACTCTCAGTGCTTTGATTTCAACCTTTTGTACTTATGGATTAATTCAGCTGATGACAGATTAATTATAGATTTAAAAAAAAAAAAAAAAATACAGAAAATAGGGTTTGACATGTCATACAATTTTTGCAAGGCATTCTAAATCCCATTGTCTGGGAAAATAAGACAATTATATCAAATTATCATCTGCTTAATCTTTTTTTACCCAGCTTGCATTGATGCAGCAGGTGCTTTCCATATATATATACAGTCGACTCTCGTTATCTCGAATTCCAAGGGACCCTCTGAAACACTTCGAGATATCCGTACCTCGACATATCAGATTTTCAGAATTAAGGAAAAAATAATTCGAACAACCACATTTAACAAATTTATATACTGAAAGGAAAAAAAAACACAGGGTAAATTTTATTCCTAAATTTCATTCAAGTTTGAAAAAGTTTGTTAAATATTTTACTATGATTACAAAACGGTACATGTATGGAACAAACGTTCCAAATTTCATTGGTTTGTGATCAACAAGTCTCGAGTTATTGAAGTTTATTGGCACCAAATCTTGAAATCAAAATCAAACTGAAAATCAATATCGGGTGTGCCCCCCTCTTGCTGCCATTGCTGCCCTAATTCTCCTTTGGATAGAGTTAACCAAAGCATTGACAGTTCACATCGGGATGTTATTCCATTCATTGATCAACGCATTCCTTAGTTGTGCGAGAGTTGTGGGGGGATTTCGGCACTTCCTAACCCTTCTGTCCAGCTCATCCCACATGTGCTCTATTGGGGTCAAATCTGGACTGTACGGTGGCCATGCTAGTGGTGCGATGTTATTGTTTGCCAGGAAATGCTGACAAACTCGGGCAACATGAGGTCCGGCATTGTCCTGCTGCAGAATCAGATTACGTTGTTGCACAAGCGGGACTGCAACAGGACGCAAGATCTCATCCCTATACCTTACTGCGGTCATATTGCCCGCAACAATAATCAACTGTGATTTTATCCCGTGAGCAATGCCTCCCCAGACCATAACGAAGCCACCCCCAAACCGATCCCGTTCGACAACACAGGCGTCGGCAAAGCGTTCTCCGCGACGTCGGTACACACGACGTTGACCATTTGCGCGATAGAGAGTGAACCTAGACTCGTCCGTAAAAAAACTCGTCTCCACTGCCTCATCGGAAATAGCCTGGGCTCATGCGCCGTCAACCACGCCATACGACGCAACCTACGTGCCTGGGTCAGAGGAAGACCAACGTATGGACGACGAGCTCGAAGACCAATCTCACGCAATCGACTTCCAACAGTCTTCGGAGAAATTTGTCGATTATGCATACCTACTGTATTAAGGGCAGTTTCGGTAGCAGTGAGATGACGATTCCGCAAATGTGCCAGACGGATTGTCCTGTCTTGACGTCGCGACTTCAGGCATGGATGCCCAGACCACCGTCGGTCTGCTAAATGCCCTGTCTCCCTTAAACGTCTAACAAGACGTTCAATTGTTGAGACGTTAACCCCAAAATGATTGGCAACTTGCTGTTGCCTCTGACCCTGCATCAGCAACGCAATCGCCATACCCCTCTGAACATCAGTCAATCGTACCATGATTGAAAAAAAGTTCAAAGTAGCGTAAAAATGAAAAGAAAAATCGGTAAAAGAATCGAAGAGCGTTGTGTATCGTTGAAGTGTACCAAATGGTGTGAGGAAATCTTGTGCTGAAGGTTTAAACATGCTTGTTTTGCAACGAAATTTTGGCTTTCCGTATTGTCCGATATTGATTTTCAGTTTGATTTTGATTTCAAGATTTGGGGGGTAGCTACCAATGAACTTCAATAACTTGAGACTTGTTGATCACAAACCAATGAAATTTGGAACTTTTGTTCCATACATGTACTGTTTTGTAATCATAGTAAAATATTTAACAAATGTTTTCAAACTTGAATGAAATTTAGGAATAAAATTTACCCTGCGTTTCTTTTTCCTTTCAGTATATGTAACTGGACTCTTGACATTAGAGATACATCAAAAATATTGTGGAAAAGAGGAGAAATTGCTCCTTAGGAGCAATTTCTCCTGTTTTCCACAATATTTTTACTTGTTGTTAGATTTTCATGTTTAGGCAGGGACCAGATTTTCACTTCGAGAAGCGGTTATTCGAGATAAGCGAGTTCAAGATAACGAGAGTCAACTGTATATACTGATGTGAAAAAGAAATGCAGGGTACAGTTTTGTTCAGATGCAGGGTCATAGGCAACAACAGGTTGCTATTCATTTTGGGGTGAATTTGTATACTACTGAACATCTTGTAACAAGTTTAAGGGAGACAGGTTGTGTTGCCGACAGAGCACAGTCTTAGTCCAGGACATCCAGGTGTGACGTCACAACAACCTGTGCAATCGTCACCTAACTGCCAATGAAACGCCCTAACTACTGTTGGCACTCATCACCCTGTTCACCCCGGAATTCTAAGAAATTGATTGTCTGAGACAGGTACTTGGGTATGCCAGTAGTATGTTGGTCTGTCCTTGACTCCAGTACATTGCTTGAGCTGTATGGGGTGACTGACAGCACATGTCCAAAGAAGATTTTCGATGAGGCAGTGGGGACAAGTCCTTTTACTGACGACTCCAGTTTTACTTTTTTCGCCTGGACGGTTGATGTCGCATTAACCAATGCCATGGTGAAAGCTTCGCCAACACTTGCATTGTTGAGAGGGATAAATTTTCTGCTGTGCTCTGGGGAGGCATTTCTCATGGTGTAAAATCACAGTTGATTGAGACGGCAGGCAATTTACAAACACAAAGGTAGAGGGATGAAGTCCTCTGCCCCAATGCAGTGCTTCTTGTGCAGCAACATTAACTGATTTTACACCATGATAATGCCCAGCCCCATGTAGCCAGAGTTTGTAGCAGCTTTCTGGCCAACCATAACAATACCTCACTCAACTGGCCACCATACAGTCCAGGTTTGTCCCTGATTAAGCAGCTGTGTGAAGCACAGCACAGGAGGGTACAGAGGTACTGAGATATCCCCAATCCCAACCACTCTCACCCAGTTGAGAAATGCATTGTTAAAAGAATTAATTCAATGAGGTGGATCAAAGCATAATTGAACTCCATGTAGAGGAGAATAAGGGTGACAACAGTGTTGAGGGTACATCAAATACTGATTAATTTAGTTGATTTTCATTTTCAGTTATGGCCCTATGGGGGGTACCTTCCAATCTGCTTTAATTACTGGCAAGTTGTTTGTCACAAACCAATTAAACTTTTGAAATTTTGTAACAGGGAAAAGTTGTATGTCATTTCAATTTAGTGAAATGCAATTTGTACCAACTTAGTATTTCTTGAAATCAATGGATTTGTTATAATTTTAAAGCTATCTGTTTCGGACATAATATGATATGAGCATCAATAGGGTAATAGTTTAGTATTGATCAATTAGATTATTGTTCTAAGCATACTAGGTTGGAAATGGTCGCCAAGCGAAGGCATCAATAATGCAGGAGTTCAGTAACGATCAACTGGACTACTGTTCTAAGAGTACTAGTTTGGAAACTATATAAGAGAAAGCACCACTAATGCAGGAGTTCAGTAATGATCAACTGGACTACTGTTCTAGGGTTACTAGTTTGGAAACTATCTAAGAGAAAGCACCACTAATGCAGGAGTTCAGTAATGATCAACTGGACCACTGTTCTAGGGTTACTAGTTTGGAAACTATCTAAGAGAAAGCACCACTAATGCAGGAGTTCAGTAATGATCAACTGGACTACTGTTCTAGGGTTACTAGGTTGGAAACTATCTAAGAGTAAGCACCAGTAATGCAGGAGTTCAGTAATGATCAACTGGGCTACTGTTCTAGGGGTACTAGGTTGGAAACTATCTAAGAGTAAGCACCAGTAATGCAAGGAGTTCAGTAATGATCAACTGGGCTACTGTTCTAGGGGTACTAGGTTGGAAACTATCTAAGAGAAAGCACCAGTAGTGCAGGAGTTCTGTAATGATCAACTGGACTACTGTTCTATGGGTACTAGGTTGGAAACTATCTAAGAGTAAGCACCAGTAGTGCAGGAGTTCAGCAAAGATCAACTGGACTACTGTTCTAGGGGTACAAGGTTGGAAACTATCTAAGAGAAAGCACCAGTAGTGCAGGAGTTCAGCAACGATCAACTGGACTACTGTTCTAGGGGTACTAGGCTGGAAACTATCTAAAGCACCTCAACTGGACTACTGTTCTAGGGGTACTAGGTTGGAAACTATCTAAGAGAAAGCACCAGTAGTGCAGGAGTTCAGCAACGATCAACTGGACTACTGTTCTAGGGGTACTAGGCTGGAAACTATCTAAAGCACCTCAACTGGACTACTGTTCTAGGGGTACTAGGTTGGAAACTATCTAAGAGAAAGCACCAGTAGTGCAGGAGTTCAGCAAAGATCAACTGGACTACTGTTCTCGGGGTACTAGGTTGGAAACTATCTAAGAGAAAGCACCAATAGCATAGGAGTTCAGTAATGATCAACTGGACAACTGTTCTAGGGGTACTAGGTTGGAAACTATCTAAGAGAAAGCACCAGTAGTGCAGGAGTTCTGTAATGATCAACTGGACTACTGTTCTAGGGGTACTAGGTTGGAAACTATCTAAGAGAAAGCACTAGTAGTGCAGGAGTTCAGCAACGAGCAACTGGACCTCTGTTCTAGGGGTACTAGGTTGGAAACTATCTAAGAGAAAGCACCAGTAGTGCAGGAGTTCAGCAAAGATCAACTGGACTACTGTTCTGGGGGTACTAGGTTGGAAACTATCTAAGAGAAAGCACCAATAGTGCAGGAGTTCAGTAATGATCAACTGGACTACTGTTCTAGGGGTGTAGGTTGGAAACTATCTAAGAGAAAGCACCAGTAGTGCAGGAGTTCTGTAATGATCAACTGGACTACTGTTCTAAGGGTACTAGGTCGGAAACTATCTAAGAGAAAGCACCAGTAGTGCAGGAGTTCACCAAAGTTCAACTGGACTACTGTTCTAGGGGTACTAGGTTGGAAACTATCTAAGAGAAAGCACCAGTAGTGCAGGAGTTCTGTAATGATCAACTGGACTACTGTTCTGGGGGTACTAAGTTGGAAATTATCTAAGAGAAAGCACCAACAGTGCAGGAGTTCAGTAATGATCAACTGGACTACTGTTCTAGGGGTACTAGGTTGGAAACTATCTTAGAGAAAGCACCAGTAGTGCAGGAGTTCTGTAATGATCAACTGGACTACTGTTCTAGGGGTACTAGGTTGGAGACTATCTAAGAGAAAGCACCAGTAGTGCAGGGAGTTCAGTAATGATCAACTGGACTACTGTTCTAGGCGTACAAGGTTGGAAACTATCTAAGAGAAAGCACCAGTAGTGCAGGAGTTCAGCAAAGATAAAGTGGACTACTGTTCTAGGGGTACTAGGTTGGAAACTATCTAAGAGAAAGCACCTCAACTGGACTACTGTTCTAGGGGTACTGTGGTTGAGACTATCTAAGAGAAAGCACCAGTAATGCAGAGGTTCAGTATTGATCAACTGGACTACTGTTCTATTGGTACTAGGTTGGAGACTATCTAAGAGAAAGCACCAATAGCGCAGTAGTTCAGTAATGATCAACTGGACTACTGTTCTAGGGGTACTAGGTTGGAAACTATCTAAGAAAAAGCACCAATAGCGCAGGAGTTCAGTAATGATCAACTGGACTACTGTTCTATGGGTACTAGGTTGGAGACTATCTAAGAGAAAGCACCAATAGCGCAGGAGTTCAGTAATGATCAACTGGACTACTGTTCTATTGGTACTAGGTTGGAGACTATCAAAGAGAAAGCACCAATAGGGCAGGAGTTCAGTAATGATCAACTGGACTACTGTTCTATGGGTACTAGGTTGGAGACTATCTTAGAGAAAGCACCAATAGCGCAGGAGTTCAGTAATGATCAACTGGACTACTGTTCTATGGGTACTAGGTTGGAGACTATCTAAGAGAAAGCACCACTAATGCAAGGAGTTCAGCAATGATCAACTGGACTACTGTTCTAGGGGTACTAGGTTGGAAACTCACTATCTCAGAAAAAGCACCAATAGTATAGAAGATTTAGCAATGTCCAACTGGACTACTGTACTAAGGGTCCTAGGTTGAGAACCATGTCCTGAAGATCAATATAAGATAAATATTTCTTGTTTTAGCAAAAGAAAAAATGCTTTGATATTATCATAATCAGGATATTGTCATTTAATATAGTAAATGTTTTGATATGTGTGACTATTAAAGATTAGATATTGTTTGGTGTCAAAACACAAAAGGCCTAGCTATCTAACATACGCTGAAAGAATACTAAAATAGTAAGGCTCTTTAAAGAAAGTATTGAGTATGTTGGAATGGGAGCTGTGAGGAATAAAGAAGTGTATTAATTAAGGTATTAAGGTAGATGTTGTATACAGCTTCAATGAAGAAAAAGGTAATGGTACCAAGAATCAACAGATGTAAATAATAAGTAAATAAATAAACTGTTTAGAAAGCCAGATAAACAATTCTTTGACAGTTAAAGTCACAGGTGACAACTGTCAATTCTGTTGGCAGAGCTAAAACAGTAAGAATCTCATTAAATTTTCTTAAAGTAAAGATAGGTAGCATATTTCATGAAAAATTATTAAACAATATTTCTCTGTTCATGTTATTTGTTTTGTAGAGGATAGAAATTGTAACAGGGAAAATTTGCATGTCATTTTAATTTCTTGAAATGTGTGTTTCATTTTAGTTTTCATAAAATATTTTAAGTTTTTCATTGAGACAATTTTTTTAATTTCTAAACAGCAGGTTAAGCTATCACAAAGAGTTCCTACCATACACTCACTAAACAGATGTACAATAATTTGATTTTTACTTATCAAATAAATATAACTATTGTTTTGCCTATCATCTGATATTTATAATAAGTGACTGTGCTAAATGTTTACATTATTAGGTCCCTTCCTTATAAAAGATACAAACTAAATAATTCATTCACTGGTATGTGTGAAAATAGTAAGTGTTCTTGTAAGGCAACTTTTATAAGGACAGTATGGTCAAATAATCAAAGTTCAAATTCTGCTGAGTCCTGAGTGACTGGGCTCAGGCAGAATACAAACTTTGGTTGATGCTTAATTTTGGTTGCTAAGAAACAACCAATTTGACTGTCCCAAAGAAAATTAGAAGGCCATGTGAAGCAGTTGAAATTGTGCACTTGGACTGACAAGTTTGTTTTTATAATAGAACAAATCTATTTTGTGCATGGACATTGAAATAATGTGACATTACTAGTTTCAGATATTGGCACTGGTCTGTTGGCCATTGCTTTGAACAGTTTCCACATGTAGGAAATAATCTGTAAAAACTAACATATATGTGGAAAACTACTAAGAAAAAAATAACAACAATAATAAAAATGTGGACAGTATTACTGGACTTTGCAGTTATCGTTTTAGATGGTATTTATCAGTTATTGATGTTATCATTATCAGTTGACCGTATTAAAGCTAATTCCCTACGAGACAATACACTCATTTGAAGAGTTAAAAAGAATCTACAAAAACTTTGTCATAAATTGTTCAGTAGAGGTGTTGCTTTAATATTGGTATTAAGATATTTTGGATACATTTAAAAACATTATTTAAATTCAGCATAAAAGTTTACTCTGTGTTTCTTTTTCACTTCAGTATATAAATATATAATCAGAATGTTTAGAATCAATCTTTATTTTTGTTAACAGTGTTTTGAAAGCCAAAAAAAAAAAAACAGATAAATTTTATATGCCCATTGCAGATGGACCTTTTAATGCAAAAGTTTATCATATCATCATGCAGTGATATATCATCTTAAAGAAACATTAAAGAAAACCTGAGTTTATCAGAAGATGCAAATGCAAATCAATCACTGTATGCCCCAGCAATTTCATGGCAGGGGCATAAAGCAGTATTTCCTAAACATGTAAAGTCGGCATTTTATCTTTATAAAACGGAATTTTCACGATATCCTTTTAAAACTGAATTTATGAAAAAAAAAATGCCCCTGATGAAAGTTGTTCAGGAGAACATCCACCGACTTCTAAAATTATTTTGAGCAGAAATAAGAAAAATAATGTATAACCCTGTAAACCTCAGTTTTATTATATAAAAGTGGGGTTTAAGGGGGTCAACATTATATAGGCGTGTTTTCGTGATGTGATGGAATGTAGCAAAAGTTTGCTGTCTGATCAACCCATGGTTAAAGATAAACTATGTGGGTCGATCAAACTATTCTATATATACATGTCATGTGGATAATAAAATATAAACAAAGATAAACCTGTAATTATCTTTTACGTCTATTTTACTTAGCATGGACCCCATTCCATTCTACACTACTGAAGGAATTTTGGTTTCTTCATATTAACAATATTTGAAGAAGGCTGTTCATATATTCACATCTGAATTGCGTGATTAATGACAGAAATGAACTTTATTTATGCTCAAAACATGATTTAGGAAATTTTCATCTATCAGAGCAGAAATTACAGAAATACAAAAATCCACATGAAGTCGGTCATCATGCATTCTCCTGTTTAACTTTTATACAGACACATATGTTTCATATAAAATTCATATTTAAAAAGATATCGTGAAAATTCAATTTTAACCCTTGTCCTGCTGAACCCGTATATATACCCTACCTTTGAAAACAGTGTAAATCCAGATCAGTTGGCTTCTGAAGCCAACTGATGGGGATCTGCACTGTTTGCCATTCAGTATGTGAATTTATATCAACAATCTTGATCAAGGAATCTGATGGGCTGACAATTAGAAGTGAGTGTAGCATCTTCATCTATTCAGCATGACAAGGGTTAAAACAATAAAACATGCTGACCATTAATATTTGGTAGACATAGCTGAACAGAGATGAAGCAGTTTAACGAGGTCCTACACTGTTTGCCAACACATCTCACTAAGTAGTATAAAATAGGCTTGTTCCAATTTTAGGACAAGAACAATAATTAACAAAGGGGAGGCAATTTCTGAATAAACCCTTAAAGTGACTGATCACATTAGTACCCAACAGCATTCTGAATTTTGTTTTATTACTTTTCAGAGAATAAGAGAATAAGGCTTGACATTTTATGTGAATTGTCTGCTAGGCAGGCAATGCATATAAAATGTCAAACCTTATTTTCTCTGGAAAATAAAATTAAACTGAAACCTGAAATACAACAGCAGCAGACAAAATATTCTATTATTTTTTTTCTCAGCGATTAAGGCTTACAAATTTTAGGCAGACATTTCACATGAAATATCGCCTTTTTTCTCCAAAAATGTTAAAAAAAGAGGATGTCATCTGCTGCAATTTTACCTGGCACTTTAGGAGTTTACATATTTTGTGTAATTTACATGACATGTAACAGTGTTGCTTACAAATCCAATCTTACTACATAAGTCAAATGAGAAAAACATGAAAAGATCTTGTAGTCTGATACAAGTGAAAACTGGGTTAATCTACTGCATTTCCAGCTTCAGTCTACCATATTTACCTTAACGCTTAGCATGCTGGGTATAAATTTCAGATAACAATTTGAAATAGCTCTTTCTTATTTTTCACAGAAAAAAGGCTTTGACATTTCATGCAAATTGTCTCTTTAGGAGACAATCTGCATGAAATGTCATAGCCTATTTTCTCGGAAAAATAATAAAAAATATTATCAATATGTCACCTGCTGAATAAGCCCAGCGAATGGGTACTAGTCAGCAAACAACATTTTGAAATATAAATTTGTTTCTTTTCCCAGAAAATTGGCTTATTAGCTTTAGAAGACAATTTGCATGAAAGTCAAAGCCTATTTTCCAGGAAAAATGCGACAAATATTATGAATTTGTTGTCTGCTGAATTTACCAAGAGAGTGGTAAAGGTTAAATATTCTGATGCTTTAACTCCTTACCATACTTATCCCAAAATTTGAACAAATCTATTTGACTACCTTAGAAGCTGCCAAAATGGTGAACATTACAGGCCCAAATCCAAAGAAGCAGTTTGACTTGGATCTATACCATTTGCTCAGCATGTCTGTCCAAATATTTTGGGTAACTATGGTAACCTGAAAACCCCAAACATCCAGAGCAATCTCATGAAAAAACTACTGATAATAAAGTAGGTATAAAATTAATTTATCATAAGTGCTTGATATATAAAAGCAACATTGTTGTACCATATTACCAACCTTAATGCTTAGCATACTGGATAAAAATTTCAGCAGCTGACATTTTTAAATATTTTTTTTTTACTTTTTTTTTTCCAGAAAATAGACTTTGACATTTCATGCAAATGGTCTCCTTGGGAGACAATTTTGCATGAAATGTCAAAGCCTATTTCCTGGGCAAAATAAGAAAATATTCCAAAATGTCGTCTGCTAAGAATTTTACCCAGCGTGCTTTGCGTTAATCAGGTTTTGAGTGGATGAAAGCCATTATCATTTATATAATGAAGATATAAAACCGCAACTCCAGATCAAGTGAGTAATCTAATTTGTTTTTTATTTTGCACAGAAACATACTTGCGGATACTTACTGGAATTGCTTCACCTTGGCTGTTCCAGTACGTACCGGTACCCACAAAATAAGTTCTGGTGCAAAAATAGCAAAAATTATCCTTAATTATCATCCCAGTTATCACCTTTCCTGGAGGTAAGTGATAATGAATGAAGATATAAAACATTTTGTATCTTTCAATAATAATCACACTTTATGCTGTACCAGTTAACCCTTTAAGTGCCAATCACAAATGCAGCAGACGACATTTTGAAATATATATTTTTTTATTTGTCAGAGAGAATAAGGCTTGACATTTTGTGTGAATCATCTGCTAGGGAGATGATTCACATGAAATATCAGGCCTTTCTCTATGGTTTTTCTTTTAAATAGAATACCATCTGCTACAATTTTGCTTGATGCTTAAAGGGTTAATATTTATTAGGTGTATATTAGAATAATTGCAGAAATGTAATTAGAGAAAATAAAATAACTTTGAGCATGCTGAATTTAAACATCAGCAGACAACATTTTAAAAATTTTTTTTTAATTTTACTTAGCAGGGCATATTTCTTTTACATTTTCAGCAAGAAATATCAAAAGACAACAAAGCATGCCTTCTGGTGCTTATCACTAATGAATTTAAAATCATATGTACCGTTTCCATAAAATCAAAAAAAAAAATATTTTTTTTTAATCCTTAAAGCTCTAAGCAAAACTGTAGCAGACAACATTCTAAATTATTATTATTATTTTTCAGAGAAAATAAGACTTGGCATTTCATGTGAATGGTCTGCTAGGAAAACAATTCACAGAAGTTTGAAGCCTTATTTTCTCTCTAAATAAAAATCAAAATTTCCTCTGCAGCAGTTTTACAGTTTAAGGGTTAAGAAGATGCCGTGCTATAGCTGCTATTCCCCAAATTCAACTGTGGTCCCAGCATCAAGGCTTTAATCCTTTCAGTTGATGAGAAACTGACTAAAGTCAATGAATCATGAAAAATAGGTCAAGAAAGTGTGTTAGCTCAGTGATGAGCACACTGGCCTCTAGAGCTTAGGGTACAGGGATCGATCCCAGGTGTTAGGCAAGGGAATTTGGGTGTCTGAACATGCTTTTCTTTGTGTCATTTGCAGGGATTACATGAAAACAGTGTGGCGTCCTTCGGATGCGGATGTTGACTGGAGGCCCCCCTTGCAGGGAAAGTCACCCCCTGGGCAGGTTAAAGAACCCATTGGTCATTAAAAATGGTTACTTGTAGGCCTTCATCCTGCAACCAGGATCTGCTTGAATGTCTGCGAGGGTGTAATACAGTATTATAGAGAAAAGAAAAAAAAAAGTTCAAAAACTGATGCTGGGCTTTAGATGCAAGCGCATGACCCTCATGGGTTGATGCATCATTAAACCTGAACTCATCATTAGTTGCAAGTGCGATCCAAACATCCAAAGATCTGAACTCTCATAGGTAATGAGAAACTGGCCATAGTCAGTAAACTGTGAAATATAGATCAGTGTCAGATTACGACTGACAACACATCTCTACCCAAAATAGGCTCCTAGTACCTGCCTGGTGGGCTTCAGCTGTTCTCCTCAAGATGCAGGTGTGGTCTAAGTACCATTCTTCTAGCCCTTACAGTTATTTTAGTGACTGGCCTAGAAGTGCCTTGCTTTGCCTAGGTGCTTCAAATGAGTACCAATAGGCCACAATATATATTTTTATGAAGATTTGGAGAAAGTTATTCCAAAATAATCATCAAAATTATCCTCCATCATGAAAACATGCCTATATAACTTTGATCCCCTTAAACCCCACCTTTATATAAAGTATAACTGGGGTTTACATGGGTATACATTATTTTTCTTATTTCTGCACAAAAACATAGATTGTGGGTACTCATTAGAAACATCTCATTGAGGCAGTTCTAATGAGTATGCAAAATCTATGTTTTGAGCAGAAATATGAAAAATATTAGAATTTTTATCTGAAAATTTTCATTTTTGGTTATAAAATTTTCAATACATTAGAATAGGCATGTTTTTGTAATAATAACAACTCACATTGCTCCATATATGGTGTTTTTTTCAACCAAAATTATTATTTTTCCATGAAAACATATACAGTTGACTCTCATTATCTCAAACACCGATGAGGGGCTTCTAATTACCACAAGATATGTTTTTGTGGAGAAATAAGTAAAATGTTTAGTTGATGCGCCCTCTTATCTCAAGCTACATCCATGGATCATGCTCATGCCCACATTCATGCACTCCTCTACTTCACAAATTTAAGGTGCACTAAAAAAACAGAACATCTGAATGAAGTTTCAAGTCCCTTTTTCTGGAAATAGTTTAAACAAAAAAAAAAAAAGAGTTCTGGTTGGTTGTCTGCAGCTGCTAATTACCTCAATAGCAGCTCAAATTTTACCCTCAAAGTGCTAAACAAATTTGTAGCAGAAGACATTCAAAACTTATTATAATTATTTTTCAAAGAAAATAGGACTTGGAATATAATGTGAATCCTCTGCTAGTCAATGATTCACATGAAATGCCAAGCCTTATTTTCTCTGAAAATACAAAAAAAAAAGGAAAAAAAAAAAGGAAATCATAAACATGTTGCCTGATGCAGTTGTGATTTGCACCTTTTAGGGTTATGAGTTTAATTGCAATTTAGCTAACAGGTGTCATCCCAAAGAATGAATCAGCAGACAAGATCAATCTAAACCCAGTGTTTCTTTTAACCATACCATATTGACCCTAAATATTGGGACACCAGAGCTGGGTCTACTCTATTTGCTGTGGTGGGCCTGTTAAACATGGTAACCAATTTTATAAAATGCATGCACCCATTTGCAAAAACTGGGCAAATAATAAAGATGAACGAATATACCAAAAAGATTCCCCTCCCCCAACCCTGACCCCCATTTTAACCCTTGTCCTGCTGAACCCGGATATGCCCTGCCTTTGCAAACAGTGTAGATCCAGATCAGTTGGCTTACTGATCTAGATCTGCACTGTCTGTCATTCAGTATGTAAATTCATATCAACAATCTTGATTAAATAATCTGATTGGCTGACCATTGGAAATGCATGTGGCATCTTAATTTATTCAGCATGACAAGGGTCAAGGAAGTTCAAGCAGCCATCTTTGTGTTTGAAAACTTGCAAAAAATAGGGGTTACACTTCAAGCAAAGAAAGAGGAAGCAAATTATTTCTTTAACCCTTGCCATGCTGGATAAATTAAGATGCCATACCCACTTCTAATTTTAGCCAATCAGATTACTTGATCCAGGTTCAAATTTACACACTAAATGACAAACAGTGCAGATCCAGATCAGTTGGCAACTGATCAGGATCTACACTGTTTGTAAAGGCAGGGCATACCTGGGTTCAGCAGGATCAGGATTAAAAGTAGTACAAAATGAGAAGGCAGGCAATTAAATGTCAGGTACTGCCCTTGGAGATGTATCCCTTATTAACTAGTGTGTACCATCACTAGACAGACTGCTAGATACAGTACTCACCAAAAGTACCCAGACATGGCCTGAACAGAGTAGACCTATATCAGATACTGCAGAATTCTGCATCTGATCTGAGTATATTGTTTGCCACTTATCTACTAGTATTTACACACATTAACCCTTGTCCTGCAGAATAAATTAAGATGCCACGCCCACTTCTAGTTTTCAGCCAATCAGATTACTTGATCTGGATTTTTGCTATAAATTCACATACCGAATGGCAAACAGTGCAGATCCAGATCAGTTGGCTTCTTCAGAAGCCAGTTAATCTGGATCTACACTGTTTGCAAAGGCAGGGTATATCCGGATTCAGCAGGAGAAGGGTTAATAAGAAGTAAAACAGATTTGTAAAACAGACTTGTTCAATTTTTATGACAAATACGGTAAGGAGTTAGCATGTCCTAATACTTAGGACAAATATGGGCCATGCTAAGTAAAATCGTGTTTTGAACATGCGTAAAATACACAGATTCAGATTCATCCCGTGCCTGTGCAAAGTCTCATCTAGGCATTTGCTCTCCATTGATACATTCTGTAGTGTCCACATTACGGAAACATGCCTATTCAAATATACTGAAATTTTTACCACCAAAAAATAAAACTTTTCAGATGAAAAATTCTGATAATTTTCATATTTCTGCTCAAAACATAGATTGTGGGTACTGTTAGAACTGCCTCGGTGAGGCGGTTCTAACGAGTACCCACAATCTATGTTTTTGAGCAGAAATAAGAAAAATAATGTATACCCCTGTAAACCCCAGTTTTACTATATAAAAGTGGGGTTTAAGGGGGTCAAAATTATATAGGCATGTTTTCGTAATGAATGCTAGCAAACAGCAAAGACCATGATTAGACTGCATGAATGCACAAGGCCAATATGCAAATCCAATGATTTATTAAACTGTAGGATACATTTTAACGCTGATATAAGCAAATTTAAGCAGACTGTAACATTTTTTAATATTTTTCTCATTTTTCCCAGAAAACTAACTATAATGATTTATGCAAACTGTCTCCTGTTTTGGGGGAAAAAAAAAAGAAAAATATTATCAATTTGCCATCTGCTAAATGCCCAGAGGTAAGGGTCAATTACCCTAAATATACAAGTACAATGACTTAGGTCTATGAAATGGTAACAGCAACAAACCCGTTCTATCAAAGAAAATATTTTCATGGGGAGTCATCGTGACTTGGTAATAAAATTTGCATTTAACCCTTTCAGCCTGGCACATTACGAAAACATGCCTATTCAAATATACTGAAAATTTCACCCCCAAAAACTGAAAATTTTCAGATAAAAATTCTGATATTTTTCATATTTCTGCTCAAAACATAGATTGTAGTACTCATTAGAACCACTTTGGTGAGGTGGTTCTAACAAGTACACTGCAGCGCCGTTATAACGCGGTCGTCGGGAGCCACGAACACTGACCGCGTTATACGTGGTCCGCGTTATACTGAATCGTTTTTTTTAATCTGGAAACTGCAGTGGTGCGAGTGGGTGGGTTTGTCATAACCCCACCCACTTGCACCACTGCAGGTTCCTCCAGTTATTATGAGATATTACACATTGCATGTATGTTATATTATATGTTCCTTTTTTATTTATTTATTTTTTTTTATTGTTGAAACTTTGTGCATGTACCTTGCCTGATTTCCGTTTCATTCTTTTAATCCAGTAAATAATAAATTTTTAAGCTTAAATTGTTTTGTTTTCTTTTATGATCATTCAAGGGAACTAACTGCAACAGTCTTGCATTATGGATAACTGTGTAATAAACAACGTGTCCTTTACCGGAAATTGCCTTGAGCATGAGCACAGTTGATCTGCGTGTCAAAAAATAACCTTTGTTGCTCCCTGGAAAAGTTCAGCAGATGACATATTGATGACAAATTGATGATATTTTTCTTTTTCTTTCTTTCTTTTTTTTTTCCATACAACAAATTTTTACATGCAAATTTTCTCAAGTTTGCATGCAGTGTCAAAATCTTGCAGCCTGAGGATATAAGAAAAAAAATATTTCAGAAGGTGGTCTGCTAATTATATTCACACAGCATGCTAAGGGTTTATCAACAGGTGCAGAAAAAAAATCAATACCAACTGTTACGTCAGATGTTAAGTACATGATAAAAGGGACAGGCTTACCTGCTTGGTCAGTTTTTTATTGCAGCTGTTGATTACTTTCAAAATAAAAAAAATCTAATCTCAGATATTTTTTTTATAAAGAGCACTGACCAGTCTTTGTTTCATATTTGTCCAGAAAGTACATCTCGTTTCCCAGCAGCCTATTTCCGTTAAACAAGGGTAGCAGTACTTTTTAACTAAAAAAAACGAGGCCTTATCTGGAGCTATGAACTGTCTCAGTGTATTCACACTTGACCTGTTTCTTTGATCTATTTGGACATGCCGACTGTCATAGCTCCAGATAAGAGGGTCTATCCACAGCTCCAGACCAGAGGAGTCTCCACATATTAAATTTCTTATTTCTTCACGTAAACGTTGGTTGTGGATACTCCTTGGAAGCGCCTCGCCGAGGCACTTCCAGAGAGTACCCAAAACCTACAATTTCATGGAGAAATAAAGAAAAATAAGTCTTTTTTAATTAAAAAAAAAAAAAGAAAAAAAAAAGACACCTAATCTGGAGCCATGGGCTGTGGCAGTGCATTCACACATCACACAAACGGATTAATTATCAGACTACCATTACAGCAAAAAGGACAGTGAAGTGTTGATTTATGACTGTATTAGGATAATGATGTAATTAATTTGTGTTGCGTAAGTTACTCTTATTATTTCTCTTATTTCTCTTATAATACATGAAAATTATCGTTTAGCCCTGTGCCAGTTACGTAGTATGGCTTTTAAATGGTGCGCGGACGTTATCTGAAATAGCCTAAAGACAACAAAAACTGATGAAAGGTTTGGTAAAAAAGAATGAGTAAATCAGCGAGTATATGTTCACGGCTGACGATTTTTAGACTGCCGCGTTCCGCGGAAAAAGGGCAACACTTTCAAACTGGTTGGGGAAAAAAAACGGGAGCCACGGCCCAACCGCGTTATAACGGTTTCCGCGTTATATGCGACCGCGTTATAACGGCGCTGCAGTGTACCTACAATCTATGTTTTTGAGCAGAAATAAGGAAAAATAATATATACCCCTGTAAACCCTAGTTTTACTATATAAAAGTGGGGTTTAAGGAGGTCAACATTATATAGGCATGTTTTGGTGATAAGACCAAAACGGATACCTATACAAAAAGTGTAGATCTCAGCAAGATCTACACTGTTTACCATTTTGTTTTTGATTTATTACTGAAACCTCTATTTGTATCAGTGGACATTCCAAATTAAAGGATGGATGAGTCCACTTCAGAAACTCAGGGATGAAAGTGTTAAGGGCAGATATCTACATTTGATTTATATCAATACTGCTTTCAAACTAAGTGTGATATCTGCTGGAATATTTACTTCTGATATATGAGGGTTATGTAAGATTTTTCTAAGTTCTCAGCATGAATGAAACTCTTCTTTTGTCTTATCTATTTCATTCCTTAGTGCCAAAGTGATAAAAAAAAGGATATTGGAGTTCCAGGAAAAAACACTTTTTGTTTTTAATAAAACATATTATGTTCTCTTGCTGAACATGACATGCCCTGTCTTAACAAACAGTGTAGATCCAGATCAGTTGGCTTCTGAAGAAGCCAACTGATCTGGATCTGCACTGTTTGTAATTAAATATATGAATTTCTATCAAAAACCCGAATCAAGTAATCTGATTGGCTGGAAATTAGAAATGGGCATGGCATCTTAATTTATTCAGCATGACAAGGGATAATATGTCTCCACATGAACAAATTGTGTAATGTATCTTTTGAACTATCTGACTGAGACTGTTCTAATAAATTGCTGTAACACTTTTTCATACAGAAATAAGTAATCAATACAAAACTTAATTTAACCCCAAAAACGTGCTAAGCAAATGCAGCAGAACAACATTCTAAAATTGATTTTGTTATTTTTCTGAGAAAATAAGACTCAGCATTTCATTTGAATTGTCTGCCTAGCAGATGGTTCACAAGACATATCAAGCCCTATATCCTCTGAAAAGTAAAAAATAATATTTCGAAGTATTATTATTCGCACTTTATGGGTTCCTAGCTAAACTCAAACTTTGAGGTCTGCAATAATAATCCTTACATCCTTAATTACAATAAGGCCACAGGATTTTTTTTATTATCATTTTTAGGTTTACGAGAGAGCCTACCCTGTGACTTTTAGCCCTTCCAGAAAAATAAAATTTGCAATTCAAATTTTTATTTTCATTTTATGTCCCTACCCTTCAAGTCTGGGGCTGAAATATTGCAGTTTTACATGTATTTTTGTTTGAAAATTATTTTATTTGATCGATCCAACCTTTTTCATATTTTTATTTTTATTCTTCCCTCCCAACAGTAACTTTTAAGAAATCTCCCGTAAACCTAAAGATAACAGTAGAAAATAAAGACTGACAGTACATTTAAATGGACTTCAAAGGAGATAATTTGAATGAAATGTCAAACACTATTTTCAGATTAGATGAGTTAAACATAATTCACAGGGGCCAACCTGTGTACAAATACTTCTTACAATTATAGAGCACTAATTATCACTTAGCACTCTGGATAAAATTTTCAGCAGATGACATTTTGAAATATTTTTCTCAATTTTCCCAGGAAACAGGATTTGACATTTCATGCAAACTGTCTCCATTGGAGACAATTTGCATGAAATGTCAAATCCTGTTTGCTGAGAAAATTAAGAAAAATATCATTAATTTGTTGTCTGCTGAATAAGCCAAGAAAGCAATAAAGGTTAAGGGTGTAGGTACATTTTCCAAGTGGGGAGGGGAGACAACTCTGTCAGTACTGCTTTGCTTCCCTTCTGGAAAGGGGTGACCCCTTTTCACAAAGGTCTTGGTGTGTAGAACAGAAAACTGCCAAAGTTGTCTCCCTTGTTGAAATGGCAGAAAATCTACCAGTCTCCTTAATTTAAACCAAAAAAAAAAAATCCACTAATGAAAGAAAGTATTTAAAGTTAATTAAAATTAATACAACTGACTCTTGTTAGGCAATTCCAAATAAATTTTTAGATTCCCATCCAACCTGCCCCTAAAAAAATCTGACCAAAAAAAAATTTGGGGGTGGAAACTTTTTTCGCACGCATGCTTATGTTAAAGACAGCTTTTATCTGGCTTTTATTAGTTGGAAAGCATTTTTTTTTTTTACAGGAAGAATAATAACAAAAGGTTTCTTGCCTTTTCCACAATCAGTACTGTCTGTTACCTTGTTTTACTTTGATTAATGTTTTCCAT
Organism: Anodontia alba; assembly: GCA_964016985.1. NCBI lineage: Eukaryota > Metazoa > Mollusca > Bivalvia > Lucinida > Lucinidae > Anodontia > Anodontia alba. The sequence goes on from OZ024823.1 coordinate 85,242,817, forward strand.
GAAAATTAAAAAATAAAAAATAAAATCCACCCACCCCCCATTTTTTTCTAAAATTTGGATGAGAATCTATTAATTTATTTGGTATGGCCTTATCACAAACACTGATAACTCAAACTACTGCTTAACTCAAAGGAAATGAAAAGCAATATTGGTTTAGGTTACTAAATGTTCCTTCTAATTAAACTCCTTTTATCTCAAATTATAGCTAACTCAAATCTCAAATTATGGTCAAATGGACTTCAAAGGAGGAGGTAATTTGAATGAAATATCAAACTCTAGGAATAGTCTTCTCTAACGATTAATAAAAAATGTTAGAAAATAACCTAATATCTAAGATAGCAGAATTTACAAATTGTTTAAAATGCTGGAGCCATAGAAAACTTACTTTAACCCTGAAAATGCCAAGAAAACCTGCATCTGAAAATGTTGTCTGTTTATGTCGTCTGCTGAATATTCTTGCTAACTTTTCAAACCTATTTTAGCATACAGGCAAACAGTGTGGACCCTGGTCAGACTGCTCTTAGAGGAGCAGTCTGATCTGGGTCCACACTGTTTGCAAAAAATGACTTTTAAAATCACAAGCAGATGACAATTGTTGTGATTGGCAGTTTAAGGGTTAATGGGTAAAGTCACAGTCATAAAAATGTTTGCTACACCAAAGGTGATATATCCAGTAACAGACAAATCCACCTTCAGAAATTGTAAATACAGCTGACTCTCGCTATCTCGAACTCGCTTATCTCGAATAACCACTTATATCTCAAAGTGAAAATCTGGTCCCTGTATAAACATGAAAATCTAACAACAGGTAACAAAATATTGTGGAAAAGAGGAGAAATTGCTCCTAAGGTGCAGTTTCTCCTCTTTTCCACAATATTTTCAATATATCTCTAACTTCAAGAGTCCAATTCATATATATTTATTAAATGTGATTAATCGGATTATTTTTTCCTGAACTCTGCAAATCTGATATGCCGAGGCACGGATATCTCGAAGTATTTCAGAGAGTTCCTTGGAATTCGAGATAACGAGAGTCGACTGTACTATTCAGTCGGACATTTTAAATTCATATGAGGTGAAAACTGGACAAAATAAAAAGATCATTTATGTGTCAGGATTATAACAAGGGAATGGGTGAAACCGAAGGATGCTCCCGGAAGATGCGCAGTAATGGGAGGGTTATGCTAGTGAAAGAGTAAAATACTTTAAGAGATATGCTACGAGCAAGCTTTTTATTGCAAAAATTAAGAAGGGAAGTAACTCAGTAATTACTTGTATCAGAGTTAAAGTTCTTGCACTCTGCACTATCTCTGATGGCCGTCTCTCAATGTATCAAGTTTTATTTGATTCTCTTTTATACTTTCAGAGATATGCACTGGACAAATTTAATATTGCAAAAATTAAGAAGGGAAATAACTCCATAAATACTGACCGATAGGATTATGGATCTTGCATTCTGCACTTCCCCTCATACCCTCTATCACTATCATTTATTTATCTTCAATACTTTAAGAGGCAATGCTCAGGAATAGCTTACTATTGCAAAAATTAGAAAGGAAAATAAGTCTGTAATTACTTAGGATAGAGTTATGGTTCTTGCACTGTGCACTTTCTCTGATGGTCATCTATCAATGTATCAAGTTTCATTTAATTCCCTTGTATACTTTCAGAGATATGCTCCGGACAAGCTTTTTATTGCAAAAATTAAGAAGGGAAGTAACTCCATAAATATTGGAGACTGGGTTATGGTTTTTGCATTGTGCACTTCCCCTCATGGCCTTCTATGAGTGTATCAAGTTTCATTAATTTATCTTCAATACTTTTAGAGATGTGCTCCGGACAAGCTTACTATTGCAAAAATTAGAAAGGAAAATAACTCAGTAATTACTTTTGATACAGTTACAGTTCTTGCACTCTGTACTTCCTCTGATGGCCATCTATCAATATATCAAGCGTCATTTAATTCCTTTCTATACTTTCAGAGATATACTCCGGACAGGCTTTTTATTGCAAAAATTAAGAAGGGAAGTGACTCGATAAATACTGGTGACAGGATTATGGTTCTTGCATTCTGCAATTCCCCTTATAGCCCTCTAACACTGTATCAAGTTTCATTTATTTATCTTCAATTCTTTTAGAGATATGCTCCGGACAAGCTTATTATTCCAAAAATTAGGAAGGGAAATAACTCTATAATTACTTGTGATAGAGTTATGGTTCTTGCACTCTGCATTTCCTCTGATGGCCATCCATCTATCAATGTATCAAGTTTCATTTAATTCCCTTCTATACTTTCAAAGATATGCTCGGGACAAGCTTTTTATTGCAAAAATTAAGAAGGGTAGTAACTCTGTAAATACTGGTGACAGGATTATGGCTCCTGCATTCTGCAATTCCCCTCAATGCCCTCTATCAGTGTATTAAGTTTCATTAAATTACCTTCAATACTTTTAGAGATATGCTCCGGACAAAAGTGTGACGGACGGTTAGTTGGAAAGACAAATGGACAAAGCGGCGACTATATGCTCTTCCTTTAGGATACATAAAAATGGGGGACTGAGACTTACTAATTTAAATTGGTTTATAACAGCTCTTAAAGCAGGATGGTTTAGACGTATCTTCGATGAAAATTATAAAGGATTATGGAAAGAAATGACAATTTTATAATTCTTTATATAAAACTTTTATTCAATAATACTGCTTCATTATAGACAGGTTGAACTATTTTATTTATATAACTGACTGAGTTCAAGTATTATAAGATAATACATATGGTGTTGTCTGGGTTGTTGTTGGGCAGCTGTGTAACTTGAGTATTGGATAGATTATGCTGGTCAAAACAACAGGTGGCTGGACTGGCACTGATTGGTCAAGGCACACTATCAATCATGTGGTCAATACACAGAAAGTCTGCAGGTGCAGTATAGGTAGTTTCTTTGGATAAGGAGAAGCAAACATTAGTGCAATGCTTGAGAGCTCATCCCACCCACTATCCCCTGCAACACCAGATTATTTATTTAATAATGTCATAGCAAATTTTAATAATAATGTATATATTCTGTCCATATATATGTAAATAGTCTTATTACATTGGGGTTGTTCACTGAGACCAGTCTGCCCAAATGGCCTTTTTGACTCTCCCCAAAAAACTGGATTCACACTGTCTGAAATATGGAACACAATTTTGGCATTCATCTCTCAGTTAACTTTATGTATGGGATCAGACCACCTTGCAGGAATGCTGTCTGTTACCAATCCATGTGCCATATTATTGGGGAGTTTGGAAGTCAAGCAGCCTGACATTACTTAATCATTTACGAAGGTCAAGTGAGTCCCCAGGAAAAGAGCCAAGTATGAACAGCCATATTCTCATGTTTTGTATAGATATTATCTAAATGAAATAGACACTTTTGGTAGGAAGGTAATTCTAGAATCCAATTTAAACACCAATGACTGTGTACAGATTTCTAAAGAGAACCTCTTTCTTCAAGACTTGTTGATAGCATGGTGTAAACTAAATTTAACAAAATGAACAGGTACAGTCTCAAAGGAAATTATAATATTATGGAATACCGTATTCGATCTAATTACCGCACATACCCCTATGCGCACAGTCAAGCAATTCCGTGCTCTTCGGATTACAGCTAGTGTACTGTTTGGCTACTACTTTATAAAGGCATATGCTGTGGGTGCCCATTTGAATTGCATCGACTTGTCGATGCAATTCAAATGAGTACCCACAACATATGCTTTTATAAAGAAATTCAGAAAAAATGGCATAAACATCATCTAATAAGTTCTTTGCTGATCTTTTTTAAGTGTACCCTTTTAGTAGGCAGATACATATTTTACAACAAGTGTTTTCCAGTAATTTTGAAAAACCTAAGCGCACAGTGCGGTAATTAAGTCGAATACGGTAACTCAGAAATAAAACATGATGGTAAGCTAATATACTACCAACAATAGAAGAATAAAGCATACTGAACATCTATATGATTTTAGAATTAAACTTTTCTACACTTTGGAACAAATGAAAGACATGTATGGTATTCCTAGAAATGATTTTTTAAAATATTATGATATAGTTTCCAACATAAAAACGGATTGGAGGAAAGTTAAAAAAAAAAAAAAAAAAGGAAAATCTGCATCACTCACATCAGAAAAAAAACAAAGTATTACAAATTATAAACCAACAAAAAAGTTCTATAAATAAGCATTTACATATCCTTTTACTTAAATCTGAATGTATGCAAATTGTTAAATCAGAAGGAAAATGGATACCGGATTTTCCTGGCCAAGAATTTAATTGGTCACAGTTATATACAATGGCCTTAAAGTGCACAATAGATGTTAAGTTATGAGCTTTCCAATATAAATATCTTTTGAGAATATTCCCAAATAATAAATTCCTCTTTAAGTGTAAAATAGCACCCTCTGTCCTTTGTGATTTTTGCTCAATGCATGAGGAAACAAACTCTCATTTGTTTGGGAATGCTGGTATGTGCAAGACTTTTGGTAAAATATTCAGAATATTTTACTAACTAGTGACTTTGAAATTCAATTCATTTATTTTTAAAGTAAGTTTCGGTGTTTCATCTTATGGGAACATCAAGAATACAGTAATAAACTTTGTGATTCTCTAAGCTAAGCATTATATATTTTCTTCAAAATATAAACAACAGATTCCTGATATAAATGGGTTTCTCTTAATGTTAAAAAGGACCAGATACTATGAAAAATATATTACTTTATTAAAGATAAAATAGAACTTCATGATCAAAAATAGCAAATCGAGGGTTGAGCGCAAGACTATGGTAACTCAAACCTATTTTTGAAACCCTTGTTTAGGGGCAACTTGGACCCCTTTGTAAACAATGCAAATTTAGGTGCCATTGCTCATACGAGCAATGGCACCTAAATTTTCATTGTTTACAGAAAGAAATGTTGTAATCTTCATAACGCCTTTATGGTGAGGAGATTAGGTTTGGGGAAAAACAACCATCTGACTTACGCTAGTCTTGCGCTCAACCCTCGAAATGCTTAGAATTCTATGACATTATGCTGTACTTACTGTGACAGGCCACTGACATCTTTTTAACCAGTTATTTTATCTATTTTTTTTTTTTTTTCAAATTTTCAAATAAAAAAAATGTTGAGGTTGATGTTGTGGATTCTTGCCTTTATTTCATTTTTTACCTTTCTTTTTGTTCATGTATTTTTTTCAGTATTAAGCCTCCCAGTCATATGTACTGATGATGCACATTCAGTTTTTTGCAATTACCTTTCTTGGTGCCATCTTTAGACTAGGAAATAATTATCATAGGATATACATGTATATTGTATTATATGCACTATTTTGTAGATGTTTTGGTGTACATTGTGTATTGTATGAATGCGAGACTTAATAAATAAATTACAAAAATTATGGTCCCTTGGAGTTTGAGATAACAAGAGTCAACAATAGTTTTATATCTAATGAGTTTATGATGTTGAAATTTACTTACTAGTTACATTAGTGTACAAGTAACAGATACACAATGACATAGGAATGAAAGTATATTCATATACTTATAACAATAAAAAAACAGGAACAGGACAGATATTGTGATACCTAGTCTGTCTGTCTGTACATCCATCCATCATTCTGTAATGACACACCATTACTCCTAGACCATTTAAGCTAGAATCTCAAAACTTTCACAGGCAATAGCCTTATGGATGAGGACTGGAGGAACACATTTGGAATGTGACCCCTCGGGGCAGGGCCAGGGGGATGTGGCCCCAAAAGGTCCAAAATCCACTTTGTACAAACATAGTCATGTTGCATATCAAATCGAAGGTAATGAAGAGTAGAATATAGTGGTGCAAAATTTTGCCCCGGGGCCATGTCTGGGGGTCACTAGAGGTCAAAAAGTAGGATTTTGGGTCCTATGTTTTGATTATCACCCTCTCCTCTTAGGCTTTTTTAACTAGAACCTTGAAACTGTCACAGGTAACAGCCCTATGGATGAGGACTGGAGGAGCGCATTTGGAATTTTGACATGCAGAGAGATATGCAATGGCGCTGGCACGAGGATATGTGATGGCACGCCATCGACTTGCTCTAGTTATATATTGCTAAGCAGCTTCATTTTTCTAATGCTAAAAATAAACAAAAATCAATAATGTGCATATGGAAGGACATGAGTTTTTGTTCAAAAAGAATTACAAGTACCGTGTTTTTATTTTTATTATTTTCCTGTAAAGGTTTGTTCTAACATCACAGTTTTACTGTCATCTTAAAAACACTTTTCAAAGCATAATTTACAATAAATAAGATGGCCTGTCCTTCTAAGGTAATAGCAGAAAAAGTTGTTTTGCAGATTCCTTTCATATATAAGGATATTCATGACTTCATACCTCTGCTGACAGCCCTAGCTCAAAACAATGAGCTCATACAACTTGGCCAAAAAAGGGCAAAATATACTTTCTAAATATCAGTCAAACTTAACCTTTACAATTCTCTGGGCTTTTTCAGCAGATAACAATTTGATGAAAGTATTTCAAAATGTCATCTTTTGAAATTTTTACTCAGCATGGTAAGCATTAGACCTTAGTCTGCTAATTTGTACATAGTTGAAGTGGGGCCCCCGTAGCCTGGTGGATAGGAGAGTTGACTCTCAATCCATTAGGTTTCTCACTGCTGTGGTTCAAGCCTTGCTCGGGTCACATGTGGGAAATCCAAGTTCTGCTTATGGATGGTCAGGGGTTTGGTTTTTCCACGGGTTCTCCGGTTTTTGCCCACTTTTGATGAACGATTGGCTCAATATAAGTGAAATATTCTTGAAAGTGCCGTAAAACCCAAATCAAAAAAAAAAAAGAAAAGAAAAAAAAATTGTACATAGTTGAGGGTCAAGGTTAAGTCTGTAACTACAGACAAAATAAAAGTAACATGTTTGTAACAACACACAGCTCCAGTAAAAGACCCCTTTCCACTAAATATATCGACAGCTTCTTATTTCTACATGAAAATGTGTTGCGGGTACTAATCAGACTTGCCTTGCTAAGGCATTTCCAACAGGTACCAACACATTTGTTTTTATGGAGAAATTACCAACTACAAATCTCTGGATAATCTGAAGGAATGTATCTGTAACTATGTAATTTATCTTGATAGCCAACACATGCAGGAATTCTTGAGCCAGATGGTTTTCTTCCACATTCAATGATCTTCCATTTGGGATTTGCATCATCGTTTATCCTAACTATGATACTTTGCTATTACATTCCTCCATGCAAGAGATTAGGACTTTTCACATTATATTAACAGGATTGACTATCAGAAGAATTGTTAAGGAGTACCTGACAAAAAAAAAAAAAAATGGGTTAATTTTTTCTAGTTCTCCATAAAAACATTTGTTGTGGGTACTCATTAGAAGTGCCTACCTGAGGCACTTCTAATGGGTACCCACAATATATGTTTATATTGTATGTGAAAACAGGGGTACTCAGAAGTCTACATTATTAGGTGAATTTTCAGACAATTTTTCGAAGCTTTACAGTTTTTAAACCATATTTCAGTTCATTTTCAATGTCTATCAAATTTTTGTACTGAATAAATATGTCTTAATGTGCTTCATATAAACAAAATCATCCTTATTTTCCCTATAATATATGGGGAATATGCAATGGCTTATATACCTCAAGTTAAGAAGGATATGCAGATGATGGTTTTCCTATTTCTACAAGAAAAAAATACACTACAATCTCTTTATAACACGGTTCATTATAACACAGTTTTGTATATAACATGATTCAAAGATGGACCCCAAAAATGTAGGGATTATATTGAAAAAATGACCATAAATGGTCATTTTTCAATATAATCTATACATTTTTGTTTGGATATAACATGGTTGTTTAACTAACATGGTTTATGCTATGGAACCCAACAAAAGTGTTATAAAGAGGTTGTGGTGTATGTTGTGGGTATTCATGAGAAGCACCTTGGCAATCACTTACAATGTGTACCAACAATATATAAAAACAGTATCAAGAGCTCTGCCAAAGAAATATACATTTCAAATAAATGTTTTAAAGTAATGACCATGCCATAAATGAAGTCCTAACTTGCTTAGAAGGCTGTAACAGGACAGGTATCCTTTCTGTCCTCTACAAAAGCATCATGTCTCAGACCTACTCAAAACAAATGTTTTAGCCCTTTAATTATTGTTGTCTACAAAAAACAATACAAATGTACTAAGAAACAGCCCTTCAAACCTCTGAGACATCAAAGCATAATATTAAATGATGTTATCCATAGTAAATTATAAGCATGCAATGAACTCATCTTTTTCATATTTTGCACTAAAAACAGTATAAAAGATTTTCATTAATTAAATACACACTAAGAGCAGCATGAAAATAATCCATTACTGGAGCACACCCCAAGTATACCATATTAATCCTAAATATCAGGAAATTAAGATACCGCACCCACTTCTAATTTTTAGCCAATCAGATTGCTTGATCCAGGTTGTTGATACAAATTCACACACTTAATGACAGTGGAGATCCAGATAAGCCAACTGATCTGAATCTACACTGTTTGCAAAAGTGGGCAATATCAGGTTTCAGCAGGACCAGAGTTAATGCCTTACCATACTTTTTCTAAAATTTGAACAATGAAAATCTAAAAGGTAGCCTTTCTACTTTACTACTGCTTGTTTAGCCTTTTGCCATTTACATATGACTCTTTGTTGCTTTTACTGCATCCTCCACATTACCCTCACTCTCACACCCTCCCCCCACTCCCACACCATCTCCCCCACCCCCACACTCCCATCTAATAATGTATTTATCTAAAATATTTGGACACCTTCGCTTCTAAACATGTCCTGAAATTTTGAACAAGTCCATTTTACTTCTACCCAGTGGGCTGACGATGTTTATACAACGTCGGCTCAATGGCTATGCAACATCATGATGTTGCATGATGTTGCATCGACGTTGAGGCGACGTTGTATTAACGTCATGTGCCTGCTGGGTACAGTTGATGAGTCTAAAAATTGCTGGCTGACTGGCAAGCAGTTTAGACACAATCAGACACCACATTTTGTTTGCTCAGGCTTTCTGTCAAAATACATAGAGTAAGTGTGGTATATAATTCATTGTCATCTTTTGTGTATTTCAGTGATATCTGACATTTATGGTCAACCTCCAATTTATGATGATGGTGCACTGACCCCTATTTTAGACACTACGCCAGAGACAGTTGAGGCCATTGCTGGGCAAACTGTTTTACTTCCGTGTACAGTTACAAATCTTGGATCATATACTGTAAGTAAAATTTGTATTCATTTCCACAGTTCCAGATAGGATGCTTTTTCATCCAAAAAAAAATTGTTGAAATTTTTCTTATTCCTCCATGAAAAGGTACGTTGTCAGAAGTCATAAGAAGTGCCTCCTTGAGGTGCTTCTTATGAGTACACACAACATACACTTTCATGGAGGAATAAGAAAAATATTTTCCTGATACCCCATCTTATCTGCAGTTAAGTTTTTTCAGGTTAAAGAATACAACTCCAAGGGAGATCACTCTGAGAGGAAAGCACTTGTCTCCCTTCTCAAAGGTGGCTTCTCTTAACAAGGGCACATTTTCCAACTTGTGCTTGCATGTTGCCATGCATGAGCAGGTCAAAAACATAATTTTGTTTCCATATTGGATTGTTCTTTTGGAACCACTGTTCTTCATCACCTTCAGACATCATGCATAGTTTTTTATGTATACTTTACATGTATATTTTTAGAGGGCCGCATGGAAGATTAGTTTTGTAACTAAATGTGTTAATTACCTTCTCAAAATAAAGTCTATTATTATTACTATTATTATTATTATTATTATTATTATTAATTCCAACTCAACAGGCATACATTTAGCACAATTTCATTGGCCCATGGGACTTATAAGTCAATATATCTCAGAATTATTTTCTTCATGCAAATTTCTGAAATAAGCTATTTTAAACATACTTATGATGTAAATATGACCAAGTTGGAATTATAAGAAATGAATTTTATTTTTGTGACTTTTATTTACGAGTAAATGCTGGCAAATTACTCACAAACTTAACCTTTGGGCTTTATGTTAACCCTTTCCTGCTGAATAAATGAAAATGCCATGGGCACTTCTAATTTTCAACCAATCAGATAACTTGATCTGGATTGTTGCTATAAATTCACATAGTTAATGGCAAACAGTGCAGATCCAGACCAGTTGGCTTCTTCAGAAGCCAACTGATCTGGATCTACACTGTTTGCAAAGGCAGGGTATATCCGGGTTCAGCAGGACAAGGGTTAAGTTTGTGAGAGACTTTCTGGCATGTACACATCCATAAAATCCACAATAATGAAATTCATTCCTATAATGAACTGGCTCCTTTGGGAGCAGATCCATGTTACCAGGAAAGAAAATTTTCTTCTGCTGGAGTGGTTGCTCTTTGAGAAGAGAGGCAACAATTTTCAATTAAGAGTGCTCTTTCTTTAAAACATATCCATTCACCTTAAATTTAAAGCTGAATTAACTATATTTACTTTAAATATAGGGGCACATAACTCTTTACCATATTTGTCATAAGACTTCAGCAAGTCCATTTCACGATTTGTTGATGTGTCTACAAAAAAGTCTGACATCAGGAAACCACATCTATATAATTTTGACCCCCTTCAACCCCATTTTTATATAGTAAAACTGGGGTTTACAGGGGTATAAATCTCATATTTTTCATATTTCTGCTCAAAACATAGATTGTGGGTACTCATTAGAACTGCCTCAGCGAGGCAGTTCTAAGGAGTACACACAATCTGTGTTTTGAGCAGAAAAATGAAAAATATCAAAATTTTTTATCTGAAAGTTTTCCTTTTTTGGTTGTAAAATTTTCAATATATTTGAATAGGCGTCATTACAAAAACAAGCCTATTCAAATATACTGAAAATTTTACCACGAAGAAAGGAAAATTTTTCAGATAATAAATTCTGGTATTTTTCATACTTCTGCTATGTTTTGAGCAGAAATAAGAAAAAGAATGAATACCCCTGTAAACCCCAGTTTTACTATATAAAAGTGGGGTTTAAGGGGGTTAAAAATATATAGGTGTGTTTTCGTGATGTAAGTGGTAGATCCTGATCAGACACTGTATTTTGTGGCATCTGATCTGTGCCTACATGGTTTGCTCAGGCTAGTCTCTCCCAATATTTAGGGTGATAATGGCCATTGTACATTTTAAAAACACTTTTTTTTTCAGATGTCATGGCTAACACAGGGTTATGAAATGCTAACAAATAATGAGCAAATAATGATAGACGATGATCCACGATTATCAGTAAAAGTTATAGATGACACAAGCTGGAACTTACAGATAGAAAAAGTGGATGGCGATGACACGGGAATATATGTATGTATGGTTCAGACCTATCCTCCCCAGATAAAACAGGTTGAACTCTCTGTTAAAGGTAAGTCCATTGATTACTGTATTTACCCTAATTATTCAAGTCCATTGATTACTGTATTTACCCTAATTATTCAGACACCTTCACTCTTTACCATACTCATCCAAAAATTTGAATTTAGTGCCTGTTAATGTGTAATTAACTCAGCTGGATGAGCGCTAGCAAACAGTGTAGACCTTGATCAGATGCCACATTCTGCTGTATTTGATGAGGGGCTACACTGTTTGATCAGGCCTGTCTGTCCAAAAACTAAGGCTAAATTCAATAATTATACCCCCCCACAAACTGTGTATGTGGGGATATACTGTTTTCATATTGTCCATCCATCTGTCTGTCTATTTATCCATCGGTTACAGTTGGTTTCTGCTTCTTTTCTTCCTCAATAATTTAAGGAACCTTTACATATCTTGCATAAATGTTGATATTGATAAGGTGTTGCTGTTACACAAAAATGAGGGGCTAGGGATTAATTCCTTTAGAGTTAATATCTTTGTAATTCTTGAAAAGGCGTTACAGTTTCTGCATCTTATTTAGCTAAATAATTTCAGGAATCTTCTCATATTTTGATTTGATTATTAAACAGTAGATTTGGAAACTAACTGCACGAAGTTATTAAGTAGCAATATTTTATCTAAACTGACTGGTGGGTGTTTAATTTGAGGCTGGTATTTCCGAGAAAAATGAAAAAAAAAAAATCCCTGATTTTCAGACCCGAATTCAGAGGATGGGCATTTATTAGATCATGGGCATTTATTAGAAGTTTTACAGTATTTAACCTTGGAAACAGCAGTACATTTTATCAAAATGCAGTATTTATTTAACCTTAGAGACAGAAGTACATTTTCACAGAATGCAACTTATTTAACCATGGAGACAGCAGTATATTTTTTATCAAAATGCAGTATTTGACAGTTTGAGACAGCAGAACATTTTATCAAAATGCAGTATTTAACCTTGAAGACAGCAGTGCATTTTCACATAATGCAACATTTAACCTAGGAGACAGCAGTACATTTTATCCAAATGCAGTATTCAACCATGGAGAATGGAAATGAATGCAGAATGTGATCAACTCTTCCTCAGGACTAATTTGATCATTATCTAAGTCAAAAGTACTTGAATGGGATGTCTGACAAATACTGTAATGTTGTTTTGTATTCCAGAAAAACCAACTATACTACCAATTCATGATACTTTCGAACTAAAGGAAGGCAAGTCATTTACCGTCACATGTACTACAACAGGGAATCCAAGACCAACTGTTAACTGGTTCTATTACAGACCAATCCCAGATTCCTCACAAGGGGTCAAAGGTGAGTACAGGTAATCCTTAAAGCGCCAGTCTATTTTCTCAGCAGCAGTGGACATTCCAAAATACTTTTTATTTTTATTTTTCACAAAAAATAATGCCTGACATTTAATGTAAATCATCCACTTTCTCAGACATTACGAAAACACGCCTATTCAAATATACAGAAAGTTTTACCTCCAAAAAATATAAAATTTTCAGGTAAAAAAAACTCTGATATTGTTCATATTTCTGCTTAAAACATAGATTGTGGGTACTCGTTAGAACCGCCTCACCGAGGCAGTTCTAAAGAGTACCCACAATCTGTGTTTTTGAGCAGACATAAGGAATATATTGTATACCCCTGTATTACTATATAAAAGTGGGGTTTAAGGGGGTCAAAACTATATAGGCGAGTTTTCGTGATGAAAAGAAAAAAATAATATGTTGTCTGTCCCAATTCTGAAGGCTCTTTAAAGGTTTAAACCAAAAGTTGGGAGACATTTAAATACAAACTATATTTACCCTAAATATTCATATGTTAAATCCTTTCTATACTTACCTTAAATTTGAACAAATCAATATGAAAAATGGACGATGTCCATACATGCCATATCTCACACTGTGAGATAAAATCTCACAGAATTTGGTCAATCGAAGGCAATTCCCATAAAAAAATCAAATCTTACAGAATTTTCAGACCATTTTATAACAGATTTTATGAAGAAATAAACATAAATCACACACTGTTGTGGTTTTCACAAGCTTCTTACATAAAGAAAAAGACTTCACACTATTTAGGGGAAGCTCCAAGGTGATGTTTAAGAAAATCTCACAGAATTTTATCAAATCTCCCTTAAAATTTTGCCTTATCTCACAGGTTTTAGTCCACTGCTTATGGCATGTATGGGTGTCTAAAAAGTACTGGTGTGATGCTGAACAGTGCACTGATCAAACTGCATCCTCAAGCAGTTTAATTTTCATCTATACTATTTGCTAAGGCCTGTCTGTCTGAACAATTAACCCTTTGTAGTCTGGAGACCCTAAAAGGGTAATTGGCAAACAGTGCAGATCCAGATCAGACATTCTGCGGTGTCTGATCAGGCTCTCCACTGTTTACAAATAGCTTAGCCATTTTTTCTCTAGGAATATATAAATCACAAAGCCTCCTGCAGAGTTCAGGCAAGTTTTCATGCGCTGTCTGTTGCACTGGAGTGGGCAGCAACAGCATCTTCTGCAATGGCTGCAAGCACTGGGTGCACAAGAAATGCAGTGGGCTCAAGCGCTTGAAAAAGGACACTGACTACAGATGTACACAGTGCCAGGGAACTGCATGCCCCTTGGATGGCAGACCACAGAAGGAAGTCCAGGTCGGACCTGACAAGCTTGAGGTGGTAGCTTCCTTTTGCTACCTAGGAGACATGCTCTCAGCAGGTGGCTGTGAACTTTCAACCACAACACGTGTGAAAACTGTCTGGAAGAAGTTCAAGGATCTGCTACCAGTCCTCTCTTCACGCCATCTCTCTTTCAAAACATGTGGCCATGTGTACAGCTCTTGTGTGCGGAGCGCAATGCTCCATGCCAGCGAGACTTGGCCATTGACAAAGCCGAACCTCCAGTGTCTGCAGGGAAATGACAGGGCAATGATCAGACAGATCTGCAATGTCAGGCCACAAGACATTGTCACCACCAGGTCCAATAAGCTACTTCTGTGCGGCTTGGCATTTAGGATCTGGACCTCATTCTGAAGGAGAGAAGACTCCGATGGTATGGACATGTGGAACGCTCCAATGGTGCAGTCAAGACAGCCTTCGACATATAGGTTGATGGAAAGCGTGGGCCTGGGAGGCCCAAAATGACATGGAAGCAGCTGACAGAGAGGGATTGCAGAGAGTGGAAGCTCTCGGCTATCAACCCTCATGATAGACATACCTGGAGGTCTGGTGTGAGAGCTGCCATGCGTGCAGCAAGCCAGCTATCTGGAAGGGGGCCCACTGATGTGGATGTTGCCCCTGTACCTGCACGTTAATCAAAAATCCAATTATGAATATGATATGAAAGCCCAACATACCTAAAATTGAAATTAGACTCTTCCAAAATATAGTGTGGGGGAGTCTGTTCAGTCTACAAGGGGTTAAGGGGACTGGATATGCTTGCCAATTTTTCTGCAATATTTTACAAGGGAGACAACTTAAGAGTTTTCCTGTTTGCATTTTTGCACACAAAATCCCTTTTGACAAGGAATCTACTCTAAAAGGAAAGAATTTGTTCAATCTGTTCAGTGAATGGCATGAACCTTGCACAATCTTGGTCTACAATGTTCCCATGTGATAAGGCGTCTCCAGGCTTGTCCTGTTCGAATTATTAACCAGAAATTGGTTTTCAGAGAAAACAGATGTTTCACTCATTCTAAGTCTTTTGCTGTTCTTTAAATTGAAGTCAAGTTCACCAAAATCTTCACATTGTTCCAATAATATATCTCTGAAAACTTGACCTAAATCCATCCATCGGTTAAGGAGAATACACACACAGTGTTTTTGATTTAAAGTTGATTATTTATGGAAAACTGTGACCTTAAAAATGTAGCCAAGGTCACCAAAATCTATGATATATTCCTGAAAGCTGCCAACTAGTTTAACCCTTGTCATGCTAATAAATTAAGATGCCATGCCCTTTTCAAATTTTCAGCCAATCAGATTACTTAATCCAGATTGTTGATATAAATTCACATACTGAATGGCAAACAGTAGACCCAGATCAGTTGGCTGGCTGGCTTAGAAGCCAACTGATCTGGATCTACACTATTTGCAAAGGCAGGGTATATCCAGATTCAGCAGGACAAGGGTTAAGAGGTTATCATGCGCACAAGAAACTACAATCATGCCAATGTGATGCCAATGCTAACACTGATACAAAAGGAATCCAGACTGAAAACAGTATTTCTCCCTCCAACATTGGTGAGGGGACATAATAGGGGCTGGGCCATGCGAAAACGTGTCTTTGGGCATATGCATATAGTAAAGGCCCTGATGAGTCTGTGCATCTGTGCAGTCTAATCAGGGCCTTCACTGTTCACTAACAGAATTATTGGATACTACAGAATGTATGAATGGAGAGCAAATGCCTGTATGATACTTGGCACACATGTTGGATGATTGGCATTTTGCAGATGCTCGAAAACACCTTTTCTCTTTGCATGGCCCATTTTATAGCAACTGCTTCTCTATGACAGTCACTTTTTCCCTGAAATGCTATTTTACCATAAAAACCTCTCTACCAAAGCTATCTTTATACAACAGCCAGTTTTATGCCTTCCCAAGGATGGCTTTTCCAAACAGATTGAACAATATAGCTGAATTCTTTCATTTTCAGAGTTCTGTCAAGGACACATGTTGACAATAAACAGTGGCTGTTGCAGAAAGATTGCACAGTAAAGCAAAATTCTTTAATTTTCAGTGTTCTATCAAGGTGGACACATGTTGACAATAGACAGTAAATGTTTCAGAGAGACTGCACAGTATAGCTAAATTCTTCCATTTTCAGAGTTCTATCAAGGTGGACACATGTTGACAATTAACACTGACTGTTGCAAGAAGACTGCACAGTATAACCGAATCCTTTTCTTTTCAGAGCTCTATCAAGGTGGGCACTTGCTGATAATAAACAGTGGCTGTTGCAGACAGACTGCACAGTATAGCAGAGTTCTTTTAAGGAGGACACATGTTGACAATAAACAATGACTGTTGCAGAGAAACTGCACAGTACAGCTAAATTCTTTCATTTTCGTAGCTCAATCAAGGTGGACACATGCTGACAATAAAGGGTAGCTTTTGCAGAGAGAATACGTCATGTAATAATGTTAAATTATTTCATTTTCAGAGCTCCCTCAAGGTGCACACATGTTGACAATAAACAGTGACTGTAGCAGAGAGAATTTGCACAGTATAACAAAACTCTTTCATTTTCATAGCTCTATCAAGGTGGACACATGCTGACAATAAACTTGACTGTTGCCGAGTGACTGCACATTATAATAACTAAATCATTTGGTTCTCAGAATCTATCAAGGTGGGCATATGCTGACAATAAACAGTGACTGTTGCAGAGAGACTGCACAGTATAGCTAAATTCTTTCATTTTCAGAGCTTTATCAAGGTGGTCACATGCTAACAATAAACAAAGTAAGGAAGAGAGATTCTGGAACTTATGTTTGTGAAGCAGAGAACACTATAGGAAGAGCTCATATGGAGATTCATCTTGCTATTCAGTGTAAGACATCAAATACCCAGTCAGCATTCTACGTAAATCTATATCGGGCCGTCATCGGCCCGTCAGGGTAGCTGACGGGCCGATGACGGCCCGATGTAGATTTACGTAGAATGCTAGCTGGGTAACACTACTGTGCAAATGTGGTTCTACAAATATGGTTATTTAATACAAAGTGACGATAAATAACCTGCAGAAAGCACCACTAAATCAGCTTACTGTATTAAAATCCCTCAAAGTAATATTCCTTGTGTTCCATGACCAATGTTCATCTTTTCGGCAGATCTTCTATACCCGTTGATAAGCAACTGCATTCACAGACCCAAACTTGCATAGCCACAGCAGCTTCAAGGTCCTCTAAATCACTATAGTGAATTTATCTCATGACCCTTTTAGCTGGGGGAAAGATCCTAGTCACATGGACTTGTGTCTGGGGAATAAGGAGGATGGTCCAAAATTTCCCAATTATAAGAGTAGATTAGTGACATCACCTTACCCATTTTAAGCAGCGCAGCATTATCATGTAAAAGGATCAATCCCTCTGCCAAAAACTCAGGTCGCTTCTTTCAAATCGCTGGTCTGAGGTACTTTTGAATATACTCCTTGTAGCATTCAACATTGACCGTTTTACCAACAGGAACTTTATGGGTAGTAAGAACACCCCGAATATCTTATGCAAAGACCATAAGCATCTTCAATTTTGACTGTACTCGCCAAAACTTTGCAGGTGGCGGTGAGCTTGGAGTATGCCACTCAGCAGATTGTCTCTACAGCTCTGGCTCATATGACCCCACCCATGCTTCATCAATAGCCACAATCCTAGATAGAAAGTTTTCACCCTATGTATTGAACCTGAAAGATTAGCGGTAGGGACTTCCAAACAATGTTCAGCCTGGTCTGATGTCAAGCAATGGGGTACCCCAATGGGTGGAAACCTTCCTCATTCCTAAACAGTTGCAAATAATTGTATGAACAGACCACACACTTTATCTCCAATTCCTCTGCCATTCCTTTACATGTAAATCTTCTGTCAATTTTTAAAAGGTCCCTTACTAATTTGATGTTGAAATAAATGGTTACACTTGCAGTTCCGCCTGCAGGGTGGAGATCTTTCACTGTCTCTCATCCAGACTTAAATTGATTTACATCTGGTTACTGATCTATATGAAAAAGCACTTGTCCCACATGCTTCCCATAGGGCTTCAACAAGTTCTATGGCACTCTATTTTCATTGAACTTCATTTTTTATGTAGCTGTGCTGATTCTGTGATGTAAATGCGGCCATGATCTTTGAGTGACGTCATTTGGTGCCGCGTAATAATGACATCATATAGCATGTCACGCCAAAATAAATAAAGATTTAAATCTGAATTAGATAAATTTGTTAGCATGCATGTTTCTGCATGACTGGCAATCTTCTTTTTGGGATATTTAGTAAGTGTCACTATGTATTGAATGTTCCTCGTAGATAAGATTTTTTCATCCAAAAAAGATCAATATGTTTCTGCCCGGCAGGCACATGACGTAAATACAACATCGCCTCAACGTCGATGCAACGTCATGACGTTGCATCGACACTGAGGCGACGTTATATTTACGTCATGTGCCCGCTGGGTGGTTTCTTCATAAAAACATATGACATGGGTACTCATCAGAAGCATATCAATGAGGTGCATCTGATAGGTAGCCACAACATACCATATTCAACCTAATTACCGCACTGTGTAATTAACTTTTTTCAAATTTACTTGGAAAACGTCTGGTAAAATATGTAGCCACCTATACTAAGAGTATGCATAAAAAAGATCAGCGAGGGACTTATCTAATGATGCTAATGTGATGTTTTATGTTGTTGTTTTTTTCTGATTTTCTTCATAGAAGCATATATTGTAGGTATATAAAAGCAAATGCTGTGGGTAGTCAATTGAATTGCATCGACTTGCAATTCAAATAGGTACCCATAAGCCTTTATAAAGAAGTAGACAAAACATACATTGGCTGTAATCTGAAGACTACAGAATTGCTTGACTGAGCGCTTATAGGGGTATGTGTGTAATTAGGTCGAATATTGTATGTTTTCATGGAGGAATAAGAAAAACATTGCTTTTAATATATCTCTTACCTAGAGCTCTTGCGGCTATTAACCTTTACCACTCTCTGGGCAAATTCAGCAGATGACAAATTGATCACATTTTTCTTTTCTCAGAAAAACAGGACCTGACATTTCATGCAAATTGTCTCCATTAGAAACAATTTGCATGAAATGTCAAATCCTGTTTCCTGGGAAAAATAAGAAAAATATTTCAAAATGTCGTCTGCTAAAAATTTTATCCAGAGTGCTAAGCGTTAAAAAAAAAACAAACACTTGTCTTTTCACTACATGTGTTTGAAAAAAGCAACAACTGCTGGATGAGTGGCAAACAGTGCAGACCCTGAAAAGATTCTGCATTCTGTGTGTCTGATCTGGGTCTATTCCATTTGTTCAGCCTGTCTGTCCCAATACATGTACTTAGGGTTGTATGATTTTTCTTTCCACAAAAAAGAATCAATATCTTACTTGGCCATAGCATTTGTTTTGATTACCCATTAGAAGAACCTCTGTGGGGCATTTCTAATGAGTACCCACAGCATAATGTTTTTGTGGCAAAAATTTCTCCTTTAGACCAGACCCTTTTACACACCGTATAACTGATGACTTCGATGACAATACACTTTCAAGGGAGGTAATGCTTATATTCTGTACTATTTGACTTTCCAGTAATTGATATTTTGACTGTATGAATTGGAAATACTGGAAAAATTGTTCTTTCAAAGCTTATACCAATTTCATACTGAAGCATTATTGCACTCAGTCAGAACACTTTTTTCTGGAAGAAACAACTGACATTCTGATCTGCCCTCCATGTTAGCCCTCAAATTCTCTCCTCTGCCATGTGTGTTAGCTAAATAAAAATTGATCTGTAGGCAAAAGCAGCCATTTTTCAGACACTTACTCTGTTTGGAAGTGTATAACCTCATTATTAAACCTAGTTATGACAACAAATTTTGCAGAATTGCTGTTAAATGATTGCAGATTTATATTATGCAAGGGAAAATACCAGATTTTTCTTCCTGCGAAGTACAACCCTAGCAGAAAAAGGCTTTTGGTGCAAATTTCAGGAAATATTTGTTTTGACCACCTCAAATAGGCTTATGTGGCAGTGAAATTAAATCAGATTACTACTGTGGGGTCTTCAAACTTTAAATATCCCCCTAATGCATAAAAATCAAATGCTTTCTTTCTAGATTTTTACAGGCACAGTTTCTTCACATACCCTTTTTATATAAACAATGTTTACATGATTGTGTCATCTTGTTAGTCATCAAAGGTCCCTGTTGTATGGTGTGTTTTAGAAGGGAGGCAAAGGTGTTTTAAAAGAGTTGCCTCCCTTGAAAATGTATTCATTTCACTTAATAAAAATCCAAATTTTATGATAATTATACTGAGTTTTATTTTTTCAATTCTTCAGATAAGCCCGAAATACAGATGTCCTCAAAACGCATTCCAGTGAAACAAGGATCAGAGGCTACATTAGAGTGTGTGGCTGACAGCAATCCTTCACCTCAAATCCTTTGGATACGACAAAATTACAAACTGTCTGACAGCTGGAAACATAAGGTAGAAATGTATGCTGACAGCGAAACACAAAAAACAGCTATTCTGATCATTAAGCAAACTGACCAGGCGGATGCGGGAAAATACCGATGTCTAGCTAGAAACCCTATTGGACAGGTTGAACAATATTTCTACATAAGTGGTAAGCAATATACTTACATACTTAGTGCAGAAACAGAAAAGAATGCAGGCATAAATATGTTTTAATTACCCCACCCCTTTATGAGCTCCCAGCATGTGACAATGCCCCAATGCTGATTCAGAGGCTCAGAGCTGAACATCAACAGGGAACATCGTATCTATTTAAAATCTGACTGGTTCTAGCTCAAATTTTCTTTTTGAAAAATAAGTATGTCTGAACACCATTCTAAATCAAAACTTGCTCAGCATAATCTCAACCCCTTTTTCAGAAAATATTTCAAAATCATGCAGTTTTTGACTACAGTTTACATTACACCCCTAATTTTGACCTCAAATTTTAAGTCACTTTGAGCAGCCCACTTTTCAGATACACTCTCACCCCCTGCACTGAAATTGTGTGCACAGGCATGTTACAGGTGTATATAAGAAAACAAGCAGTTAACCCAGGTGGCGTGACATACCTGTTACAGTATCCTTCACTGGCAACAGTGGAACTTCTTTATATGATGGTTTTGGATATAAACAATTTAAAGGTGGACCCCAAAAGTGTTAGATCCAAACAAAAAATGTATAGATTATATAGAAAAATGACCATTTATGTAATCAAACAAAAATGTATAAATTATACAGATAAATGAACATTTATGTGTCCAAACAAAAATGTACAGATTATAGAAAAATGACCATTTATGTATCCAAACAAAAATATATAGATTATATAGAAAAATGACCTTTTATGTACAAACAAAAATTTATAGATTATATGGAAAAATGACCATTTATGTATCCAAACAAAAATGTATAGCTTATACAGAAAAATGACCATTTATGTTTCCAACCAAAATGTATAGATTAAAGAACAAGAGGCCCACAGGCCACGGTTCACTCACCTGAGTGACATAGCCACTGCAGACATGCAGATGTTATGCAACATTTTTCCAATCCTATCATTGCAACTAATGAAAATATCATCATTTGAGCAGTTCTTAGTTTTGAAGAAGAATATATGGGCCTGACAGTCAATGGAGTCATTTGAATAAACTATCAATCACATTTCAACAGAAGGATCAATGTGAAATTTGGTGGAAATTGGCTAAGTGTTTCTGAAGAATCATGATTTTATACATGTAAACAGCACAGTGGCAGGGAAATATTATAAATATAAACCAGATGATGGCCATCTTAGATTTCCAATCAGAACAATTTTAACTACTGTTGATCTACAAGTCACTTCGATACTTTCAATATAAATGTATATGGCCCATACAAATAGGGAAGCAAATTTGACCTTGGAGGTAAAAAGGTCAAATGTCAACATAGAACCATCATTTTAGCAATTTTGGTAGATCTCCTGTCCCCCATAATTTGTGCAAAGATTAAGACCCAGGGCTTATTTGGTTATGGAGAAGAAGATTCTTAAAGGTTTTTACCATATATGGGCATGGCAGCCATTTTGATCAATGGACCATACCCATTTTAGCAATCTTTCATTCTCCTGCCCACGTTGGCTCCACATGAAATTTGTGCAACACTGGCCCAGAGGCTTCAGAGGAAAAGCCATTTGAAATTATCAACTTTTTTTTCCATACAAATGTATGGGGCCCATACAAATGCATACAGAAGCAAACTTGACCTCGCCGTAAAAAGGTTAAATGTCAATGTATGACAATTATTTTAGCAACTTTGGTAGACCGCCCGTTCCAGATAATATATACAAAGATTCAGCCACAAGCCATCCTCGGTTTTGGAGAATAAGATTTTTAAATGTTTTTTCCCATACAAATACATAAGAAAGCAAACTTGACCTTGCCGTAAAAAGGTCAAATGTCAATGTATGACCATTATTTTAGCAACTTTGGTAGACCCCTGTCCCTGATGATTTATGCAAACATTCAGCCCCAAAGCATCCTCGGTTCTAGAGAAGAAGATTTTTAAAGGTTTTTACCATATATGGGCATGGCGGCCATCTTGGTCAACAAACCATGACCATTTTAGCAATCTTTTGTTCCCCCTACCTAAGGAGGCTCCATATCAAATTTGAGCAAAATTGGCCCGGAGGCTCCAGAGGAGAAGTTGTTTGAAATTCTGAACATTTTTGCCATACAAATGCATAAGGAAGCAAAATTGACCTTACCGTAAAAAGGTCAAATGTCAATGTACGATCATTATTTTAGCAATTTTGGTAGCCCTCCTGTTCCCAAAGATATATGCAAAGATTCAGCCATAAGGCATGCTCGGTTTTGGAGAAGAAGATTTTTAAAGGTTTTTCCCATACAAATGCACAGGGAAGCAAACTTGACCTTGCCGTAAAAAGGTCAAACGTCAACGTACGACAATTCTTTTAGCAATTTTGGTAGCCCTCCCCGATGATTCCTGCAAAGGTTCAGCCCCAAGGCATTCTCGGTTCTGGAGGAGAAGATTTTTAAAGGTTTTTACCATGTATGGGCGTGGCGGCCATCTTGGTCAACGGACCGCGACCATTTTAACAATTTTTTGTTCCCCCACCCTAAGGAGGCTCCATATGAAATTTGAGCAAAATTGGCTCAGCGGCTTCAGAGGAGAAGTCGTTTGAAAATGTTAACGGACGGACGCACGGACGGACGCACGACGGACGAAAAGTGATCTTTTATGTATCAAACAAAAATGTATAGATTATATGGAAAAATAATCATTTATGTATCCTAACAAAAATGTATAGATTATACAGAAAAATGACCATTCATTTGTCCAACCAAAAATGTATAGATTATAGGAAAATGACCATTTATGTATCCAAACAAAAATGTATAGATTATATTGGAAAGTGACCATTTATGTATTCAAACACAAATTTATAGATTATAGAAAAATGACCATTTATGTATCCAAACAAAAATGTATAGATTGTATTGGAAAGTGACCATTTATGTATTCAAACAAAAATGTATAGATTATACAGAAAAATGACCATTTATGGTCATTTTTCTATATAATGTACACATTTTTGTTTAGGTATAACATGGTTTTTGCCTTGGATCCCAGTAATAGTGTTATAAAGAGTTAGTGAGTGATGTATAATGATATTAAATCTGCTTGTTAATTTCAGTTGTACAAACAACTACTGTCCCACCCATCAATACAACAAGAATAACATCAACAACAACAACATCAAGTACTACTACTACTGAGACCACTACAACAACAGTGGAAACAAAGGGAACAACACAACTTCTAAAACCAGGTAAAATATTTTATTCCTTCAGCCCTAACCCATTTTAGACTGAATAAACTCCCCCACACTACATATTGGAAGCATCCAATTTCAGTTTTATGTATGTCAGGCTATGTGTTTTAGATATATTCCTAGAGAAAAATGGCTAAACTATTTGCAAACAATGGAGACCCTAAACAGATGCTGCATTCTGCAGCATCTAATCTGGATCTGAAAGGTCTGCCAATTACCCTTTTGGGGTTCTCCTGACTAAAATGGGTTAAGATATAAAACTGATTCAATTTCTTCCTTCTTTGAATGTGGCAAGTTCTGCCATCAGAAAGGGTGTGTGACAATGTTCTCAAACAAACTGGGAAACAGTGTAGGTGTTGAGAAGTTAAATTGAGCTGCTTCATTAGTATCTACATTATGTGCAAAAGTTTACGTATTTATCTTTAGTGGTGTGTACCCTACCTATTCTAAATACTGGGACATTATCTGCCCTTCCTTTTATTTAACCCACAGTGCTCCAGCTAGGATTTGAGGGCAGAGGGGTGCCATGTAGGGCACTTTTTGCACAGTCATACAAGAATGAGGGCACCATGTGTCATGATGTGCTTTGTATCAAAACAGGTTACAAGATATAATCCCATTCCACAATAAATGCCTCAAAAATAGAGTACACATAAAACTTACCTTTAAACATTGATCACTTTTTTTAATTCTGGACAAATTTTCATGAAATTTTCACCAAAATGTAGGGTTTATGCCTGGAGTTGAAATAAGAAAGACAACAGCTTAAAAATGGCATAGGGGCAGCAGGAGAGGGCTAGAGGAGCGACCCCCTCTATAAAGGGTTAGCTGGAGCACTGACCCATTTATGTCAAGTGAACTCTTCTATCATAACTCTTAGGCCCAGTCTGTTTCCGATAGCAGTGTGTCTGGTTATTTTTTATTATAACTCTGTTTTATAGAAATTCCTGCAGTTAATGCAAATAGTGTAGACCCTGATCTGCAGTGTGCTGCAAAACAACTGGCTGTGTGGTAAACAGTGTAGACCCTGATCAGACAAGTAGCAGTCTGTTCTAGATCTACACTGTCTGCTCCCAATATTTAGTTATTATGGTACTATCTTTGAGGATGGGTGGGGGTACTTTCTTTGTGGGGTGGAGGGTGTGTTGCATATTTTGACTTTGCTAGACTGGTACATGGGCACAGCAGAGATTCTTCATCCCACTTATAAGATAGCATTTGGAGAAAAAAAAAAAAAAAAAAATACCTACTTACCACTCCCTTTATCTGGACTTATGATTAAAGCTTATCAAATGATCAACTCTCTATTTTCAGATGACCTCACCAAAACAACGAAAGAATTTGTTACACATACAACAGCAGCTACCACTCCGAAAATTGGTGAAACCAAAAACATGTCATCTAGAACTTCTATAAACTCATTGACCTTCTTATCATTGTTATCATTAGTTTACCTGTACAAATTGTTATAACAGAAGATCTAGGGACCTCAGCAGCATCCGACATAGCTACAGATAAGGTACATTGTTTTCAACGAAAAGTACTGATATTTTTCTTATTTCTCCAAGAAAACATATGTTGTGGGTACTCATTAGAAGCACCTCATTGAGGTGCTTCTAATGAGTACCTACAACATATGTATTCATGGAGAAATAAGAAAAATTATGTATCTACCCTACCCCACCGCCCAACCCTTATCTGTAGCTATGATCCGATAACGTTAATCATGCCATAAGGAGCGAACAACCAGACATGCTAGAACAGAACTGAAAGGGGATAATCATTATATCCAGATAAGGTATAAGTGAGGTGATTAATTAAGGGGAATGGATACATTTTCTGGGGGCAGTAACTCTTTCAAAATTGATTTGCCTCCCTTCTGAAAAAATACCTACACTTAAGGGAAAGAATTCTTTCCTCTTAGAGTAGACCCCTTTTCAGACAGGGATTGGTGTGCAGGAATGCAAACAAGATGTCACAAAAAATATCTCCCTTGTAAAATATATAGAGAAAAATCAATGAGGTACATTCAATCCCCTTACAATATAATCTTACAATATAATTGGTTCATTTTGCACCAAAACATATCTTGTGGGTACTCACTGGAATTGCCTCACTGAGGCAATTCCCATGAATATTCATAAGATATGTTTTGGTGCAAAAATAACCATATTATCCTCTGAGTCCTTTCTTTATCTGGAATCAAGGAGATAGTCATTACGAAAACACACCTATTCAAATATATTGAAAATTTCACCACCAAAAACTGAAAGTTTTCTGACAAAAATTCTGATATTTTTCATATTTCTGCTCAAAACAAAGCTTGTTGGCACTTGTTAGAATGACCACACTGAGGCAGTTCTAACGAGTACCCACAATCTATGTTTTTGAACAGAAATACGAAAAATAATGTATACCACAGTAAACCCCAGTTTTACAACATAAAACTGGGGTTTAAGGGGAATCAGAATTATATACCGGTAGGTATGTTTTCGTGATGTAAGATCAAAAACGCTATTAGATGATCAGTAATTGCAATAACTGACTCAATGGTTGTAATATATGATCAACATGGTATTTTGGTGGTTACAATGTTATGCTCCACTTTCATACCATTTATTTTACAGGGATTTCTTTCTGAAGAAGGTATCACCCTTTTTTTCCTGATCATATATAGAGAAATCCCAGGAAATGCTGTGTGCTTTGTGTAATGGAAAGTGTTCTTTCAAAATTGTCATGTTTTCTTGAATGAACTACTATCTTAACCCTAGTCCTGCTGAACCCGGATATATCCTGCCTTTGCAAACAGTGCAAATCCAGATCAGTTGGTGTCTGAAGGAGCCGACTGATCTGGATCTGCACTGTTTGCCATTAAGTATGTGAATTTATATCAACAATCTGGATCAAGTAATCTGACTGGCTGAAAATTAGAAATAGGCATGACATCTTAATTTATTCACGTGACAAGGGTTAAAATTAGCTCTATATATTATATAATTGTTGATGACAACTTTCTATATTTCCTTATTTACCTTTTAGACCTGAGCAAATTCAGCAGATGACAAACTGATGATATTATTCTGTGATTTTTCCAGAAAATAAAGTAAGACATTTCAAAATATTTCAGCTAGACAGACGTTTATTTTCAGGTATGCTCCAGGAGAAGTAAGCAGACAAAAATTCTTATTTTCTTTATTTTTCTCAGAATAAAGAGTTTGGTACACCACAACCTCTTTATAACACGGTTGTTGGGGTCCATAGCATAAACCGTGCTAGTTAAACAACAGTGTTATATCCAAACAAAAATGTAGAGATAATATTGAAAAAATGACCATTTATGGTCATTTTTCAATATAATCTATTCATTTTTGGGATCCATCTTTGAACCGTGTTATATCCAAAACTGTGTTATAATGAACCATGTTATAAAGAGGCTGAAGTGTAATTTGTTCAAAAGTTTTTCCTGAATATATCTGTTGACACTTTTATTCAACTAGGTAATGATGATGATTTTGTGTTTTATGTCCCTTTCAACATTATTCAATCAAAAACACCTTACAATCATGAGCTGAATTCCGAAACCGGCGGGATTCATATCCGCAACCTCACGATCCTAAGTTGGGAGAGCTGAACATTCGGCCACTAGGATATTTTTTTTAAGCAAGGTAAAGTTTTAAAAACAGTATTTGGTAAAGAAAACAATTTTTTTGCAATGTATTTAAATTAGTTTAAAAAAAAAAAAAACAGATAAAAAGGAGTATAAAAATTCCTTCTACCCAAATGGCTGTTTACAGTCACAGACATTACTGTACTGACTGAAATTTATCATTATCAGATTTTCATATTCATAGAAAACACATTTTGTTGGTCAACCCTTAGTATCCCAGTAACAGAATTAGCAGACAACAAATTATCGATAGTTATCTTATTTCCCTCATTCCCCACATCCCCCTCCCCCACTTCCACACACCCTCTCTCTCCTCCTCTTGCTTTAAGGTTGTATTGTTGTCTGCTAATAATTCAGCATTCGAAGATTTACATTTTATTCACAAAGAATGGTAGGGTAAATGAATATATATTTTTGCTGTCATTTCAGTAACCATAAAAGGGCTTATCACAACTGCAATAGATGATATTTTGATTTTTTTTTTTTTTTTAAATTTTTTCCAAGAAAATAAACTTGATATTTTGTGTGAATCATCTGCACAGCAGACAATTTACATGAAATTTCAAGTCTTATTTTCTCTTGAAAAGAATAAGGAGAAAAATTAGAATGTCATCTGCCAAAATTCTGGTTGGCAGTTTAAGGGTTAAAAGTCTTTCATGTTGTATATACAGAATGTGCCTTCTGGGAAAAACATTATGCATATGTTATAAGCAACCAATCAGATCATCATACGCAGCTGGGCAGTCTGATCAGGGTCCTCATTGCCTGACCTCTGGTTCATTAACCCTTGTCCTGCTGAACCCGGACATACCCTGCCTTTTCAAACAGTATAGATCCAGATCAGTTGGCTTCTGAAGAAGCCAACTGAACTGTATCAGCACTGTTTGCCATTAAGTATATGAATTTATATGAACAATCTGGATCAAGTAAGCTGATTGGCTGAGATTAGAAGTGGGCGTGGCATCTTAATTTATTCAGCATGACAAGGGTTTTCATAACTGTACTATACCATGTAGATTGTAGACTGATCAAGGTTTTCTTTGACGAAAGAGAAGAGGTGATGTTATCAAACCGAGATGGCGTCTGCTAAGCAGTCAGTGGGCAGAAAGCATATATTCAGTAATAATTACTCAGTGATATATGAGTTACTCTTCTTTTCACATCTTTCAGAAAGTTTTTTTTTTTTTTGTGTGTGTGTGTGTGTTTTGTTTTTGCCTGGCACTTTAAACAGAAGAAGTAAATTTGCATATGTTTAGCCTGATTTAATGCAAAACCATTTGTCGTAATTATGTATGCACAAAAAAATTATTCCAGTGATTGGTTTTGAAAAAAAAATGAATATTTTCATTTTTTCTCTTAGTAAAAATTCCTGCAAAATATACAAAAATTGATAGGGTAGGTAGTTTGGATGAAGGTTTTCCAAATACATGTACTACTTGTTCAAAATTTCTGATTTTTTTTTTTAAATACTGTTATGGAACACCAATAATTTAAAATCAGTGAAGAAAAAGGGAAGAAAAAAATTTTTTTAATAAAATATTTCCAAAAACTCCAGTTTACTATAGAAATTGCATAGGTCAGACCCATTTTCAGCCATAAAATTAATTTTGCGGTAAATATAATTACAGGAACAGATATGACAAAATTATGGTTTCTTACAAAATATTGTCAATCACAAATAGATTTTTCCATTTCGAATAAAATGCTTACAAAAAAAAAACTGTCTTTTGGAAGGATGTCAAAAGTACAGTAGAGAAAATTTACATAACAGGTGTAGTGAAGATTCTATAAGTAATCAGTGTAGACCTTGATCAGACTGCCTACATGCACAGGGTGATCTGGGTATGTGCAGTCACATATGTCCCAAGATCCCTTTTTATTTGGAGGGGCTCATAATGAAAGGTAATTGTTACCATAATTGCTCTAAATATTCAGACCTCACATCTCCCAAAGCTCCAGAGAAGTGGCAGTATCCACATAAATATTTCTCTTATTATTCATAATCTCTGAGGGGCTTCTAATAAGTAACCACAACATATATTTTTGTGGAGAAATTAGAAAAATATTAATGATTTTTGGTTGAAAAATGCCTCCCAAAAAGTGACGGTATCCACATAAATATTTTGCTTATTTCTCCACAAAAATATATGTTGTGGGTACTCATTAGAAGTGCCTCATCAAGGCACTTCTAATAAGTACCCACAACATATGTTTTAGTGGAGAAATAAGAGAAATATTAATGATGTTTGGTTGAAAATGCCTCTTGAGAAGTGAGGATATCCACACAAATATTTTGCTTATTTCTCCGGGAAAATATATGTTGTGGGTACATATTAGAAGCACCTTGCTGAGGTGCTTCTAAAGAGTACTCACAACATATGTTTTTGTGGAGAAATAAAGAAATATTAACACCTTTTGGTAGAAAAATGTCTCCAGAGAAGTGAGAAGTTTTTTCTCTATGAAAATATATGTTGTGGGTACTCATTATAAGCACCTTGTCCAGGCACTTCCAGTGAGTACCCACAACATAAGTTTTCATGAAGAAATGGTGAGGCACTTCTAATGAGTAGTGAGACTGTATGTTTTCATGGAGAAATAAGATAAATATAAATTATTTTTGGTTGATATAAAAGTGTCTCATTTGGAGCTATGGCCCTAACTGTACTTATCCTAACCCTTCTCTTGCTGAACACAACATGCCCTGTCTTAGCAAACAGTGTAGATCCAGATCAGTTGGCTTCTGAAGAAGCCAGCTGATCTGGATCTGCACAGTTTGTCATTAAATATGTGAAGTTCTATCACAAACTCAGATCAAGTAATCTGATTGGCTGAAAATTAGAAGTGGGCGTGGTATCTTAATTTATTCAGCATGACAAGGGTTAATATTTAAACAAGACCATTTTGAACAAGGCAAAATGGCAAGGGGTGCTGACCTTGACCAACTTTGAGGATTGGTTTCTGGGTTTCAGCTATTCACTCAGAGATGTCTGTCCAAATATTTAGGGTGAATATAGTATTCTGCACACTATGTCATGTTTTCATGTTTTTCTTTTATGAAAATATTATATATTAGAATGAATAAAGTAATGTGTATAGAATTTGTCTTACTTTCTTCTTTTTGCTTTTCATTCTCAAAAATGCATGAATGAGAACCTTGCATATGTGCGTAATTGTACCTGAGAAAAAAAAAAAAAGATTACTACATTGTTTCAAAGATGGATCCAGGTAAGATGCTTGTTTTGTGTTGTTTTACTTACTAAAACTTATTGATATTCATTTTATTTCACAAAAAAAAAATAAATAAATAAAAGCAACAAAAAACAATACATGCCACTGATGTGAGGTCAGTGTATATTACATGGAGATATAATATGGACATATGATGTGACATTCCATTTGCATAGTTTGCTTCAGATATGCAGCTGGTATTAGATTATGCTAATTTGTAAACTAAAAAGGAACCAGTAAACAAATGTTATGCAAACAATGCTTACCTTAAAGAAAATCTATCTATTCATACAGCATACACCCTAAAAATCTAATAAGTCATCTCACTAAATTTTCTTTCCCTTTCTAGGAAAAAGTACACAAGACAAATATATACTGTAGCCTGTAGAAATTCTGACCCCACAAAAAAAAGGGTAGACAATCCATAAAGGGAATGAATGCCCCATGGAATAAGAAAAATATTTTCCTGATACCCTCTCTTGCTAGAGCTATGTATAAGTGGAGGTGATCCTCACAATTTAACCCTTACCACTCTTTGAGTGAATTCAGCAGAGGACAAACTGGTGAAATTTTTCTTATTTTTTTCCCAGAAAAAAGGATAAAACTTTCTATCAAATTGTCTCCTCAAAGAAAAACAAGAGCTGTCGGAGGACAGCGAGCTCGCCTGCTGGGTACATTTTATATTGTAACATTTTTATCATTAAGCCATATAATATAGGTCATACTGATCTAGATGTATTTGTATGTAAATCATTTTGTCACATAGATATAATAATCCAGGTGTGACAATTCTCCATGAAATAGTAATAAAAATAAAAGGCAAAATCACTGAAGCATGAAATATAGGTCACAATGACCTAGATATAGTAAGTGGTCATTCATTGGGTCACATGGAACTAATATCCCAGGTGTGACATTTATCCAACAAATATTCAAGATATAAGGCAAAATCACTGAACCATGAAATATAGGTCACACCAACAGAGATATATTTTGACGTGAATAATCGGGTCACAAGGAACTAATATCCCAGGTGTGACATTTATCCAACAAATAGTATTAAAGATATAAGGCAAAATCACTGAACCATGAAATATAGGTCACAATGACCTAGATATAGTAAGTGGTCATTCATTGGGTCACATGGAACTAATATCCCAGGTGTGACATACATCCAACAAATAGTATTCAAGATATAAGGCAAAATCACTGAACCATGAAATATAGGTCACACCAACAGAGATATATTTGACGTCAATAATCAGGTCACAAGGAACTAATATCCCAGGTGTGACATTTATCCAACAAATAGTATTCAAGATATAAGGCAAAATCACTGAACCATGAAATATAGGTCACACCAACAGAGATATATTTTGACGTCAATAATCGGGTCACAAGGAACTAATATCCCAGGTGTGACATTTATCCAACAAATAGTATTCAAGATATAAGGCAAAATCACTGAACCATGAAATATAGGTCACAATGACCTAGATATAGTAAGTGGTCATTCATTGGGTCACATGGAAGTAATATCCCAGGTGTGACATTTATCCAAAAAATAGTATTCAAGATATAAGGCAAAATCACTGAACCATGAAATATAGGTCACACCAACAGAGATATATTTTGACGTGAATAATCGGGTCACAAGGAACTAATATCCCAGGTGTGACATTTATCCAACAAATAGTATTCAAGATATAAGGCAAAATCACTGAACCATGAAATATAGGTCACAATGACCTAGATATAGTAAGTGGTCATTCATTGGGTCACATGGAAGTAATATCCCAGGTGTGACATTTATCCAACAAATAGTATTCAAGATATAAGGCAAAATCACTGAACCATGAAATATAGGTCACAATGACCTAGATATAGTAAGTGGTCATTCATTGGGTCACATGGAAGTAATATCCCAGGTGTGACATTTATCCAACAAATAGTATTCAAGATATAAGGCAAAATCACTGGACCGTGAAATCTAGGTGACCTTGACCGTAAAATGTAGGTCACCATGACCTTCACTCTCTTACACTTAAACTGATGTCACATAGTTAGCTGATGTATAACCAGTTGTGTCTTTAACCTGTAGGCATATAAGACTTTACAAATGTGTCCTAGATTTTGACCCCTAGCCCCACCCCAAGGCCCACCCTGAGGTATGAACCCAGGGGTATGTTCTTTTGGAATCTCAGAAGACTCGTCCAGGTACCCAAATTCTAAATATGAATGCTCTATGAGGAGTGAAAGTCAAGATATAAGAATTTGAAAAACTTTAACACAGTATTACAAAGGTGTCCTAGATTCTGACCCCTAGCCCCACCCAGGGGCATGAACCCAGGGGTTTATTCTCTTGGAATCTCAGAAGACCCTCCAAGGTACCTAAGTTCCAAATTTGATGCCTCTGTGAGGAGTGACTGTTGAGATATAAGCATTTGAAAAACTTTAACGCAGTGTGACGGGAACGGGAACGCAAACGCAAACGCAAACGTGGACGACCGGGGTGACTACAATAGCTCTCCTTGTACTTCGTACAGGCGAGCTAATAAGACAAATATTTCAACATGTTATCTGCTGCAAATTTTACCCAGAGTGCTAAGCTTTGATACATTTGATTCATTTTTTTTTTTTTCGTAGAATATGAATATACATCTCCAACGGAAATAACTACCACATGGAATTTTTTGCCTTCATTCTCATTACGGGTTACTCTCAAAAGAAAGAATTTTCTTCCTCTGGGAACAATTTCCTTTATGAGCAGCCCAACTTTTGAAAGGTTTCAACTATTAAGGAAGCAAAAATTGCCTCCCTTTACAAAACAGCTATAAAATCTTTCAAGCATATTACTTCACCTTATTTTTTCTGTGAAAACTTTCTGTAGCATCACATTAGAATCCATTCGAAGAAATTATTCTGACGAAATTCCACAACTCTGACAAAGAAATTATTCTGACAAAATTCCACAACTTCAAGTCTTCATGAAGAAACAGGAAACAAACTCAAATAACCCTTAAAATGCTAAACAAAATTGTGGTAGACAACAATCTAAATTTTTTTATTATTATTATTCTGAGAAAATAAAACTTGGCATTTCATGTGAATCATCTGTAAGGTAGATGATTCACATGAAATGTCAAGCCTCATTTCCTCTGAAAAAAAAAAACAACAACAAAAAAACAACAAAATGTCATCTGCTGCAGTTGTGATTAGCACCTTAAGGGTTAAGAAATAGCCAAAACCATCCTTAAACAGACATTTTTTGAAAGCTTGCAATCTGTTTCACTCTTGACGATATCAAATGACAATTTTAACTGTAAAAATCTGTGAGGGTAATAATATTATATGACCAGTACATAAAACTGTGCAAAAACATACAAAGTACTGTTTTGAAACAACAATAATTTACCTGTCTTTCTCTTTTTGTTTTTTCCTTTAATATATTAAGCAAAAATGAAGAAACATGAATTGCACCAAGCAATAAAAACTTGAAACAATAATTCTTCGAGCACTCCAACTATTCTATGGTGGGCAGATAATTCTGCCAAAAATTGACGAAATTTGCCTATTAGTAATCCAAAACCAGATCCCCACAATATCTATGCACATACAAAGTTTAGTGAAAATCCATTGATATTTATTTGTTATCGACCGGAAATTAAAATACAGATGGACCGACATATGACAGACAAGCGGACACATGGATGACCAATGTGAAACCATAATACCCCATCATTATTGCGCATTCAAGTAAAAAGCTGAAAATTAGAAATGGGTGTTTGTAAAACACTTTGTCTCCAACTACATTTGTACATGCTTGTCCCTACAAAATGTCTCAGTTGCAAAGGGGTTAGCTCTAAAAAAAATTAATCCATTTTTTTTTTTCCAAATTTTATCAGGTGATCTCCTCAGCCCCAGTAAGTTCACCAAATTTCAAGGCCTACTGACATATCTTGTTGACAAGAAAAGCAAGAAAAAATGGATGGACAAATAAACAGATGAATGGATGAATGACCCAAAAGCAATATACCCCTCCAACTTTTTACACAGCAGCAACTACCTACATGTCACTTCAGGATGGAAATTGCCTGGAGTGAAAACCTGCTTCAGATAAAATCAAAGCTATTCAAATTTGTCTCTTTTTCAAATCATAACTGATGCCTTATTATCTGAGTGAAGTAATTTGTTCTTTGTCCTAGACATAAGACTCCTAAATATTGGGACAGACAGTGTAGACCCAGATCAGATGCCACAGACAATGTTTGCAACTCATTTGGCTTTATTTTAGACACATCAAAACGTTGTAAAACAGACTTTTTTTCAAATTTTAGAACAAGTATGGTAAGGAGTTATGGTATCCCAATATTGAGAGTAAAAAAAAAATAACTTGTGTTATGACTATAGCCTGACCACAGTACACCACAACCTCTTTATAACACTATTGTTGGAGTCCATAGCATAAACCATGTTACATAAACAACCATGTTATATCCAAACAAAAATGTATACATTATATTGAAAAATGACCATTTATGGTCATTTTTCAATATAATCTATACATTTTTGGGATCCATCTTTGAGCCATGCAATATACAAAACCGTGTTATAGCAAACCATGTTATAAAGAGGTTGTAGTGTAGTAATTTTCACAAACTAGATGCTGTATCTATGTTCAGAAAATAACTGCTTTCTATAATTGTTTTTGTATTATTATACTAATCAACTATGTGCAAGCAATTGAATTACATCCCTATCTACATATGACAACATTAGTATTATGCTTATGGGACAGTATTAAAAAAAAAACCAATGGTATCCAACATGAATATAATGGTAGAAATGCCACTTAATGTTGTTTTATGATATTCTAAATGTTACCAAGATAGTATGAAGAAATAAAGATACATGTATGTTCAAACTATTTTTTTTTTCTTTTGTCTGTAAGTGGTATAGTTTTCACTAGGCAACAGTCTACATTTTGCCCACAACCTGAAAAGCATGTCTACACAATTAATGAATTAGGATATAGTACATGTACTAAGAGATTACTTACATGTAAGTTGAGGTGTTTTGTTTATGTTCTTGGTGAAGCTTCTCGAAGAAACAGTTGAAATAGCTAAGTAAATGCATCAGGAAATTGTCAAACTGTATCGTACTGAAACAAATAAGTATAAACCAATTCACCCTTACCCAGTATACACTGAGTGGGCTGGGCCCTGTATTTAATGCAAAAAGTTTAGATCCTGAGCAGAATGCAGCATCTGATCTGAGTCTGCTCTGTTTCTAATTACCCTTTTGCTGGGTTCCCATCACGAAAACATGCCTATATAATTTTGACCCCTTAAACCCCACTTTTATATAGTAAAACTGAGGTTTACAGGGGTAAACATTATTTTCCTTATTTCTGCTCAAAAACATATATTGTGGGTACCCACCATCTATGTTTGAGCAGAAATATGAAAAATATCAGAATTTTTTATCTGAAAATTTTCATTTTTTGGTGGTAAGATTCTCAATAGTTTTCATAATGCAGACTGAAATGGGTTTTAAAGTGCTTATCACAACTGTAGCAAATGATTCTGATTTCTTTATGATTAACTTTTTTTTTTTCATTTACTTTTTAATAGTGTATTTTTCAAGAGCAATAAGACTTGCATTTCAGGTAAAATCATCTGCTAGGAAAATAAGACTTGGCATTTCATGTGAATCATGTGCTAGGCAGAAAATAAAAAAATATAGACCATCATCTGCTACAATTTTGCTTGGGTCTTTGTTTTTGTGTTTTATTTCGTTAAGACTTGAATCTAAAATCTGAACTGTATGATACAGGATTTCCTTGGTTTTATGTTCAAAGATGAAATACAAGAACAAAAAATAAGCAGTTAGTTTTAACTTAAATTTTCAACAGTTTGCAAGTAAAATCAAGGCAGGGTATTGCACAACAACTGACAGACCATCTCAGGATATACTTATATCCAGATTTGGTCTCCCAAATAGATTCTGAAATGGGGGCTCATTCAGAAGCAGTAAAAAGTACTAAAAACATCAAATAAGAACAACAAAGTCACAGAATTTGTCGATTTCATGAGTACCATGGTCCAATTCTGTCAAAATCAACATTCTTATGAGCTGATGAATATAAAGTTACATCATTAAGAATATATATGTTACTCTTAATGTGCCAGTCACAAGAGCAGCAGGTGCCATTTATATTTTTCCAAGAAAATGACTCGACATTTAATGTGAACTTTTTGCAATACAGACAATTCACATGAAATGTCAAGCCTTTATTTTCTCATTTGTTTTTAGAATGTTGTCTACTACAATTATGAATAGAGCTATAAAGGTTAACAATCTGTGAAGATAAATTCTATATAGTTCTGCTGGAAACTAACTATATAACATTGTGAGCCACTGGCTTTATCATTTCAAAATTGTGGCATCCAATTTATTGGCAACAATCTTGCGTTGCATTGAAAAAACACAGTACAAGAAGTATTTTAGATACACAATGTTAAAGTACATTTGGAAAGGAAATCTGTATCACATTTGTGCATTTGCAGAGTATGGTAATTGTCCTAAAACATCAAACACTTTATTACGTTTTTTTTTTTCTTTTATCATATTTTTTTCAATGCATTGGTTTCGCAAATCCTTGTTTGTTTTTTGTTGTTTTTTTTCTTCTTTTTTTTTTTTTTAATTTCTGTACATACTTGAGCATTCCTTCAAAGGTGTCTGAAATTCCTTCAACTTCTGATAGCATGTCCAAAGCCACCGCTACAAGGAAAACAATAACAAAGTCATCACAAGAAACAGTAAACTAAAGTTTCTTTTCTCAGAACATTTGCATATTATAAAACTTCAGGGACCAGTTGTTGAAATGCACTGTAAGCTTAACAAGATCATTAATGACAAACTCATTAACTGTTGTAGCTAAGGTATTTTCAAATACATTGATATTTTTGCTGCAAAAATGTGAGTAGCTTTTGCAATGCAAAAGCTAGTCACATTTTTTCAGCAAAAAAATATCAATGTGTTTGCCATATTTCAAGATAGAAATTTTAACATCATGTTAGCTAACAACTTCATTAAGTTTTGATCAATAGGGCCCTCAAAAGGGTGTTGATCTTTGTCTTATAACTCAACAAAAAATATGTTGTGGGTATTCATTAGAAGTGCCTACCAGAGATACCAGACTCCATAGCACAGTAGGTCACACATCTAACTGCATATCCAGGGGTCACATGTCTGAATCCCAGCTTAGCCACATAATTTTTGTGGAGACTGATTGTGAAATAGTTGCTACAGTCATTCTTCCCCTTCCACTGATTCAAAAAGGACAGTTGTCAGTTACTGGCAAATGTATGTGCACAAAGTACTGGTTAATCTCTTAAATGAGCCAGTGTGCAACAAAACCTACAGTAAATACTATGTGACAAGCAAAGACTCAGATCAGCCTGTGCATCCGTGCAGTGATCAGTCTTAGCTGATAGCATGTGCCTTCTACAGTCTCCAGGCAATCCAAAGAAGGATGAACAAGAACCCTTACCATACTGGGTGGATGTACAGGCTGATCCCAGTTTTTGCTGATAACACAGGTCTTATTGTAGTTTTTATCATGCGCTGACTCAAATTTCAAACCCTTAAAATTATTATCGAAACAATACATTGTATTTACCCTTAGTATTGGAACAGACAAGATCAAGCAAACAGTGTAGACCTAGATGCCACTAAACACAGCATCTTATCATGATCTACTCTGTTTGCCACTCATCCAGCAGTGTTTTTAGACACATCAACAGGTAGTAAAATGGAGTTGTCCAAATTTTGGGTTAATTATGGTAATAAGTTAAGGTGTCCCAATATTTTTAGGGTGAATATGGTAAAAATGATCTAAAATGTTTAGCATTATGCATCAGTAAAGAAATAAATATAGACAGAAATGCTTATACACTTTAACCTCTTTATAACACGGTTCGTTATAACACAATTTTGGATACAACAAGGTTCAAAGATGGATCCCAAAAATGTATAGATTATATATAACAAGAGCTCCGCCAAAGGGGGGCATTATACGCCCATGGCAAGTAATAAGATGCAGCACATTAACTGGCTCCTGTATAATTCAGTGCTCCGGATATAAACTGTAAGTGGAATTACAAAAAAAAAAAAAAAAAAAATGTAAAAAAAATTCATTGGGGCATAATCTCTGCTGATATTTGGTGAACTGTAACCTAAGGGTCCAAGCTGGCCAAGAAATTAAGGGAGAAGTTTGCTGCTTCTAGGGAGAAGTGTTTTCTGACGGAGGACACACCACAGAAGCATGGCTATATTATAAACTCATATGAGCCTTTGGCATACTATTACCTCTAAACAATATGCTGTGAAAAGTTAACAAAAACTTTCAAAGGGGCATAATTCTGCAAATATTTGGTGCACTGTAACCTAAAAATAATATGTGCTGCTCCACATCATCATGTAAGTATTTATGAAGTTTCAGCTTGATCGGATGTAAACTGTAGAAGGATTTAGCCAGAAACAAAAAATTAATAGAAATTTTCAAAGGGGTTTAACTCTGCTAATATTTGGTGGACTGTAACCTTGAAACAATATGCGCTGCTCCACATCATGGTCTTACTACAAATCAAGTTTCAGCTTGATCGGATGTAAACTGTAGGAGGATTTAGCCGGAAACAAAAAATTAATAGACATTTTCGAAGGGATTTAGCCGGAAACAAAAAATTAATAGACATTTTCGAAGGGGTTTATCTCTGCTAATATTTGGTGGACTGTAACCTTGAAACAATACGCGCTGCTCCACATCATGGTCTAACTGTACATGAAGTTTCAGCTTGATTGGATGTAAACTGAGGATTTAGCCATAAACTAAAAATTAATCAAAATTTGCAAAGAAATATAACTCTGCTAATATTTGGTGGACTGTAACCTCGAAATAATATGTGCTGCTCCACATCATGGTCTAACTATACATGAAGTTTCAGCTTGATCGGATATAAACTGTAGGAGGAGTTAGCCAGAAACGAAAAGTCTACTGAAATTTTCAAAGAGGCATAACTCTGCTAATATTTGGTGGACTGTAACCTCGAAATAATATGCGCTGCTCCACATCATGGTGTAACTATACATGAAGTTTCAGCTTGATCGGATGTAAAATGTAGGAGGAGTTAACCGGAAATGAAAAGTTTACAGACATTTTCTAAGGGGCATAACTCTGCAAACATTTGGTGGACTGTAACCCCGAAACAATATGCGCTGCATCACATCATGGTCTAACTATATACCAAGTTTCAGCTTGATCGGATGTAAACTGTAGGAGGAGTTAGCCAGAAACGAAAAAGTTTACAGACGGACGGACGTCATACCCTGTAACATAATATGTCCCGTTTTCAAACGGGCGTATAAAAATGACCATATATGGTCATTTTTCTATATAATCTATACATTTTTGTTTGGATATAACATGGTTGTATAACTAACATGGTTTATGTTTGGGACCCCAACAATAGTGTTATAAACAGGTTTTGGTGTATTAATTAAAGTTCTTGAGAAAACACTTTTGAGAACCAAACAAATTTGATTTTTTTGTGGTATCATTAGAACTATCTCACTGAGAGACTTCTGTTGCATTTTCTAACATTTAAAAGCAAAGACAAATAATTTTTGAAATGTTTACATAAATAGTGGGTCTTTAAATTTTGTAAAAACATTCATTCCATCCTGAAATTTTAAAGTTAAAACTATAGACTTAACACAATTTTTCACCAATAATACGCACATTTAACATCATCTAGTGTGACAGTATTGTGGGTTTCTGTTTGTTTAATTGGCTTTGGAGATTTTGGATGATTTGGACGCTGTCCTCTGATCTTTGTTGGATTATTCCTAGCAACACTTGAGGCAACCCTGCAAGAAAACAAAACAGATTCCAAAAATATGTGCCATGCATTAACACAGACCACGCTATGAGCAGATTCAGCAGATGACAAATTGATGATATTTTTCTTATTTTTCCTAGAAAATAGGACCAGACACTTCATGCAAATTGTCAATTTGCATGAAGTGTCAAATCTTATATTATAAAATGTTGTCTACTGAAATTTTTAACCAGCATGCAAAGTGTTAAAGGATCTCAATACATTAGTAAATGGCAAATGCATATGATCAAGCAGCACTTTACACACAGTTCTAG
Source organism: Anodontia alba (assembly GCA_964016985.1). NCBI lineage: Eukaryota > Metazoa > Mollusca > Bivalvia > Lucinida > Lucinidae > Anodontia > Anodontia alba. The sequence continues at coordinate 85,283,989 of OZ024823.1, forward strand.
GTAGGGGAAAATATCCTCAGCTTTACAAAACAGAAATGAAAACAAAATGTGAATGAAATGTCAAACCCCTTTTTTTCTAGAAAAAATAAGAAAAAATTGTTTCAAAATGTTTGCAAAAGTTTCATTCAGCATGTTTAACCCATTGTAGTCGGAGACCCCTAAAAGGGTAATTGGTAAACAGTGCAGACCCGATCAGATGCAGCAGAATGTGGCGTCTGATCAGGGTATTCACTGTTTGCAAATAGTTTATCCATTTTTACTAGGAAAATCTTGTAGCCGGATGTACCTAAAACTGAAATTGGACTCTTCCAATAGATAGTGTTGGGGAGTCTATTCAGTCTACAATGGTTAACTTTAACTAAAACTGCAGACAAAAAATGAGCAAACAACAAATGAATGCTATTTTTCTTATTTTCATTACGAAAACACGCCAATTCAAATATATTGAAAATTTTACAACCAAAAAAGGAAAATTTTCAGATAAAAAATTCTGATATTTTTCATATTTCTGCTCAAAACATAGATTGTGGTGCTCATTAGAACCGCCTTGCCGAGGCAGTTCTAACGAGTGCCCACAATCTATGTTTTTGAGCAAAACTAAGAAAAATAATGTATACCCCTGTAAACCCCAGTTTTAGTATATAAAAGTGGGGTTTAAAGGTGTCAAAATTATATAGGTGTGTTTTCAAGAGGCCCCCTTGTTTTCAACAAGTCCTGGCAATTTATTGAAACTGTCTTGTAAAAGAAAATTTGAATGATCAGCAAGAAGGAATGAAAAGCAGAAGAAGCACTGGGAAGACAATATCAACGAATGGACAGGTTCAGGGTTTGGAGATTCACTCAGGGTAGTGGAAGTTCCAGGAAAGGCAAAGAATATTGTTGCAATATCAATGGTGTCCAAATGACCTTCAAGGTTAAGGGATTGAACTGATATTGTTAGCTCACCTGAGCTGTGCTCAGGATGAGCTATAGTGATCACTTTTTGTCTGTCAATCGTCCGTCTGTCCGTCTGTTAACACTTTCAAATGACAACTCCTCCAAAGCCATTAAAGCAATTTGTCCCTAACTTGGCAAGAATGTTGCTTGGTTAGGGGCCTTTAAAAATAGCTAAAATTATGGTGATCTGCCTCTTGGTTTGGTTGCCATGGCAACAGAAAGCTCCCATTGACTTATAATGGGAAAATGGTTAAATTGCATTTTCTCCATAACCAGTGAAGTAATGTGAACCCTATTTGGCAGTTATGATCATTGGATGGTTGTCTACCCATTGTATGTGTTTTATGACAAATGACCATTTTGTTTGGTTGCCATGGCAACATCAAATTTTAAAAAAGGATTTTTTAAATGACATCTCCAAAACCACTGAAGCAGTAGGACTCTAATTTTGTACAAATGTTGTTTGAATAAGGACAATTCAAAATAGCTAAAATTATGGTGATCTGTCTCTTAGTGTGGTTGCCATGGCAACAGAAAGCTCCCATACACTTATAATGGGAAAATGGTTAAATTGTATTTTCTTCATAACCAGCAGACATGTTAAGTCTCCTGAAAATCGCGGGAGGGTCACAGAAAAACAGCTCTTTTCACGCCTCAAGAAATTTTAAAAAAAAATCTCCTGAAAAAACGGAAATCCCGACTTTAGGTTGAACTTTTTGAAAAGCTATGCTTGTAAATTGGAAAAAAACTCCGGCTCGATCCAAAGTAGTCCAAATATGGATCGAAAACGCATAAACGCTTTGATCAAATGGGGGGAAACACATTAAACATGAAAAACAAAGTGTCTTGATGCCGTTATTGCATTGTGGGATAGGCGATGTTCAAAATGGCAAAAAGATCGGCATCTCCTGGGGCTTTCCTCCCCGAAAAAATGTGTTACAATAAACTAAAACACTGTAACCTGTCCTTAAGCTCATAAGAAATGGGAGACACCATAAATAAAACAATCTATTTCTTGTTGACAAGTTAAATCAAAATGGCGATGTGATTGAACCGCCAATCAGGATGACCCCAATTTAATACAGCATCTGCGCGATCATAAAATTACTTCTATCTATCTATCTATCTATCTATCTATCTTCTTATAATTCAAAACCCTCTTTCAAGTATTATTTGAATGTGCTGTGCATGGTGTGTTAGTAAGAGAAGAAAAAGTGAGATAGTGCTGCATAAAAAAGTGTAAAATTAACCCTTGTCCTGCTGAATAAATTAAGATACCATGGCCATTTTCAATTTTCAGACAATCAGATTGCTTGATCCAGGCTGTTGATATGAATTTAAATACTGAATGGCAAACAGTGCAGAACTAGATCAGTTGGCTTCTTCAGAAGCCAACTGATCTGGATCTACACTGTTTGCAAAGGCAAGGTATATTCGGGTTCAGCAGGACAAGGGTTAAGTGTTTTTAATGACAGATTTCTATCTGTCATTCCTTGCTGGCAGAAGCGTTCTCAAGTTGCTTCCGGCTCTCAAGTTGCTTCCGGCTTTCACTACCACTGAAATATGTGTCCGCTCAAAATGTAGTCCGATGCTATTAATATCTTTATAGCGCCGTGCAATTTTTAAAGCAGGCGACATTCAGAATTCTCCCTTATTTGCAGAGAAAACCAGACTAAGCATTTCATATGAATTGTTTGCCAACGGATGAATCGCATGAAATTCTCTGATATAATAAGACAAAAAATAAAATTGACATCTGCTACAGTCGTTGTATGCAGTCTAAGGGTTAACATATCAAAATACTTGTGTATCAATACGCCTGCGCTGGACTAAAGACGTGGCGCGAGAAACTAGAGCGTAAGCCACTGTTACCAGCAATATAAACACTGTCTAATCAGCTATTACTCTCCAAATTATATATAGATTCTGAAGATTTTTTATGCATGATAATAAAAAGAAAAAAAGGCTGTGCTCATAATCATGCTGTAAAGTGTTTTCTTCGATATTATCTGAGTGCGTTAGATAGGTTGTAAGGTTGATCTGCGCAATTTGTTGTTAGCTATTAATAGAACAGGCGCTGCCTCATGACCCGCGTGTCAAAAAATAGCAGATATTTTACCGTAAAACATAATTTGACATTTCATGCAAATTGTCTCAAATGAGGAATCAGTTAGCATGAAATGTCAAATACTGTCTCCTTGGGAAAATAACTATTTCAAAATATGGTATGATAAAACTTTTACACAGAGCACTTGTACATTTGTCTGACGTGTGTAAAAAATTCAATACTGTCGGATTAAAGGGACAGGGCTTTAGTCAAACATTACAAGATGTAATCTCGCTGTTGTTGATTTGCTTAACATTAAAATATTTTATCTGCGGCATTTTAATAAAAAGGATGCTTGGGTTTAAAGTGTAACTATTTATCAGAAAAAAAGGAAAGTGTTGAAAATCTCTATTGCTACTTTGGTTATTTCCTCTTATTGAACGCTCGATTGTGAAAGTGAAAGTAGACAACAAGTTGGCTTCTTTAAAAAGAACCCAACGAAAGGTTCGCATCTTGTTTTAAATTTGCAGGTTTGCACAGCAAATTTAATGCCGTCATTTGCAACCATTTTTTAAGTACAGGTATTAAGTTATTGAAGAGAATTTATCACAATTTTAGCTCTTTATTGCATGTGATAACTGGCTTTTTGCAACATTTTGAGACAAAATATTTCTTTTGAAACTTCAAAACATCAAGTGGAACTTCATGGCACTATATATATATACCTCTGCAAGCATTTGATATCTGAATTTGTAGTACTACATTTTTAAACAAATGTGAAACCTTTTTATTGGACGGGTTTTCAAAAATCTGTCCTTTAAAATAGCGAACCCCGGCAGGTTTACCTTTTGGTTAACCTTTCTGATAAACCCGTCCATAATGCCGTTAGACGTTCTTCTTGTAAATGTTTTATACAAATTAAGACTTTTTATGATGAATTTCTGATAGAATCTGTCATTTCAGTGCCTTTGGCGCTTTGATTTATTATTACTTTTGTTTTTACCTAAGGCATATGACTGTTGCTCCATTATAAACTTTTTCCTAGACTTCTCAGTCTCTATGACATAACATCATATGCATTGATAATGACATCAATAGAGAGATAAAGGAAGAATGGCATATTAATTTAATAAATAAATCTCTTTTGTTACTTCTGGAGTATTGAATGCTATAAGTATTATGAAGCCCTGGTCATTGACAGTGATTAACAAGAGAAAGGCTTAGCTAGAGGACAGAATTATCCCTGCAATCACCTTAGAATAGTGTTTAAAAAAAATAAGCAAAAGTGTTATAATTAGCTCTCAAAATGCACCATTTTACACCAATTTCTTAAAAATTTTCTGGGGGAGCATGCCCCTGGACCCCTCTAGCTTGGCTTCGCGCCTTCGCCACTCGCCAACCTGGCTCGACCATGCTGTCTCCCTCATTTTACTTTTCAAAACTTAACATGTCTGAACCAGTAAGTAATGTAAACCATATTTGGCAGTTATGATCACTGGATGATCGTCTACCCAGTGTATGTAATTTATGACCAATGGCCATTTTGTTTGGTTGCCATGGCTTCATTAATTTTTATAAAAGGAATTTTTTAAATGACATCTCCTTCTAAACCAAGGAAGCAGTAGGACTGATTTTGTACAAATGTTGCTTGGGTAAGGATAATTCATAAGTGCTAAAATTATGGTGATCTGCCTCTTGGTTTGGTTGCCATGGCAACAGAAAGCTCCCATAGACTTATAATGGAAAAACAGTTAAATTGCATTTTCTTCATAACCAGTGAAGTGATGTGAACCATATTTAATTGGCAGTTATGCCTTTCATTATCAATGACCATTTTGTTTGGTTTCCATGGCAACATTAAATTTGAAAAAAAAAAAAGAAGATTTATTTTAATGACTACAAAACTACTAAAGCAGTAGGACTCTAATTTGGTACAAATGTTAAATGGGTAGGGGGAATTGAAAATAGCTAAAAGTCTGCCAATATGTATCTTTGTTTGGTTGCCATGGCAACATAAAACTCCCATAGACTTATAATGAGAAAATGGTTTAATTGCATTTTCTCCATAACCAGTGAAGTGATGTGAATTATAATTGGCAGTTCTGATCATTGCATCAGTGTCTACCCAGTTTATGTGTTTTATGACCAGTGACAATTTTGTTTGGTTGCCATGGCAACATTAAATTTAACAAAATGAGTTTTTTAAATGACAGCTCCTCCAAAACCACAGTAAGCAGTGTTGCAAACTTCATTACTGCTTATGAAGAGTCAGTAAAAACGAGATTTCCTTTTTCTAATCCATAAATAGTTCTTTGTTTCCAAAGGCAATCTTTTTGACGTTTATTATATTTCCCTGCCCCTGTGCTGTTTACATCTATAAAATCATGATATTGTTAAACAACTCTTCAGAAACCACTTAGCCAATTTCCACCAAATTTCACATTGATCCTACTGTTGAAATGTGATTGAGAGTTTGTTCAAATGATCAAGCTCCATTGACTGTCATGCCCATATATTCTTCTTCAAAAATAAGGATTTCTTAAATGATGATCCATTCATTAGTTGCAATGAGAGGACTGGAAAAATCTTGTGCATAACCTCTGCATATCTGCAGTGGCTTTGTCACTCAGGTGGGCGAGCTGTGGCCTGTGGGCCTCTTGTCTTAAATTTTGTCTTTTATTTTGTACCTGTAACAAATTTTTAATACCTGTCATTTCCTTTTTTCCCCTCCTTAGCTCTTCTTCTCTTTTCTTTGTCGGCATTTGGATTGTTCCTGAAATACAAAATTACGGTAAATATCCTAAAAATTCGAACACTAAAGCGTCTGAAAAAATGACATATGCAAACAGTGTAGACCCTGATCAGACTGCTCCTAAATGAGCAGTCTGATCAGGCTCTACACTGTTTGCCATTCCACTAAATATTTAAAGAAACTGCTACATAAAAAGCAAAATTTAAGCCAAAAGAGTATGGAATAAAGTGTTCGAAATTTTAGGAAATTTACCGTACATGGTAAGCAGGATTGTGGAATAAGCCAATTTTATTATTCCTCCATGGACAAGTATATGGTCAAAATTTAGATGTCCAACCAAGACTTAAATGCCTGAAAATCAAATTTTTTCTTGTTTCTCGAAGACAAATATGCTGTGGGTACTCAATAGAAGCGCTTCACCAAAGTGCTACTAATTAGTACCCACAACATACGTTTTCTTCACGAAATAAGAAAAAAATATATCCCATAATCTGGATACTCTTCTTAGCTAGAGCCATGAAGTCCTTGTCCCAGGACTAGAACTGAAATGTTTTACTTGTCCTCAGAGAAAAGGGGCACTGGACATCAGGCATGGTATTTCCATAGCTCTGATCATAAGGGATAGTTTATTTTAACAAAAGCTGTTAAACAATAACATAGCTTGCCTGAATGGTAAACTGACTGTCAGTGGTGCAATAGTAATTTACCAAAACGTTTCACTGCAATTTTTTTCTAAGTGTGACATTGACCTTAAGGTCATCAAGGACAGTAGGACCTGTAATGGATAAAACTGAACCAGAAATGAACAACAGTTCAAGTTAGCACTTTAAGATGGGTAAAACATCCAGGTATTAAAGAAACAGAGGTCTTCGAGAAAGTTAAATCAAATAGTTTAACACAAAATTTTTATGTCTTTGACTTTAATCTAAAGGTCATTGGGTGGACAGTGCATGGTAAAATGTAAAACTTTAGACCAATATCTTCTACCAAAATAAATACGTATGGGACAGATAGGCAAATGCAAACAGTGTAGATCCAGGTCGGACGCTGCAACATCCAGAGTCTGATCAAGGCTACACTGTTTGCTATACATACAGCAATATTTTAGGCACATCAACAGGTAGTAGAATGGACTATTTCAAATTTTAGGACAAGTATTGTCCGTAGTTAAGGTTTCCCAATACTTTGGGTAAATATAGTAATACCTGTTCATGTACAACTAATCAACTCAGCACTTGAGCAGTTGTGAGTGACCTGGCCCCAAAGTTAAAAAACTTTTTTTATGCTCAACTCAGCTAAGCATGAAATTTTCTTTGCTAATAAATATGAAAATGCCAACAATAGTTGACATTTTCATATTTATTAGTGGCATTTTTATATTTTTTAGCAGAGAAATTTTCATGCTCAGCTATTTTTTAGCAAGAAAGAATTTGTAATTGTTAGTAATTCCAGATTTATTAGCAAGACAAATTTCATGCTCAGCTGAGTTGAGCATGAAAAAGTTTTATAACCTCAGGGCCAGTATCTAATATCTATGCAAGTACCAGTTGATACTTAGACAGATATTTGATACTATACTTACGAACTCCAGTCAAGGGAGCCTTTCCCATTGTTATCTTCTTTCCAAATGAATCGCCCCGAGGATGGAATCAAGGGCTGAAAAACATGAGGCAATAACTAGCATGCTGTCATAAAAAATACATTTCTATATTTCCCACAAGCAAACAATGAAAACTCAAGCTAGCTATATACAGCCTGGCTCTTGTCCTAATGGCAGATGTCTTGAAGAATGAACTATGGCAAAAAGCACATATCGTGTAGTGCAAAGAAATTTCATTTTTACAATATGCATTAGCTCAGAAAATCATTTTATTAAGCAAACAATCAGGTATGCACAACAAAGGTATCCAAAATTACATCACGAAAACATGCCTATGTAATTCTGACCCCCTCAAACTCCACTTTTATATAGTAAAACTGGGGTTTACAGGGGTATACATTATTTTTCTTATTTTGCTCAAAACATAGATTGTGGGTACTCATTAGAACCGCCTCAGCGAGGTGGTTCTAATGAGTGCCCACAATCTATGTTTTGAGCAGAAATACGAAAAATATCTTTTTTCTTTAATCTGAAAATTTTCAGTTTTTGGAGGTGAAATTTTTTATATAATTATAGTGTGTAGTGTTTTCGTAATGAGCACACCCAATTTACACATTAGTCTCTGCAATACCTTATAACATGTGTGACCAGCATACACTCAGATCAGCCTGTCCATCTGCAGAGTCTGACCTGAGTCTAACCTGGTTGCAAATGTAATGTATGGACATTGCTTGAATGTGCAGGCTGATCTGGGTCTATCATTATCAAAAACATATCAATTTACATTCAGATGAAATACCCTTCATTGTATAAAAAATATACTACACAGAAAAAAATATATCTACATTTTCAGCCAAGGAAATGAAATAATTTTTAGAATGTGGTTGCCATCTCTATGTAGAAATGCAACCCCACTGTATAGCCTTCTTAATTATAAGTAAACCCAAGATGGGGATCAACATTTTTTAAAATGAAAGGTAGATAATTATATATAACTGTATCCATATTTCTCATGTATTTTATGACTATATTTGTCTTAGGCAATTATATATGTACACCAGTGAAATGTGGTTGTGACCTCTATCAAAATGCAATCATTCTTTTGCTCAGGATATTATAAATAAACCCGAGCGGAAATCACAGGTAAATTAAAGGATATATGTCCCTGTATAAAGCTGTATCCATATTTCTCGTCTTGTATAACTATATGGTACTTATTTGTTTCAATTTGAATTCTATAACTGTATTCTCTATATGTTGAGAAGTTGGACCAAACCTGACACATTAACCGCGTGTGCACATTTATTGAGATGTTACATAAATATGAACAGCTGTTCTGAAGCTGTTGTGTGTCTCTGCGTGTAAGTGTTCATCCGTTAAATAGTTCCAACCCTGGCATGGAACACACATGAAAGTTGGATAAGAAGATAAGTACCAATTTCATCAAATGCCTATTTATTCTGAAATCACTGCTGATGATTTAGAATCAGAATTTTTACTGGTGACATTCATTCACCAGGATACAGATACAGAAATACAGATGTTAAATTTTAATTTGATACCAAATTTGATTTGATTGTCTCTCTATACAGGCAATTATCCACACAAGGGCCCTATACTATGTTTTTTTTTTTGTTGTTGCTGTTTTTGGGTTTTGTTTTTTTTTCACACCAGTTCTCTATTCTGATCTGATTCTGATACATGAGAGTTCTGCATTCCAGATGTTCATATTTCACATTTATATGCTGTCATTAATGTTTTGGTATTGTTAGGAACGTGCATGCACATCTATAAACAGCAATTATCAATAAATGGGTGCATGCGTAAGTCTTAGTCCAACAAGTTAGACGTACGCATGCACCAATTTATTGATAATTGCTGTTTATAGATGTGCATGCGACGAGTTCGCGTTCCTAAGAATAACAAAAACATAAATAACAGCATATAAATGTGAAATATGAACAGCTGGAATGCAAAACTCTCATGTATGGGAGTAGCGTAAGTCTAACTTGTTGGACTAACCAGTTCTCCACCCACTATCATACCTGTTCATAATCTGGAGAACTTGCAACTTTTGCCGACATTTTACATTAAAATTAGAAAGTGTACATGGAAGTATTATTAAAATTTCAAAAGAACGTATAGACAGAAGAAGGATATGCGGAAATGAATGCTATAAACGATGAACTTTTGGAGTTAATTTTTCTCTCACTCCATGGAAACGTTTACATAAGGGACCCAACTCTTACTTCCAAGCGTCTGGCTGATCCAGAAAAATAATGTGCGAATATAATTTTCTCTTAAAAATGTAAATAATGCAATTATTATTATTATTATTATTATTATTATTATTATTATTATTTATGTGTATTTTTTAAAATAAGACACATGGCACCTATTATCGTGCTTGAAGAATTACTCTAAGTACTATCTGAGGCCCCCAGGGGTGCAGGGTATACTCTGAATTCTGCCTGCTACGTAGGCTATAGTATTATTTTCATTTGTGTGTGTGTGGGGGGGGGGGGGGGATAGAATCTTGAATTTTACTCTTTTTTGGGGGAGAGGTGGGGGAGGTGTGGGGAGGCTACTTTTTGGAGGGCGGTACTTTTTTTTTTTTTTTGGAGAGAGGGCGGGGGCGGGGGGTCACTTTCATGTCTGACTACTTTTGAAAACGATAGCATCAATTTTTTTTTCTTGTTTGTTTGTTTTTTGAGTATTGTAAGAATCGGGGTTTGTGGGTATCGTAAGAATCGGGGTTAGAAACTTCTGTTGAACTGATAGTTGTTTTTATTTAGTTTTAACAGCTCTATTTCTGCTGTGCATCGGTTCAATGCCATTAAAGTAAAAACGGTTTAAAGCACTTATATTACTAATACAATCATAAATAAAAATAAATAAAAAAAAAATTGACAACCAAACTTTTATAAAAAGAAAGCAAGTTGAATAATTATTGGGGGTATGCTTACATCTGCAGATACATTTTTTGGGTATGGCTGATATACCGGATTTTTTTTTTTTTTTTTTTTTTTTTTTTTTTTTCAGTATGGCTGATGTACCGTATACCTTTTTTTGGTAAACACTAGTTTGTTGGGGCCCAGCCTGTGTAGCAGACAAAATTGAGAGTACCTCTGGCACAGTTTCTTTTATGTTAATGCTTACTATCCATATATACCGCGTTCATCCGTAACGCCGGATAACCGGTCGTAACGCCGGATTTTCGGTCAAATAACGCCGGATTACGATATTTTTCGTAGGATTCGCCGACATTTGAAGCACCGCGTTTGACGGTGGATAGACTAAAACATTTATTTAAAATATCAGAAAAGGTTCATCGAACATGAACAGTAGCCTATCCGGATCTACATATATTCTTCTATCTGCCAAATCTTCAATTGATATATATATATATATATATATATATATATATATATATATATATATATATATATATATATATATATATATATATATATATATATATATATATATATATATATATATATATTGCCGATATTGTCAAACACTCAAAGAGAAAATTGTTGTGCAGGTTCGGCCATACGATAAAAAAAGCATTCTTACAAGAGGAGTTCGTACTTTTTCTTACAATTACTGACCAGTTGGTGGATAAAATGCATTTAAAAATGACTTTATATCATAAACTGGCCGTTGCTGAGATTTTTTTTACCGACGAAACAAAGACCGAGCACAATCCACGAAATTTAAGGTAACGCCGGATAAAACGGTATTTCTTTATTTTTATTTATTATTTTTTTTTATCTACAACTGGCCAGTATTCTCGCAGACAAGCACACTTGTGAAGGTAAAACTTTACCTACACAGTCCAATATTAATAAATCGACATCTATTTCTCGATTGGAGACAATTTGCATGAAATGTCAAGGTCTGTTTTCTGGGGAAAAATAAGAAGAAACAAAAAAACAAACAACAAAAAAACAAAAAAAATAAATAAATAAATAAATAAATAAATAAAAACATCATCAGTTTGTCGCCTGCTGAATAAGCCTAGCAACAGAAACACCTTGTCTGATTGAACCGGCTCGTGAACTGGATAGACTTCACTTCTTCTTGTTTCTTTGTGTTGAGGTTTTACGGCCCAGTCAACCCAATGGGGTTATTTCGAGCGCGGTCAGTTTACCTAACCACACGTTTACTGGGCAGGCTTAGTCCTCTAAGCGGTTAACCAGTATTGTGCACATTCTTTCGCCAGAAACTGACAACTGCCCTTCTTGAATCAGCGGAAGGGAGAGAATGACCGTAGAAAATATTTCATGATCAATCTCCACGAAAGAATGTTGCCGACCTCGGCGGGGGTTGAACCCGCGACCCCCTGGTCTCCAGTCGGACAGCGCATCCAACTGAGCCACCGAGGCCGGCATCACTTCTTCTTGAAGTCCTCATGTAAACAAAAAAAAAAAAAAAAAAACAACAAAAAACAAAAAAAAAAAAACGTTGATTAAGATTTACCACTATATTTGTATTGTAAAACAGCAGAAAATTTTCAAACTCCCAAAACGGCAGTAATTCCTAAATTCTTCAGATATATATTTTTTGCCACTATCTCAAAGAAGGCGTATGCTGCGGATACTCACTAGACTGTGAGGTGGTTCAAATGAGGTCCACAACAAAATATGATGTTGGTGCTCATGGGAGGCACCCGAGTTCCCGCACCATGTGGTCTAGTTTATCGCATGTCTGATGTCTGAGATCTTGGGAGCTTTTTTTTAAGTATACCCCGTTTGTCACTCTCTTAATCAATTCAACAGACAATGGGTTGGCATTGTTTTTTTGTTTTTTTGTTTTGTTTTTTTCACAATTGTTGTTTATTTATTTGTTTGTTTATTTATTATTATTATTATTTTATTTTATTAATTTTTTTGCCTGAAATGCTGGATCCTGTTTGTCTGTGGAGGGGTGTTTCGGTGTCGTCTGCTGAAAATTTTATCCAGAGTGCTAGGCATAAAGATTGTAAACTTTGTTCAAAATCCCAATTAAATAAATAAATAAAATAAAATCATGTTACCGTTACGGCAAACTTGGTGCTATGTAGATCAAAGAGCACTGATGCCTGACTGCTCCAAATGAAACAGCCCGGTCGGGGTCTGCACTGTATGCTATCTAGGTTGCCATTCAGTCAGTGTGCACATCTTTGTTTCATATCAATTGTTTGATAGAAATGTGTGTATTTTCATACCAACTTTTTTCGAAGAAAAGTATCCAGTCTACATAGGTCTAGATAAGGCGCTTTTTTCAAACAAAACGTATCTATATTTCTCTTATTTCTCGGTGTTTGTGGTGCTCATTAATGAGAGGAGCCTGGGCGAGGCACTTCTGGTGGATGCCGGCGGCATGTGTTTTCGTCGAGAAATAAGTGAACTAACCTGATACCTACTTTTATTTAGACCTTTGAGTCCAGTTGTTTTTTTTTTTTTTTTTTTTTTTTTTTTTTTGTAATAAACTGTAAACCACGGGTATATTTAAGCTTTGAAGACCCAAATCGGGCTGCTCAAGTGGGAGCATTCTGACTGGGATCTGCACCTCTACAGCTGATGCTCATTTTTTTAACAGTTTTAATTTAAACATTGAAATGACTCTCGAACACTCAAAAATCTGATAATTGTTGGAGATCTTAATGAAGACCTACTAAATCCAAATTTTCACAACCTAAAGGGTGTACTTCTAATTAACTCCATGACTAATGTAATAACAGAACCAACACGACAATAAACAATTCTTGGCCCAATTATAATTACAGAAGACTTGCCAGTTTTAGATTCCGGCACTTTAGATGTCCCAGACAGCACACCTTTTCAATATGATACTGAAGGAACTTTCAACAGATTAATATTCTTCTTCCATTCCACCCCTTTCCAGTCACTGGTCAAAATGAATTTAGCTTTTCATCCGAAGATAAAGTAGAATTGTTAGATAAATATTTCACGTCGATCTCCACTATTAAAGATGAAAATGTGGCGCTACCTGCCTTCGAATACACGTCAAAATAGATTAACCAGTATTACATGTACACCGCATGAAGTTGCATCTCTCATTGCATTTTTAAATCCAAACAAGGCAACAGGACCTGATGGAATTAGTAACAAAATGCTTAAAGCTGAAGCAAAAGAAGTAGCTGGACCCCTGAGTATACTTTTTAATAGATCTTTCAGGGAAGGCAAGTTTGCAGATATTTATAAGCATTCCAATGTTATACCTTTACCCAAAAAGGGAGACAACTCTGACTCTTCAAATTTTCGACCTGTTTCATTTTTAAGTAATGTTGGTAAATTACAAGAAAGAATAGTTTTTAAACATATCTATAATTTTGTTTTACATGAAAATGATCTACTTTACAAATATCAGTCTGGGTTTTCGTCCAATCATTCTACAACTTTCCAACTTACAGACATATATCTATTTGCCAAACTTTTGACAGCAACCAATATTCTTGCATGGTTTTCTTAGATGTGTCCAAAGCATTTGACAGGGTATGGCACAAGGGACGTATTTTAAGTTTAAAACAAAATGGGTATAAATGGTGAATTACTTGAATGGATTAGTGACAACTTGAGTGGTAGGAAGCAAAAGGTCGTCATAAGAAATACCTCGTCAAGCTTAATGAGAGTAAAAGCTGGAGTTCCTCAAGGGTCTGTTCTAGGCCTTCTATTATTTTTAGTATATAATAATGATATAGATAAATCACTTCTTGGTCTTACTAGGTTATTTGCAGATGATAGCTCGTTGTTTTATTCTGTAGTTACTATTAAAGACAATGAAGGTATTATCAATCACGATTTACGCATGCTAGTAAGTTGGGCAGCACAGTGGTTTATAAATGATAACCCTTTGAAACCTGAAGTATTTTTTTTTTACTTTAAGACTTATTGAATCTCTTCTTAACATAATTTTTGATGGTACACCCATAAAATTCATTACAGAACACAATCATTTAGGTCTTACATTTAGTTGTAATGGGCAATGACACTCCCATATTGAAAACATAATTAAAAGTGCATCTAAAGTTATTGGTATTATGCGGAAACTTAAATTTACATTCAGCTGTGTTGCTTTAAACCAAATATACTTATCATATTTACTGCCAGTTATCGAATATTCATGTGTCGTATGGGTTGGTTGCACAGTACAAGACATCAATTCTCTTAAAAAACTTCAGACTGAAGCCGCCTGCACAGTAACAAGATCGGTTTCATTAGACAATCTCTACAGAGAATGCGGTTGGGTGTCACTTGCCGAAAGACGCAGGCAGCTAAAACTTATTTTTGTGTACAAATCAATCGATGGTCTTGTTCCTACATACGTATCTGACCTGATTACTCCTTCATTTGGAGAAATAAATACCTAGGCTCTACGAAATCAACACAATATTATCCCACTGGGTTGACTGGGCCGTAAAACCTCAACACAAACAAACAACACAATATCACACGGGTAGTAATCTCGTCACTCATGGCCAATTCTTATGCAAATATATGAACTTATGAAATAAGTGACGCAAATATCCGGACACGAGTAGCGTGAGCTAAAAGGGTGGCTATTTCAGGTAGGTTGTTGACAATCTGGGGCCTTTGTCGTCTAGGAAGGCGTTACTGAAAATCGGAGAATGATATACTGCGCGGAATTAAATTCCGTACAACCCAGTACCAAAATTTACGTCAAAATATAGCTACGGTTCCTGGAATTTGTTTCATTCTGGTGACAATCGCTCCGAATTTGGTGCCATTTTGGACGATCTACCCATTAAAATTAATGTTTTCAGCCATATCTGCATCTTGCGTAACGACTTGAATTGGACAGACGCCGTCATTTGGCATACGTATTACAATCATAACAGTGCAAACCATCAATGCAATCAACAAAAAACAGAAAAATGCTAAAATTATGGGGCAGAATGAGCAGCGAGTGCGGATACGAGTGACGAGATGTTTTATGAGTGGAATTTAATTCCGCGCAGTATAGAATTCTCCGATTTTTAAAATAACGCCCTCCTAGACGACAAAATCCCCAAATTGTCGACAACCCACCTGAAATAGCCACCTTTTTAGCTCGCGCTACTCATGTCCGGATATTCGCGTTGCTTATTTCATTGCATAACAATTGGCCATGAGTGACGAGATTACTGCACGTGTATTACTATTCCCTTCTGCAGGACTGAAATTTCACGTTAATCGTGTATTCTATCATCTATTTCTGCATGGAATTCTCATGGCATAGAACTACATGTACGTAATTCACCTTCTCTGGCAAGTTTCAAGTATCAGCTGAAAAAGCATCAAAATAATTCAAGTGTTCCAATATACTGTCGAACTGGTAGCAGACACCTCTCAGTTTTACAGGCTAGAATTAGAAATATTTGTAGTAATTTACTATCCAATTTATATATATATAAACCATTTGTCACCTAGTCCTACTTGTAGTTGCTCTGAAGAAGTCGAAGATGCAGATCATTATTTCTTTAAATGCTCAAACTTCAATAATGAAAGAGATGCACTTTTGCTAGCTACCAGGGATTTCTATCCATTAAATTTTTATATTCTTTTGTTTGGAGATGAAAATCTGACAGCTGAAGAAAATACTACTATTTTCACAGCCGTCCAAACGTTTATCAAGGATACCAAAAGATTCACCAACTAGCCTGCTGCTAACTTAAGACCAGCATGACATTCCATTTCTCCAGAAAATAGGCTTTGGCAGTTCATGCAAACTGCCTCCTTAGGAACAACTTGCATGAAATGTCAAATCCTATTTTACGGGGAAAAATAGGAAAAACATCACGTTTGTCGTCGTCGTCGTCTGCTGCTGAATTCTCCCAGAGAATGATAAAGGTTAATGTTATTATGAATCCCTGATTATATACATTTTTTTATCTAAAACTTCGGTTTCAATGTGAACCGATATCGTATTTTCATCTAAATATTCGGACAGATAGGCCTGAGCAGACAACGTAGACACAAATCGGATGCCGCAGAACGCGGCGTCTGATCAAGGTCTACACGGTTTGTTATTCTCCCAGCACTTTAAGACATATCAAAAGGTGGAAGTGCTTTGAGTGTGAATATATCACATATACGAATACATAATAAATGTGTTACATATGCATACAGTTGTACGCAAACGTAACAATTGTTACGTATGCGTACAACTGTACACGTATGCGACACAAGGCAACTGTAATATGTTACGTTTGCGTACAACTGTATACGCATATGTAACACATAGCAACGTTAATGTGTTACGTTTGCGTACAACTGTACGCGTATGTAACGTGTGGACAAGTTAGTGTGAAGCGTTCGTATGATATGTACGAACCATACGCATATGTAACACCTGTTCATTACAAGAGGTAGAGGTCACTTTTTTCGGAAACAATTTCTGTGACCGATTTGTTTCTTAATGTTTTTTGTATTTAACTGACACACGGCCATACTTACAAAACTAATATTTTGGCATCTATATATGTAGTACGTGTATTATTACAAAAAACTTTGAATTGTTTATGTTTGTTATCTGTGAATTAAGCATTGTTACACTGTAAAAAAATATCCCGTAGATTTTACGGTATTTACTAGCAACTGGCTGCCAGCGCATTTCATCACGAAAACATGCCTATATAATTTTGACCCTCTTAAACCCCACTTTTATATAGTAAAACTGGGGTTTACAGGGGTATACATTATTTTTCTTATATTTGCTCAAAACATAGATTATGGGTACTCGTTAGAACCTCCTCGCTTTATGGGTACTCGTTAGAACCGCCTCGCCGAGGCGGTTCTAACGAGTACCCACAATCTATGTTTTGAGCAAAAGTATGAAAAATATCAGAGATTTTTATCTGAAAATTTTCAATTTTTTGGAGGTGAAAGTTTCTATATATTTGAATAGGCATGTTTTCGTAATGACAATAAATTTTACGGGTGCCTGTAGATTATTTACAGGAATAATCACGCGTGACATAGCAGAGTCGGGCAAGGTAGGGACCGCACCATATATTAAGCTTACCCATCCTTACCCCATCCTACGAGATGATTTCTGCAAAATTCTACAGGCACCCGTAAAATTGACTGTAAATGCACTGGCAGCCAGTTGCCAGTATTGTACCGTAAAATCTATGGGATTTTTAACAGTGTAGATATATATTAAGTATGCGTACAAAGATATTGCAACCACTTGATATGCATGATTTCCCAGGGGGGAAACGTCTATGTTGCTAATAGCCTATAACTGAAATTTCTAGTTGTTAAAACCATTTTTATAAAATGTGGTATTATTCTTTCTACCTCAATGCAAGGATAGAATAGGACCCTCATGCGAATTGCAGGTGAAGCATTTGAGGATCAGTGTCCGTGTTTGGTTTAAATGTTGTTATTAGTACACTTTAACCGACATTACCTTTTATTCTGACAACGGAAATCTGCTATTAGCGTGCATGTATACGCTCGTAAATGAGCCGTGTCATAAAAAACAGCGTTGGTAATATGAGAGCAGTGTAGACCCAGATTAGCCGTCATATAGCTATTATAACATCTGATTAGGCTTTACAGCATTCACGGTGATATGGGACAAAATGAGTGGCAAACGGTGTAGATCCTTATCAGTCGCCACATCCGTTCTACACAATCCAGCTATATCAATTTTTCTTCGCAGTTTTACAAGATGTGAAGAGTTATTTGCACACGTGTTAAATTCGACAAGTGACGCTCATACACATATTTATTTTATTGTTAGCGGTGAAATCAGTGTATATCTGGTGAAAATAAAAGTGGTATCAATCACTAGTGAAATGATATCGTATCATTTCACTATAGTGAATGATACGATTTATATTTTCTCTCTTCGCTTTGGACGACTTCGGTTTTCTTCACTGTTTCAGAAGTGGATGTTACCTCCACTTCAGATTTTTGAACACCTCTAACTTCTTTGTTTCTGAACAAAACTATCAAGTGTTGGTATGCATTTTCTTAGTTAGAATGTAAGGAACATTTTGGTATCAATATTATTTTGATTTGCCGAAACTTTTTGTTTTTGTCTCGCCAGCGGTTCACATGTTAAGCACTGAACGTCGACGCCATGACGTTCATGTCTTGTTTGGTGACGTTACTTATGACGTCAGAAACGCGCATTGACGTGTGAACAATAAAATAAAAAAGAAAATTTACTCTTTTTCAGTGAATACCATAAAAATTTTCATCTCGTGTAATGAAAACATTCAAATTTTCACTCGTGCTTCGCACTCGTGAAAATACTGATATTTTCATTTCACTCGATGACAATATTTATGGTATTCACAGCAAAAGAATAAATATCCTCTATGTAACTGTTACGTATGCGTACAATTGTACTCATATGTAACCCATCTGTTACGTATTCGTATGTGTGACATGCGCACTCACAGTGGTTGAATTCCAAGACAAGCATATACATGTATACGAGTTAAATAGCTAAAATGAGACCAAAAGTGGTATCACACACGAATGCATCACGAAAACATGCCTAAATAATTTTGATCCCCTTAAACCCCACTTTTATATAGAAAAACTGGGGTTTACAGGGGTATGCATTATTTTTCTTATTTCTTCTTAAAAAACATAGATTGTGGGTACCCGTTAGAACCGCCTCGCCGAGGCGGTTCTAACAAGTACCCAGAATCTATGTTTTGAGCAGAAATATGTAAAATATCAGATTTTTTTTTCTGAAATTTTATCATTTTTGAGGTGAAATTTTCTATATATTTGAATAGGCGTGTTTTCGTAATGGATTTTATTGTTCCTGCTTACGAAGGCAATATGCAAGAGATATCGAAGATGTGTTATACAGAAGTAATTATGGGATCCCAGGAGGGTCGGTAAAGAGAGATATTAAGTATACTCAAAGGCAATAAAAAGTCTTGATACAGTTTCGAGTTTTGAGTACCGGCTCGTGTTGTACTTTTTTCGTTAAAATGTTTTATGGTCATTTTTGTCAAACGTCTATCTTTGAAAATCACAAAGGTAATTCTTTCACAGTCATAAATTATAGAGTTATGAGTCCTTAATTAAAAACAGCATTTCCAGTCATTACTCGCTTTGTATAAAACAAATGTCATTTTACTTTTCATAAATGTCTTGCACAAATGTCTGAGAGTAAAACCACGAAGTTATTTAATTCCAAATTCCCGTCAAATGACGTCAAGCTGAATTTGAATTTCTTCCCGTCTCAAAATTATCTCCCTTCGAATGAAAAAAAAAAAATAGAGAATTCAAAGAGTCAAAATCTGAAGTGGCGTTGGTCGTTTCACTTGAATTTTTCGAAAAAGAGTTGCTTGTATCACATACAGATGAAATCTCCTTAAACCGTCTATTTAACAGAACAATATCAGTAATGTCCCATAGACATTCAGTGCATTCCGTCAGAACAGGAAAGAAAATATCAAAAACGCCATGTCCTTGGTATAGAAATTTAACAGTGTATTCTGTTATGCATTTGAAGTCGAAACATTTCCTTACAACATTTTTATTCTTCTATCGACTGAATGCAATACAAATGCATAAATGTAAGTTTCTTTGTCCTAAATGCACTATTAAAGTGAAGTTACTCATAAGCAAATGTTGATTTAGACCCCTTATTCGTTTCCGTAAACGTCATTTCAATGCTCTTTAATAGCTAGAATTTCCTGAAATTTGATGCAAATTATGCGTAAATGATTGTTCGTAAATATGATATCAACGCTTAATGTACATATGTAAAATTCCGGTGACAAATAAAAAAAGTTACCTGTATACTTATTTAGCCTCTCAGTATATATTTGAGTGGGATTTATGGATTAGATATAAATAAGCCAGAACTAAATTCTCCTATCTGGGCTTCTACCTGTCCAGTAACCTGAGTGCAGATGGTCCTATACAAACAACCTTTTGCGTCTGCGCAGTCTAGTGAGTTTTCATAGGTGCTCTTTGTCTAAATATGGTGTTGGTGTACAGTGTGGAATCTGACCAGAGTGCGATCAAGCAAAGTCTTCACCCTTCATATAAAGCTTGTATGGAAGAAACCACTGTAAACAGAGTATCCGACACGTTGCTTGGAATGCCTCCTGGAATCACTAGTTTAACCCTAATCCTGCTAAGCCCGGATATACCCTGCCTTTGCAAACAGTGTAGATCCAGATCAGTTGGCTTCTGAAGAAGCCAACTGATCTGTATCTGCACTGTTTGCCATTCAGTATATGAATTTGTATCAAAAATCTGGATCAAGCAATTTGATTGGCTGAAAATTAGAAGTGGGAGTGCATCTTCATTTATTCAGCATGACAAGGGTTAAACATCTGCAAAATGCATACACAATTGCATAAACTTGCATTGGATAGCACTCCGTTGCCATTGTATATTATGACATGTTCTCCTTTTGCTTTTGTTTTGCTGTTGAGTATATAATACACAGGTCTGCCATTTGCAAACCCGGTCCCTCATCACGGAAACATGCCTATATTATTTTGACCCCCTTAAACCCCACTTTTATATAGTAAAATTGGGGTTTACAGGGGTATACATTATTTTTCTTATTTCTGCTCAAAAACATAGACTTATGGGTACTTGTTAGAACCGCCTCGTCGTTAAGCAGAAATATGAAAAATATCAGATTTTTTTATCTGAAAATTTTCATTTTTTGGTAGTAAAATTTTCAGTATAATTGAATAGTCGTGCACGTTTTCGTAATGTGATGGGTTTGGAGATAACGAGGATATAAATAAATAAATAAATAAATAAATAAATAAATAAATAAAATACAGCAGTTTGACAGTAAATCAAAAGCCCGAAACATCAATGTTTGTTTGTGTTGAGATTTTACGGCCCAGACAACCCAATGGGGTCATGTCGAGCACGGTCAATTTACCTAACCACATTTTCACTGGGCAGGCTTAGTCCTCTAAGCGGCTAACCAGTATTGTGCACATTCTTTCTCCAGAAACTGACAGCTGTCCTTCCGCTGATTCAAGAAGGGCAGCATACACTGGCGGTACACTGCAGCAGTAAAATCGCAGGGGTGGGGGTCGATCGGTGCATTTGGCGAGCACTGCTTGCTGTTCTCAGCAAAATAAATGTCCCTACTTAATTGATGACTTTGAAAATGACGGTCACCAAAACTTAACCAATACTTAGGCATTTCCCAAAGATATACTCATGCACGTTGGTGAGAATCCTCCAATTCGTTAAGAGATGTGCAGACGAGAACTGTCATTCCAAAACCGACGCCAAACAGGGCCCGCACCAAAACCAGCATAGGCTCTCACTCCGCGGCTGGTCAGGCAGAGGGATGGGAGCTTCGTTCTATTATTAGTATTTTTAATTGCCGGTACGCTTACAAGAAAATATGCCACATGAAAGAACCAAGAATTTAGATCACAGGTCATGTCAGATGGGAGCTGTGGTCCTAGACATAGTTCTAGAATCAAGCTTTTGATATTCAAAATAATGTGTCATGTGGAAGAACGAGGTTTTGAGGTCACAGGCAGGTACATCTGTAGCCTCCCCCACCCCCCCCCCCCCCACCAAAAAAAAAAAAACAAAAAAAAAAAAAACATATTTCTAGTTTCTAGCTTTTAGACCAGACTGGCGATATTGTTGATATGGTGGACAGATAGATGAATAGTCTAAACGTTTCTGTTACAGATAGACACCTCGCGCTCTCTCGTCCATTTATTGGGGCTGAAATTTACAGGGATCCAAATATTAATTCTAGTTATCCAGGGTATTCGAATTCTCAGGGGTTTAGTTGTCTAAGTTCTACAGTATATATTCACACACATGCTTAAATACACAAATACGACCAATGGAAGTCCTAAAGAACCGCTAAAAACATGGCCCAAAAACATGATTAAGACAACAAGAGGCACATGGGCCACGGCTCGCTCTGATTGAAATAGCCACTGCAGATATTATGCAACATATATTTTCCAATCCTGTCATTGCAACTAATGAAAAGATCATTATTTGAGCAGTTCTTGGTTAAGAAGAAGAATTTATTTATTTATTTATTTATTTATTTATTTATTTATTTTACCGTATACGGGCAGTAGTCAATGGATCGTGACGATTTGAACAAACTTTCAACCGCATTTCAACAGTAGGATAGACATGAAAATTGGTGGAAACTCTCTCTCTCTCTCTCTCTAGAGAGAGAGAGAGAGAGAGAGAGAGAGAGAGAGAGAGAGAGAGAGTCTCTTATATTTACCCCAAATTTGAGTAAGCATATTTGATCACTGGTAATGTGTATAGACAGTATTGTCAATGGAAACAGATAAAGCAGTTTTATCTGGTATAAAAATATTTGCGGACATGTCTGATCAGGTATTCAGGGGCGCGGGGGCTAAAGGGGGTAGCTTCTTATATATGGCATAGTACGGATAACCCCCACCCCTTTTTTAGCACTGCCAGGTATATATGATTAGCCCCATTTATTCAACAAACAGTATATGACTGACCCGATTTTTCTTGATTGGTATATAAAAGGCACCACTTTTCTGACTTCCCGGTATGTACACATATTTTCGCTCAGCTATTATTCAAGGCTCCTTGTTCTGAGGCCCTCCCAGGGGAAGGGGGTACCTGTTCCCTTGTTCCCCTGAAATATTTTAGCATTTTCCCTTGTTCTCCAAAATCAAAATCTTATCTTTCTATGTTCCCTGCTCCCCAAAATTAACTTCATTTTTAGGCTTGTTCCCCCTGACATTATTCCCCTGTTCCCCAGAACCCCAGGGTGGGCCACTAGCATATGAACGAGTCAACATTTCAACGGATCTAGTATATGAGTGGGTCCGTTTTTTTAAAGGCCAGGTATATGAATGGGGTAGGTTTCAAAATATTAACTAGCTTTCACACCCGTACCACAATTATCCCCAAGTAACCCCCTCCTCCCCCACGCTTTGGTCAGCCTAAGGCAGTGAACGTTTTGATCAGCCCATTGATAATCTCTTGTTGAACTGGCTCTTTATTCTAGATAAGACACCTTTCAAAACCAAAAAGCGTTGATGCTTTTCTTAATATTAAGCAAAAAAAAAAAAAAAAAAAAAAAACCTGTTATGAGTAATCTTGGATGCATCTCGCTTCGGTGCTTTTATTCAGTACACACAATGTCAAAATGTATGTTTTTAGGAAGAAACAAGGTAAATATTTATCTGTATGCTCCTGTTATCTGGAGCTGTGCTCACAGTGGCTACCTGACAAAGCTGTATGACAAAGCGTGCATTGCGTGAGTTGTTTTTATTGCGCTGCGCATACACGTGTAAACTTGGCTTGGGTCAGTCAGAATAACGACGACATTTTGGATACTTGGACACAAGTAAGCTTGTTTCGATATAAATATTAATATTTTATAATACATGATAATGATTTTTAGGTTCCAGATTTTGTTGCTGTACTTTGAATCCAATATACATGTATATATGGAAAGTCATGATCCGAACCGATAAGAGTCACAAGAACACAGTTGCAAATGGATGCCCTTTTGCTACATACCCATGTTTTGTGATATAACAAAATAAATTTTGTGATATAACTAAACACAACTTTTATTCGATTTTGTGATATCAAGAAATGGAATGTTATTTGTCCCCCGACGTTTAACAGTCGAAGGGGACTATTAAAATGGGTTTGTGCGTCCGCCCGTAGACACAATGAGATGGGTAGTTTGTGGAAGCAACTCCTCTTACAGGTTTTAACCGATCTTTTTGAAACTTTGCAGGTGTTTTTGTCATGATCTGAAGATGTGCATCTGGTTCTTGGGTTATCCTCCCATTATTTTTTTATCAACTGTTTCCACTTTTTCGACTTAGTTTTTTTCAGGTCGGAGGGGGTGGGGGGGGGGGTGGGAGAGGGGGGGGGATAACTTCCTATATATGGCATAGTGCGGATGTGCGTGCCAAATGGCCCCCTTTTTCAGCGCTGCCAGGTATATGATTGGCCCCCCTTTTTTCAACTAAAAGAATATAAATGACCCGATTTTTCTGGATTCCTATGTGAAAGGGCCCCATTTTTCTGACATCCTGGTATATGCACATATTTTTCGCTCAAGAGATTTTTCTTAGCTGCTTGTTCTAGTATTCAATGATATTTTGTGATATTTGTCTAACAACCAGCAATAAATGGGTACAAAAAATTAAAGGGCAGTATATGTATCTATAGGTCAGCATTTTTGATGAGCAAGTATATGAATGTGTCTGTTTTTCCAAAGGCCAGGTATATGAATGGGGTAGGTTTTGAAATACTGGCTCGCACACCCGTACCAAAATTACCTCTCTCCTCCCTGCCCCCCCCCCCCCCAAGGTCAGATTACTATTAAAATACCTTGTGGGTGCAACTCCTCCTAGAGTGTCCACCGATCCTTTTGAAACTCTTACTATACATACTTGTTCTGTAGATATGTGCATGTTGTGTTAGGGTTATCCTCCTGTAATTTTTTATCAACTTTTTTCGACTTTTTTGACTTATTTTTTTCCAGGTTTGATTACTATTAGAATAGATACCTTGTGAGCGTAGCTCCTCCTAGAGTTTTCCACTGAATGCAAAAAAGGTTAAGTTTTGAAAAATAAAATGAGGGAGACATCGTGGTCAGGAGGAGGGTGGGGGTAATCCACTGAATGCAAAAAGGTTAAGTTTTGAAAAATAAAATGAGGGAGACATCGTGGTCAGGAGGAGGGTGGGGGTATATGATTGGCCCCCCTTTTTTCAACAAAAAGTATATGAATGGCCCGATTTTTCTGGATTCCTATGTGAAAGGGCCCCATTTTTCTGACATCCTGATATATGCACATATTTTTCGCTCAGAGATTTTTCGAAGCTGCTTGTTCTAGTTTTCAATGATATTTTGTGATATTTGTCTAACAACCAGCAATAAATGGATACAAAAAATCAAAGGGCAGTATACGAATAGGTCAGCATTTTTGATGAGCAAGTATATGAATGTGTCTGTTTTTCCAAAGGCCAGGTATATGAATGGGGTAGGTTTTGAAATACTGGCTTGCACACCTGTACCAACATTGCTAACCCCCCCCCCCCCCCCCTATTTAATCCACTATTAAAATACCTTGTGGGCGCAACTCCTCCTAGAGTTTCCACCGATCCTTTTGAAACTTGTTCAACATGGTCTGTAGATATGTGCATATTGTGTTAGGGTTAGCCTCCCGTAATTTTTTATCAACTTTTTTCGACTTTTTAGACTTATTTTTTTCCAGGTTTGATTACTATTAGAATAGATACCTTGTGAGCGCAACTTCTCCTAGAGTTTTCCACTGAATGAAGACATGTTAAGTTTTGAAAAATAAAATGAGGGAGACATCGTGGTCGAGCCAGGGTGCTCTGGGGGCATGCTCCCCCCGTAAAATTTTTAAGAAATTGATATAAACTGGTACATTCTGAGAGCTATTTAAAACACTTTTGCTCATTTTTTTTAACACCATTCTTAGGCGATTCGGTCCTCTAGCTGAGACCTTTTCTTGTTAATCACTGACAGTGACCAGGGCTTCATTATACTTCTAGCATTCCATACTCCAGAAGTAACAAATGAGATTTAAATGTATTTATTAACCCTTGTCCTGCTGAATCCGGATATATCCTGCCTTTGCAAACAGTGTAGGTCCAGATCAGTTGGCTTCTTAGAAGCCAACTGATTTGGATCTACACTGTTTGCCATTAAGTATGTGAATTTATAGCAACAATCCAGATCAAGCAATCTGACTGCTGAAAATTAGAAGTGGGTGTGGCATCTTAATTTATTCAGCAGGACAAGGGTTAAATTAATATGCCCTTCTTCATTTACCTCTCTATTGATGTTATGTCCTAGAGTCTGAGAAGTCTAGGAAAAAGTTAATAATGGAGCAACAGTCATATGCCTTAGGTCAGCTGGTGATAAGACTACTGTGCTTTCGACAGCTTTCAGAAAGTCGTTTTTTGCGTGACACTTTACACAGAAGAAGTAAATTTGCAAATTTTTGTCATGATTTAATGCAGAACCATTTGTCGTAACTACCTATGTACAAAAAGTCTTATTCTAGTGATTGGTTTTTAAAGAAATCAAATATTTTCACTTTTTCCCATAGTAAAAATGAAGCCAAATCATGCAGAAATCTGTTGGGTAGGTAACTTGGAGCCGAATTTTCAACAAGTTCCACTTGTTCAATTTTTCTGAATTTTTCACGATATTGTTGTAAAACGTCTGTAATTCAAATTCAGCAAAGAAAAGTAAAAAATATTTTTCTAAGACAAAAATTCCAAAAAATCACTTTACTATAGAAATTGCATAGGTCAGACCAACTTTTGGATGTAACATTAACTTTTGTGTAAATATTTGAGAACAAAACACAGAAACATAAAAGACAAATGGTTTCTGACAAGATATGGTCAACCAGAACAAAATATTTTCATTTAAAATAAAACACCAAGCAAAACCTCTTTCCAAGAGATGTCCAAAGGACAGTAATGACATTCATTCACGAGGTAAAAATATTAGTAAAAATAAAAACAGCAATGTTTGTTTTCTTTTTATTTAGAGCTTCCTTTCACAATAATTAGATAACCTGCATATTTTATTGTACGCTTGGAGAACCCCTCTGTCATTTTTTTTTTTTTTCACCAAGAATTCCGAACTGTAATGTGTTGTGATGAGTTTTAGACCCCACCTTTTTTTTTTTTATTGTAAGCTCCTTGTGACTGAAGAAAGTTTCACTGAAAGTGATTTTTACAATCAAGCAGATGCTTATTAAATTGGAGTCATCCTGACTGGCGGTTCAGTTGCATCGCCATTTTGATTAAACTTGTCATCATGAAATAGATCGTTTTATTACTGGTTTCTCCCTTTTTCTAGGACTTCGAGGACGGTTACATGTGCAGTGCTTTAGTTTATTGTAAAATATTTTTTCGGGGAGCAAAGCCCCGGAGATGCTTTTTGCCATTCTGGACAACACTATTCCACAATGCAATAACAGCATCAAATGCTTTGTTTTTAAACGCCCGTTTGAAAAACGGGACATATTATGTTACGGGGTATGGCGTCCGTCCGTCCGTAAACTTTTTCGTTTCTGGCTAACTCCTCCTACAGTTTACATCCGATCAAGCTGAAACTTGGTATATAGTTAGACCATGATGTGGCGCAGGGCATATTGTTTCGAGGTTACAGTTCACCAAATGTTTGCAGAGTTATGCCCCTTTGAAAATTACTGTAAACTTTTCATTTCCGGTTAACTCGTCCTACATTTTACATCCGATCAAGCTGAAACTTCATATATAGTTAGACCATGATGTGGAGCAGCACATATTGTTTCGAGGTTACAGTCCACCAAATATTAGCAGAGTTACGACCCTTTGAAAATTTCAGTAGACTTTTTGTTTCCGGCTAACTCCTCCTACAGTTTACATCCGATCAGGCTGAAACTTGGTATATAGTTAGACCATGATGTGGGACAGCGTATATTGTTTAGAGGTTACAGTATACCAAATGTTTGCAGAGTTATGCCCCTTTGAAAATTTCTGTAAACTTTTCATTTCCGGTTAACTCCTCCTACATTTTACATCCGATCAAGCTGAAACTTGATATATAGTTAGACCATGATGTGGAGCAGCACATATTTTTTCTAGGTTACAGGAAAAACTCTGAAACAGGATGAAACAGACCAAAAAATTTGAAATATGCTCATTACGAAACAGAGTGAAATGCAATGAAACGATGAAACATACATCTTTTTTTTTTATATGTTCAAGTTCATTATACTGAAGGGTCCATTCTGTTTGTCCATTTGTCTGTCCATCCTTCCGTCTGGTTGTCCGTGATTCTGTAACCCTTACTATAACCAAGTTTACTTCGAAGTCTTTTGATTACTTATGACACTGCAGCCACTGATCAAAATCTTTTCATATTTGGTATGGGATACCTGGGAGGGTTCTCTTCCATTCTACATCTATGAACCCCTGGGTCATGCCCCAGGGCAGGGCTACAAGTCAAAATCTAGGACACCCAAATTAAGTAGTATATTGCTGTTTGTTTATACAAACAATCTCTTAAAAAAGAAGGATGGGCATCAGACATGTTTATCACATCCACATTCAGTGTAATAAGGTCAAGGTCATTGTGATCATATTTTCATGCTCCAGCAATTTTGCCTTATATTTTGAAGCCTATATCATGGATTAATGCCGCAATATAGTAGTATGATGCAGTTTGTTGATACAAACAACTTCTTAAAGAAGGATGCTAGAAGTCAAAATCTAGGACACCCAAATTAAGTAGTATATTGCTGTTTGTTTATACAAACAATCTCTTAATAATGAAGAATGGACATCAGACATGTTTTTCACATCAACATTCAGTGTAATTAGGTCAAGGTCATTGTGATCATATTTTCTTGCTCCAGCAATTTTGCCTTATATTTTGAAGCCTATATCATGGATTAACGCGATACTTGGAATATTGGTTCTGTGTGACACTATGATTGACGGTATAACAAATATAAGTGACCTTGACCTATATTTCATGATGCAGTAATTTTGCCTCATATCTTGAATGTTATTTGATGTATGAACATCATTAGTTTGGATTTTGAATTAGTATTGTCTAACAGTTGATTTTCCTCTACATCTTCGTTTCATTTGTTACGAAAACAGAAATGGGTTTATAAAAAAAAAAAAAGATGTATGTTTCATCATTTCATTTCATTTCACTCTGTTTCGTAACGAGCATATTTCAGATTGTTTGGTCTGTTACATTCTGTTTCAGAGATTTTCCTATATATCTTATTCGTTTCATTTGTTACGCAACAGAAATGGGTTTATAAAAAAAGAGATGTATGTTTCATCGTTTCATTTCGTTTCACTCTGTTTCGTAACGAGCATATTTCAAATTGTTTGGTCTGTTACATCCTGTTTCAGAGATTTTCCTCTATATCTTATTCGTTTCATTTGTTACGAAACAGAAATGGGTTTATAAAAAAAAAAAGATGTATGTTTCATCCTTTCATTTCGTTTCACTCTGTTACGTAACGAGCATATTTCAAATTTTTTGGTCTGTTACATCCTGTTTCAGAGATTTTCCTCTATGTCTTATAAGTTTCATTTGTTATGAAACAGAAATGGGTTTATAAAAAAAAAGAGTGTATGTTTCATTGTTTCATTTTGTTACATTCTGTTACGTAACAAGCATATTTCAAATTTTTTGGTCTGTTTCTTCCTGTTTCAGAGTGTTTCCTCTGTATCTTATTCGTTTCATTTGTTACGAAACAGAAATGGGTTTATAAAAAAAAAGCTGTATGTTTCATCGTTTTATTTCGTTTCACTCTGTTTCGTAACGAGCATATTTCAAATTGTTTGATCTGTTTCATCCTGTTTCAGAGATTTTCCTCTATATCTTATTCGTTTCATTTGTTACGAAACAGAAATGGGTTTATAAAAAAAAGTATCTGTTTCATTGTTACATTACATTACACCCTGTTTCGTAACAAGCACTGACCAAGGTGTTTGAACTGTTTCATCCTGTTTCGTAACAAATGAAACGAATGAAACGGACCATCAGTGAGAACTGCTATTGGTCTGTTTCATTTGTTTTATTGTTTTTCAGTCCATTTTAGAGTATTCCTTATATATTTTAATTGTTTCATCTGTTTCTGTTACGGAGAAAAAAACATGCCCAGAAAAAACCTGCATGGTTTTTGTGCAGTATATGGGAGCAGCACATATTATTTCGAGGTTACAGTGCACCAAATATTTGCAGATTTATGCCCCTCTGAAAGTTTTTGTAAACTTTTTGCAGCATGTTGTTTAGAGGTAATAGTGTGCAAATTTTATTATATAATAGGTATTTTTTTTTGCAAATAACTAAAGTTTTGGTCATATGGGCAAGATATTGATTTTTTTTTTTTTTTTAACATTTTCTTTTATTAGACTTGCAAGGAAAGGTTGTCATTATTAAATCTTTATAAATGCATAATTCTTTTTGATTTTTTTTTTTTTTTTTAATACTCTTCTGATTTGGCTCCCTTGAAGAACAAAAATAAAATCAGTATTAAACAAGTTAAAGGTTTACAAAAAAATTTCTTGCAGCATTTTTTTTTTTTGGTTGTTTATTTTTGTTTTGTTATTGTTTGGTCCGATATTGAAGTATAGGAAAAACAAATCAGCTCATATGAGCTTATAATATAGCCATGCTTCTGTGGTGTGTCCTCCGTCAGAAAGCACTTCTCCCTAGAAGCAGCAAACTTCTCCCTCTTTTCCCAGGAGGGAGAAGTCACTTCTCCCTTAATTTCTGGGCCAGCTTGGACCCTTAGGTTACAGTTCACTAAATATCAGCAGAGGTATGCCCCAATGAAATTTTTTTAATTTTTGTTTTTTTGTAATTCCACTTACAGTTTATATCCAGAGCATTGAATTATTCAGGAGCCAGTTTATGTGCTACATCTTATTACTTGCCACGGGCATATAATTGAGGCATGAGAAAAGCTGTTTTTCTGTGACCATCCCACGATTTTCGGGAGACTTAACATGTCTGTTTAAAAGTCACAACCCTTTACTGACAAGCCATGACGTCGGGGGACGCTTTCCCGCAAGGGGCTTTAATTTTTATTTATATTATCATACATTTACTAGAACATATCGAGGGTTGAGCGCAAGACTATGGTAACTCAAACGTATTTTTGAAACCCTTGTTTAGGGGCAACTTGGACCCCTTTGTAAACAATGCAAATTTAGGTGCCATTGCTCATACGAGCAATGGCACCTAAATTTTCATTGTTTACAGAAAGAAATGTTGTAATCTTCATAATGCCTTCATGGTGAGGAGATTAGGTTTGGGGAAAAACAACCATCTGACTTACGCCAGTCTTGCGCTCAACCCTCGATAGGTTCTTTTTGCATATGTGCATGATACTGACATGGCTTTCAAGCACATATCACTCTTGTAGAGCACAAAAGGTATGATAATGGGTCCTGTGTGTGATACGGCTTTTTTGCCTGGGAAAAAAACCCATGTCACTAGGTCACATGGGTGATATGGCTTTTTTGCATGGGCAGAAAACCCATATCCTCACATTGGGAGCACTCGGTGGTCTTTTATTTGACTCCACATGTGATATCATATAGGCAAATCAGATCTGAATCAGAATGTTTACTGGTGTTACGTCTAATGACATACATTCACCAGGACCTGTGATATGGGAAGTTAGTCCCTAGCTCTCACCAGAGAGGTAAACGTAGCCACACCATCCTCTGCTCCTTCAGCAGAGGTAATGATAGAATCTGGAAGGGCATTCCAATCTCTGATTGTTTGAGGAAGAATGAGCCCTATTAAATGTCAGTTGTTGTAGCAGGGGTCTGAAAAGTCAGTGAGTGATGATTTCTACTGCGCCTAATTGGGGGGATCAGATCATTTTTTGGAATGTAGGCAGCACCTTTTAGACCTTTGTACAAAAGAATCAGTCTACTGTCTCTCCTCCTTTTCTTGACTCCCATTTTAGGTTTTCCAGTATTCCAATCATACTCCCAGTTTCAAAAGAGTAATTGCTAGTAACAAACCTAGCAGTCCTATTCTGAACTTTTTCGATTTCTTGTTGACGAACAACACCTTGGGGATCCCAAACACAGCTGCCATATTTCAAAATGGGGCGAACAAGTCCCCTATATGCTGCCTCTTTAACATCCTGAAGACATTGATAAAGATTTCGTCTCAGAAAACCAAGAGTTCTATTTGCCTTAGTACACATGTTGCTGATATGTGTTTTCCATCTCGTCATGTGTGATTGTTTAATACTCCAAGGTATTTAATGGAATCCAAGTTTTCGAGGACCGTACCCTCTAAAATGTAAGAAACCTCCATTTTATTTGTTCTTTTCCTAGTGATCTGCATTATATTGCATTTGACTGGCTGAAATCTCATACCCTATTTTCTGGCCCAACATTCTAATCTATCCATATTCTTCTGAAGTTTCAATGAGTCGTCTGTGTCTCGGATTTCAAAATAGCAAACACAGTCATCTGCAAAAAGTCTTATTTCTGAGTCTATGTCTGTGGAAATATTATTTATGTACAGAGAGAACAATAATGGACCAAGAACAGTCCCTTGTGGGACACCTGACAAAACTGGAGCCCACTCCAAAGTTTCACCGTTTACAACAGCTAATTGTGTTCTATAGCAAAGAAAGGAATCTATCCACCTGAGTGTCTTTCTGTCAACGCCATAAACAAATAATTTGCTTTTAAGACGTTCATGAGACAGGGTGTCAAAAGCCTTCTTAAAGTCCAGAATAAATGTATCAACCTGTCCTCCTTTGTCCAAGATTTTTACCCAATTATTTATTACAGTGGTCAACTGAGTCACACCTGTGCCGTTTCCTAAATGCATGTTGCCTGTTGGACAAGAGCTGATATTCATCCAAGTGAGCCATGATATTTGAGCATACTATATGTTCAAGCAACTTACACATGACATGCATGTCAAGGACACAGGGTGATAATTACTAGCAAGAACCCTGTCCCCTTACTTAAAGAGGGGACAAATGTTTGCAAGAAGCCATTCCTTGGGGATTTCACCCGTATCAAGAGATTGTTGGAACAAATGTGCAAATACTGGACCTAGTTCATTTGCTAGCTCCCTTTAGAACCCTAGGATGAAGCTCATCAGGTCCTAAGGCTTTTGAGGGATTCAAGCCTTTGAGTAACTTAATCACTCCTGTAGACACCAGAATACTATCCATGAAATGGGCCGATCTTCTGGTTAACGGAACCTCATTTTACTCAGTTTTATTGAACGCATGATTGAATTGACTGGTTAGTTCCTCTGCCCTTTCAGAGTCTAATTCTTCAACTCCATTTCCCCCCTCTTTTTAAGGGGTGGAATACCTTGCCTGTCTTTTTTTTGACTATTTATGTATCTGTAGAAGTATCTGGGATTTACCTTTACATCACCTACCTAGTTATTCACATACAAATCATGCTGCTTTTTATTAATGTTAGCCTTTATTTCCCATCTCAAATGTTCAAATTTAGTCTGAAGTTTACCACTACCTGTCTTCTTAGCCTTAGCAAGAATTTTATTCCTTCTGCGGATGTTTCTTCTTATGTCTGGAGTGATCCAAGGAATTATAGAGACAGACTAAACTAATTTTTGAGGGGATATGCCTATCAGCTGAATCATGAATGAATGAAGCTATCAAATTAAAGTTCTCCTGTACTGATCTAGCATCTGAGTGACTGTTGAAGTACTTCTCATTTGCAAATCTTAACGCATCCATTCTCATAGTTTCAAAGTCACCTTTCTAATATGAATACACCTTCCTCCAAGGTTTCTTTATATGTGGAATGAAGATTCTTAAAAATCCTGAAACAATGTCGTGATCACTAAGTTTGTCTGGAGAGTGAAAATCCTGAAATTGACCTGGTAAAGAGGTAAGAATCAAGTCCAAGGTGTTTTTATCACGAGTAGGAAAGGGTATCATTTGTTCCAAGCCATGATCATCTATCATGTCAAGTAACATTTGTCCTTCCAACTGACTTAGTATGCTACCAGATTTGCTAAGCCTAGCAGGCCAGACAATTTCTCTGAAGTTGAAGTCACCTAGTACATGAACTGATGGAAGATTTTAACCTTTATGCTGAAACTTAATCTGATCAAGCTGATCTCGAAACAACTGGAAATCTTTGACAGTCCCATTTGGCTGTTGATACCAACTTGTTACATTGTGAGAAGATTTATTTGCAAATATTTTTACCCAAACTGATTCAGAGTTATTTTCCAATTTCATGATTGGCATGTTAGAGATACGGCAAGCCGTTTTACTATTTATTCTATAAATCAGATATTTGATTTATCATATCAGATATATTTTCTTATATAATATATAAGATATCTGATATATTATATCAGATATATATAAATAAGATATCTTATATGTCAATTAAGATATTTTATATGCTATATAAGATACCTGATATGCTATATAAGATATCTTATATAGGATATAAGATATCTTATTAACTAAAGAAGATACCTCATTTGTTCAAGTAAATAAGATATCTCATTTAGTATATATCTTATTTAGTATATCAGATATCTATATTAAGATAGAAGATATTTAACAAATAAGATATATAATATGATAAACAAGATATATATGGAATTAAATAAGATATCTAATACTATACATTAGATATCTTATATAGGATCAAGCCCCTGGGCGCCACTGGCCACACCCAAAGGGGGAGGGGTCATATGTTTATATTGAGCTATATAGCTAAAGAACCTTCAAAAATCTTCCTCTCTGAAACCATGAGGCACAGAGCTAACAGATTAAGTATGTAGCGATGTTGAGTGGCCTCCTACATAAATCCTGCCAATCAAGCCCCTGGGGTCCAAACTGGCCACGTCCCAGGGGTCATTAGCTCCCATACACTTAGAATGGAAAAATCTTCTTCTCTGAAACCATGAGGCCCACAGCTTATGTATTTAGTATGTAGCAATGTTTAGAAGTCCCCTACATAAATCCTGCCAATCAAGCCCATGGGATCCAAATTGGCCACTCCCCAGGGGGTCATATGATTATAGAGCTATATAGCTAAAAATCTTCAAAAATCTTGTTCTCTGAAACCATGATTCCGAGAGCTAACAGATTAAGTATATAGGGATGTTAAGTGCTCTCCTACATAATTCCTGCCAATCAAGCCCCTGGGGTCCAAACAGGCCACATCCTGGGGACATTAACTCCCATTGACTTATAAGGCCAAAAGAAAAATACCCATGTTTCCTATTGCATGGCCAAAAAAAAAAAAAAATAGGGTCGGTAGGTAGGCTTTTCTTTTTTTTTTTTTTCTTTTTTTTTTTTGATACACCCAGATTAGACTGTTCTAGATAGAGCATTCTGATGAGAGTTTATATTGTTTGTTAGTCTCCCTCTAATCTTTCTAAAGGTATAATAAAAAGGTAAAGATGAATATCCCATGCTGTGCTTACTTGCATCTTCACCACTAAATAAACCAACCTTCAGCTATGTCAAGGTGATTTCCGGACATGCTCAAATTTTGAGTCAACACCAGAGAACTGACAGATCTTCTCCAATTTAATAAGGATGACAGGAGCAGGCCATATCCTTTGGGATCAGCTTATGTTAAGCTCTACTGTCTTTACAGTTACAACTTCACATATATTTTGAAGTCAAGCAGTCCAGTATTAATTTAGTCTGAATTAGAGATTTTTGACTACTCACTTTCCCTTCCTCTGCCTGGCCAAAAGCGGACAACGTTGTCCCTTTTTGTGGTTCTGGATGAAATCGCAGCCAAATGTTGAGGTCACACGACTTATTGAAATACCCATGAAAAATACAGGAATACCTGTGAAAGACACCTACTGAAGAAAGCAATACTGACTTTAATTAAGAAATGCATATACTTGGAGGAAGATCTTGAAAAGCCCAGAGGCCAAAGAGGCCAAAGAAGCTCATATGAACAGCGAAGACTGATTCACAGACTGATCTGAGTATTCACTGGTTGCACAGGTCTTATTGTCCTAAAAGTGTTTTCCAAATTTTCATGATTCATGTTCCCCCAAATTAGTTTCATTCCCTTGTTCTCAGCAGCATCTGATCTGGGTCTACATGCACTGCTCGTTCAGCCCTATAATTTTAGCATTTTTTCAATATTTATTGGTTGCGTTGATGGTTTGCATTGTTATGATTGTAATATGTATGCCAAATGACGATGTCTGTCTAATTCAAGTCATTATGCAAGATGCAGATATGGCTGAAAACATTAATGGGTAAATCGTCCAAAATAGCACCAGATTCGGAGGGATTGTCGCCAGAATGAAACAATTTCCAGGAATCATAGGTATATTTTGACGTAATTTTGGTGCTTGGAATTTAATTCCGCGCAGTATAGCATTCTCCAGTTTTTAAAGTAACACCCTCCTAGATGGCAAAAGCCCCAGATTGTTGACAACCTACCTGAAATAGCCACCATTTTAGTTAGCGTTACTCATGTCTGGATATTCACGTCACTTTATTTCTTTGCATAACAAGTGGCCATGAGTGACAAGATTTCTCACTGTTTCAAAAAAAGAAAGGCAT
The DNA here is from genome assembly GCA_964016985.1 of Anodontia alba. NCBI lineage: Eukaryota > Metazoa > Mollusca > Bivalvia > Lucinida > Lucinidae > Anodontia > Anodontia alba. The sequence continues at coordinate 85,320,419 of OZ024823.1, forward strand.
TACCATATTTACCCTAAATATTCAGACACCCCAACTCATTACCTTACTTGTCCTAACATTTGAACAAGTCCATTTAAAACTCCCTGGGCCCAATTGTTCAAAGCTAACAATGTCATTAGTTAACGATGTCATTAGTTAACGATTCGCAAATATGCTGAAATTTTTTGCTGAAAAAAATGTGAAACTGCAAAAGCTACTCACATTTTTTCAGCAGAAATATCAGAATATTGTATATTGCATCTGCTAAAACAGTTAACGAAATGACCCTTAACAAGCTCGTTAAGCTAACGATGCTTTGAACAACTGGGCTCTGTTAATGTGTCAAAAACTTGAAGGATGAGTAGCAAACAGTGTAGATGCTGATCTGAAGCTGCATTCTGATCTGGGTCTTCTCTGTTTGTGCAGGCTTGAGGACTAAGCCTGCCTATTAAAAGTGTGATTAGGTAAACTGACTGGCCTGACATGACCATAACCCTCGTCCTGCTGAACCTGGATATACCCTGCCTTTGCAAACAGTATAGATCCAGATCAGTTGGCTTCTGAAGAAACCAACTGATCTGGATCTGCACTGTTTGCCATTAAGTATGTGAATTTATAGTAACAATCCGGATCAAGTAATCTGATTGGCTGAAAATTAGAAGTGGGTGTGGCATCTTAATTTATTCAGCAGGACAAGGGTTAATAGTGTTGGCTCAGGGTAGTTATATGCCAAACCAACAAACCAATCCAATGCTTAGGGTCATTATGGTAACCACTCTCTCTTTATATTTGCAGGTTCTGAACATTCCTGATATAATACAAAAAAAATGCAGGTAGGGTCCATAACACAAAGTAGGAGGAATGTCAAGGTAAATATTTTTCTTAGTTCTCCAGCTTCACTGTTTTTATGGTTCAACTTTTACCACCCACTGGGCTAATTCAGCTAACGACAAATTGATAGTGTTTTTTTTTAATTATTATTTTCCAAGGAAACAAGGTTTGACACTTCATGCAAACTCTGGAGACAGTTTGCACGAAGTGTGAAGCTTTTTTTTTTTCTCCAAACATTTCTTACAAGGCTGACTCCCCTGATAGTATAATTCTTCCCCATAATATTGAATTATGATCCCAGGAAGCTGATGTTTGTTAACTTTTTATAACATCTTTGTTTTCTGAAGCACAGCTCTGAAAGGCAATACTGTATTTACCCCAAGTATCTGGGCATATTAACTCCTTACCCTATACCGATAAGACCAAAAATATTTTCTGCTTCCACCAAACAAAAAATGTTAAAGTATTCTGCTTCCACCATACAAAAAATATTAAATAATTCTGCTTCCACCATACCAAAAATGTGGGATAAACTAGCTCTGCTTCCACCAAACAACCAAGCAAAAACTGTGGAATTAGTCTACTTTCACCAAACAAAAGAATATGATTTTTTTTCTGCTTCCACCAAAAAAAAAAAAAAAAAAAAAAAAAAAATGTGAAATTAGTCTTCTTCCTCAAAACAAAACAAAAACCAAATTTTTTCTGCTTCCACCAAGCAAAAAATGTAGAATTAGTCTAATTTCACAAACACACGTTAAAAAAAAAAAAAAAATGTTTTTTTTTCTGCTTCCACCAAATGAAAAATGTGAAATAAGTCTACTTCCACAAACAAAAGAAAATTTTTTTTTTTTTCTGCTTCCACCAAGCAAAACATGTGGAATTAGTCTATTTTCACCAAACAAAAGAATATGATTTTTTCTGCTTCCACCAAGCAAAAAGTGTGGAATTAGTCTATTTTCACTAAACAAAAGAAAATGATTTTTTCTGCTTCCACCAAGCAAAAACTGTGGAATTAGTCTACTTCCACCAAACAAAAGAATATGATTTTTTTTTCTGCTTCCAACAAGCAAAACATGTGGAATTAGTCTGCTTTCACCAAACAAAAGAATATGATTTTTTTCTGCTTCCACCAAGCAAAAACTGTGGAATTAGTCTACTTCCACCAAACAAAAGAATATGAATTTTTCTGCTTCCACCAAGCAAAACATGTGAATTAGTCTACTTTCACCAAACAATAGAATATGATTTTTTTCTGCTTCCACCAAGCAAAAACTGTGGAATTAGTCTACTTCCACCAAACAAAAGAATATGATTCCACCAAACAAAAGAATATGATTTTTTTCTGCTTCCACCAAGCAAAAAGTGTGGAATTAGTTTACTTCCACCAAACAAAAGAATATGATTTTTTCTGCTTCCACCAAGCAAAAACTGTGGAATTAGCTACTTCCACCAAACAAAAGAATATGAATTTTTCTGCTTCCACCAAGCAAAACATGTGGAATTAGTTTACTTTCACCAAACAAAAGAATATGATTTTTTTTCTGCTTCCACCAAGCAAAAAGTGTGGAATTAGTCTATTTTCAATTAACAAAAGAAAATGATTTTTTTCTGCTTCCACCAAGCAAAAGCTGTGGAATTAGTCTACTTCCACCAAACAAAAGAATATGATTTTATTTCTGCTTCCACCAAGCAAAACATGTGGAATTAGTCTACTTTCACCAAACAAAAGAATATGATTTTTTTCTGCTTCCACCAAGCAAAAAGTGTGGAATTAGTTTACTTCCACCAAACAAAAGAATATGATTTGTATTCTGCTTCTAGCAAGCAAAATATTTAGAATTAGTCTAATTTCACCAAACAAAAGAATATGATTTTTTTTCTGCTTCCACCAAACAAAAAATGTGAAATTTAGTCTACTTCTACAAAACCAAAAAAAAAAAAAACATGAATTTTTTCTGCTTCCTCCAAACAAAAAATGTGGAATTTGTTTACTTTCACCAAACAAAAAAGAATATGATTTTTTTTCTGCTTCACCAAAAAAATGTGAAATTTGTCTACTTCCTCAAAACAAAAAAAAATATGATATTGTTTCTGCTTGCACTGAGCAAAAAATGTGTTACAAGTCTACTTCCACAAAAAAAAAAAAAAAAAAAAAAAATGAATTTTTTTTCTGCTTTCACCAAATGAAAAATGTGAAATAAGTCTACTTCCACAAAACAAAAAAAATATGAATTTTTTCTGCTTCCACCAAGCAAAACATGTAGAACTAGTCTACTTCCAACAAACAAAAGAATATGATTTTTTTCTGCTTCCACAAAGCAAAAAATGTGGAATTAGTCTACTTTCACCCAAAAAAAATATGATTTTTTTCTGCTTCCACCAAGCAAAAACTGTGGAATTAGTCTACTTCCACCAAACAAAAGAATATGAATCCACCAAACAAAAGAATATGATTTTTTCTGCTTCCACCAAGCAAAAAATGTGGAATTAGTCTACTTTCACCAAACAAGAGAATATGATTTTTTTTCTGCTTCCACCAAGCAAAAACTATGGAATTAGTCTATTTCCACCAAACAAAAGAATATGATTTTTTTTCTGCTTCCACAAAGCAAAAAATGTGGAATTAGTCTACTTTCACCAAAAAAAAAAGAATATGATTTTTTTCTGCTTCCACCAAGCAAAAACTGGAATTAGTCTACTTCCACCAAACAAAAGAATATGAATCCACCAAACCGAAGAATATGATTTTTTCTGCTTCCACCAAGCAAAAAATGTGGAATTAGTCTACTTTCACCAAACAAAAGAATATGATTTTTTTTCTGCTTCCACCAAGCAAAAACTGTGGAATTAGTCTATTTCCACCAAAAAAAAGAATATGAATTTTTCTGCTTCCACTAAGCGAAACATGTGGAATTAGTCTACTTTCATCAAACAAAAGAATATGATTTTTTTCTGCTTCCACCAAGCAAAAACTGTGGAATTATTCTACTTCCACCAAACAAAAGAATACGAATCCACCAAACAAAAGAATATGATTTTTTTCTGCTTCCACCAAGCAAAAAGTGTGGAATTAGTCTATTTTCACTAAACAAAAGAAAATGATTTTTTCTGCTTCCACCAAGCAAAAACTGTGGAATTAGTCTACTTCCACCAAACAAAAGAATATGAATCCACCAAACAAAAGAATATGATTTTTTTCTGCTTCCACCAAGCAAAAAAAGTGGAATTAGTCTACTTTCACCAAACAAAAGAATATGATTTTTTTCTGCTTCCACCAAGCAAAAAATGTGGAATTAGTCTACTTTCACCAAACAAAAGAATATGATTTTTTTCTACTTCCACCAAGCAAAAACTGTGGAATTAGTCTACTTTCACCAAACAAAAGAATATGAATTTTTCTGCTTATGCCAAGCAAAACATGTGGAATTAGTCTACTTTCACCAAACAAAAGAATATGATTTTTTTCTGCTTCCACCAAGCAAAAAGTGTGGAATTAGTCTAATTTCAATTAACAAAAGGAAATGATTTTTTTCTGCTTCCACCAAGCAAAAACTGTGGAATTAGTCTACTTCCACCAAACAAAAGAATATGATTTTTTTTTCTGCTTCCACCAAGCCAAACATGTGGAATTAGTCTACTTTCACCAAACAAAAGAATATGATTTTTTTCGGCTTCTGCCAAGCAAAAAGTGTGGAATTAGTCTATTTTCACTAAACAAAAGAAAATGATTTTTTCTGCTTTCACCAAGCAAAAAGTGTGGAATTAGTGTACTTCCACCGAACAAAAGAATATGATTTTTTTCTGCTTCCAACAAGCAAAACGTGTGGAATTAGTCTAATTTCATCAAACAAAAGAATATGATTTTTTTCTGCTTCCACCAAGCAAAAACTATGGAATTAGTCTAATTCCACCAAACAAAAGAATATGATTTTTTATTCTGCTTCCAACAAGCAAAACATGGGGAATTAGTCTATTTTCACTAAACAAAAGAAAATGATTTTTCTGCTTCCACCAAGCAAAAACTGTGGAATTTGTCTACTTCCACCAAACAAAATACGATTTTTTTTTCTGCTTCCAGCAAGCAAAATATTTAGAATTAATCTATTTCACCAAACAAAAGAATATGATTTTTTTTTCTGCTTCCACCAAACAGAAAATGTGAAATTTAGTCTACTTCCACAAAACAAAAAAAAACATGAATTTTTTCTGCTTCCTCCAAACAAAAAATGTGGAATTTGTTTACTTTCACCAAACAAAAAAGAATATGATTTTTTTTCTGCTTCCACCAAAAAGAAAATGAAATTTGTCTACTTCCTCAAAACAAAAAATATGATTTTGTTTCTGCTTGCACTGAGCAAAAAATGTGTTACAAGTCTACTTCCACAAAAAAAAAAAAAAAAAAAAAAAAAAAATGAATTTTTTTCTGCTTTCACCAAATGAAAAATGTGAAATAAGTCTACTTTCACAAAACAAAAAAAAAAAAATATGAATGTTTTCTGCTTCCACTAAGCAAAACATGTAGAACTAGTCTACTAACACCAAACAAAAGAATATGATTTTTTTCTGCTTCCACAAAGCAAAAAGTGTGGAATTAGTCTACTTTCACCAAAACAAAAGAATATGATTTTTTCTGCTTCCACCAAGCAAAAACTGTGGAATTAGTCTACTTCCACCAAACAAAAGAATATGAATCCACCAAACAAAAGAATATGATTTTTTCTGCTCCAACCAAGCAAAAAAAATATGGAATTAGTCTACTTTCATCAAACAAAAGAATATGATTTTTTTCTGCTTCCACCAAGCAAAAACTGTGGAATTAGTCTATTTCCACCAAAAAAAAAAAAAAGAATATGAATTTTTCTGCTTCCACTAAGCAAAACATGTGGAAATAGTCTACTTTCATCAAACAAAAGAATATGATTTTTTTCTGCTTCCACCAAGCAAAAAGTGTGGAATTAGTTTACTTCCACCAAACGAAAGAATATGATTTTTTTTCTACTTCCACCAAGCAAAAACTGTGGAATTAGTCTACTTCCACCAAACAAAAGAACATGCATTTTTCTGCTTCCACCAAGCGAAACATGTGGAATTAGTCCATTTCCACCAAACAAAAGAATATGATTTTTTTCTGCTTCCACCAAGCAAAAAGTGTGGAAATAGTCTATTTTCACTAAACAAAAGAAAATGATTTGTTCTGCTTCCACCAAGCAAAAACTGTGGAATTAGTCTACTTCAACCAAACAAAAGAATATGATTTTTTTTCTGCTTCCAACAAGCAAAACATGTGGAATTAGTCTAATTTCACCAAACAAAAGAATATGATATTTTTCTGCTTCCACCAAGCAAAACGTGTGGAATTAGTCTATTTTCACTAAACAAAAGAAATCGATTTTTGTCTGCTTCCACCAAGCAAAAACTGTGGAATTAGTCTACTTCCACCAAACAAAAGAATATGATTTTTTTTTTCTGCTTCCACCAAGCAAAACGTGGAATTAGTCTACTTTCACCAAACAAAAGAATATGATTTTTTTTTGCTTCCACCAAGCAAAAAGTGTGGAATTAGTCTATTTTCACTTAACAAAAGAAAATGATTTTTTCTGCTTTCACCAAGCAAAAACTGTGGAATTAGTCTTACTTCCACCAAACAAAAGAATATGATTTTTTTTCTGCTTCCAACAAGCAAAACATGTGGAATTAGTCTAATTTCACCAAACAAAAGAATATGATATTTTCTGCTTCCACCAAGCAAAAACTGTGGAATTAGTCTACTTCCACCAAACAAAAGAATATGATTTTTTTTCTGCTTCCAGCAAGCAAAATATTTAGAATTAGTCTAATTTCAGCAAACAAAAGAATATGATTTTTTTTCTGCTTCCACCAAACTAAAAAATGTGAAATTAAGTCTACTTCCACAAAACAAAAAACATGAATTTTTTCTGCTTCCTCCAAACAAAAAATGTGGAATTTGTTTACTTTCACCAAACAAAAAAGAATATGATTTTTTTTCTGCTTCCACCAAAAAAATATGAATTAGTCTACTTCCTCAAAACAAAAAATATGATTTTGTTTCTGCTTGCACTGAGCAAAAAATGTGTTACAAGTCTACTTCCACAAAACAAAAAAAAAACAAAAAAAAAAAAAAAAAAAAGAAAAGAAATATGAATTTTTTTTCTGCTTTCACCAAACGAAAAATGTGAAATAAGTCTACTTCCACAGAAAAAAAAAAAAAAAAAAAAAAAAAAAATATGAATTTTTTTCTGCTTCCACCAAGCAAAACCTGTAGAACTAGTCTACTTCCACCAAACAAAAGAATATGTTTTTTTTCTGCTTCCACAAAGCAAAAAATGTGGAATTAGTCTACTTTCACCAAACAAAATAATATGATTTTTTTCAGCTTCCACCAAGCAAAAACTGGAATTAGTCTACTTCCACCAAACAAAAGAATATGAATCCACCAAACAAAAGAATATGATTTTTTCTGCTTCCACCAAGCAAAAAATGTGGAATTAGTCTACTTTTACCAAACAAAAGAATGATTTTTTTCTGCTTCCACCAAGCAAAAACTGTGGAATTAGTCTATCTCCATCAAACAAAAGAATATGAATTTTTCTGCTTCCCCTAAACAAAACATGTGGAATTAGTCTACTTTCACCAAACAAAAGAATATGATTTTTTTCTGCTTCCACCAAGCAAAAACTGTGGAATTAGTCTACTTCCACCAAATAAAAGAATATGAATCCACCAAACAAAAGAATATGATTTTTTTCTGCTTCCACCAAGCAAAAAGTGTGGAATTAGTTTACTTCCACCAAACGAAAGAATATGATCTTTTTCTGCTTCCACCAAGCAAAAACTGTGGAATTAGTCTACTTCCACCAAACAAAAGAATATTTTTTCTGCTTCCACCAAGCAAAAACATGTGGAATAAGTCTACTTCACCAAACAAAAGAATATGATTTTTAGCTCGCCTGTACGAAGTACAAGGAGAGCTATTGTAGTCACCCCGGTCGTCCACGTTTGCGTTTGCGTTTGCGTTTGCGTTTGCGTTTGCGTTTGCGTTCCCGTTCCCGTCACACTGTGTTAAAGTTTTTCAAATGCTTATATCTCAACAGTCACTCCTCACAGAGGCATCAAATTTGGAACTTAGGTACCTTGGAGGGTCTTCTGAGATTCCAAGAGAATAAACCCCTGGGTTCATGCCCCTGGGTGGGGCTAGGGGTCAGAATCTAGGACACCTTTGTAATACTGTGTTAAAGTTTTTCAAATTCTTATATCTTGACTTTCACTCCTCATAGAGCATTCATATTTAGAATTTGGGTACCTGGACGAGTCTTCTGAGATTCCAAAAGAACATACCCCTGGGTTCATACCTCAGGGTGGGCCTTGGGGTGGGGCTAGGGGTCAAAATCTAGGACACATTTGTAAAATCTTATATGCCTACAGGTTATAGACACAACTGGTTATACATCAGCTAACTATGTGACATCAGTTTAAGTGTAAGAGAGTGAAGGTCATGGTGACCTACATTTTACGGTCAAGGTCACCTAGATTTCACGGTCCAGTGATTTTGCCTTATATCTTGAATACTATTTGTTGGATAAATGTCACACCTGGGATATTACTTCCATGTGACCCAATGAATGACCACTTACTATATCTAGGTCATTGTGACCTATATTTCATGGTTCAGTGATTTTGCCTTATATCTTGAATACTTTTTGTTGGTTAAATGTCACACCTGGGATATTACTTCCATGTGACCCAATGAATGACCACTTACTATATCTAGGTCATTGTGACCTATATTTCATGGTTCAGTGATTTTGCCTTATATCTTGAATACTATTTGTTGGATAAATGTCACACCTGGGATATTACTTCCATGTGACCCAATGAATGACCACTTACTATATCTAGGTCATTGTGACCTATATTTCATGGTTCAGTGATTTTGCCTTATATCTTGAATACTATTTGTTGGATAAATGTCACACCTGGGATATTAGTTCCATGTGACCCAATGAATGACCACTTACTATATCTAGGTCATTGTGACCTATATTTCATGGTTCAGTGATTTTTGCCTTATATCTTGAATACTATTTGTTGGATAAATGTCACACCTTGGATATTAGTTCCATGTGACCCAATGAATGACCACTTACTATATCTAGGTCATTGTGACCTATATTTCATGGTTCAGTGATTTTGCCTTATAGCTTGAATACTATTTGTTGGATAAATGTCACACCTGGGATATTAGTTCCTTGTGACCCGATTATTGACGTCAAAATATATCTCTGTTGGTGTGACCTATATTTCATGGTTCAGTGATTTTGCCTCATATCTTGAATACTATTTGTTGGATAAATGTCACACCTTGGATATTAGTTCCATGTGACCCAATGAATGACCACTTACTATATCTAGGTCATTGTGACCTATATTTCATGGTTCAGCGATTTTGCCTTATATCTTGAATACTATTTGTTGGATAAGTGTCACACCTGGGATATTAGTTCCTTGTGACCCAATTATTGACGTCAAAATATATCTCTGTTGGTGTGACCTATATTTCATGGTTCAGTGATTTTGCCTTATATCTTGAATACTATTTGTTGGATAAATGTCACACCTGGGATATTAGTTCCTTGTGACCCGATTATTGACGTCAAAATATATCTCTTTTGGTGTGACCTATATTTCATGGTTCAGTGATTTTGCCTTATATCTTGAATACTATTTGTTGGATAAATGTCACACCTGGGATATTAGTTCCATGTGACCCAATGAATGACCACTTACTATATCTAGGTCATTGTGACCTATATTTCATGGTTCAGTGATTTTGCCTTATATCTTGAATACTATTTGTTGGATAAATGTCACACCTGGGATATTAGTTCCATGTGACCCAATGAATGACCACTTACTATATCTAGGTCATTGTGACCTATATTTCATGGTTCAGTGATTTTGCCTTATATCTTGAATACTATTTGTTGGATAAATGTCACACCTTGGATATTAGTTCCATGTGACCCAATGAATGACCACTTACTATATCTAGGTCATTGTGACCTATATTTCATGGTTCAGTGATTTTGCCTTATAGCTTGAATACTATTTGTTGGATAAATATCACACCTGGGATATTAGTTCCTTGTGACCCAATTATTGACGTCAAAATATATCTCTGTTGGTGTGACCTATATTTCATGGTTCAGTGATTTTGCCTTATATCTTGAATACTATTTGTTGGATAAATGTCACACCTGGGATATTAGTTCCATGTGACCCAATGAATGACCACTTACTATATCTAGGTCATTGTGACCTATATTTCATGGTTCAGTGATTTTGCCTTATATCTTGAATACTATTTGTTGGATAAATGTCACACCTGGGATATTAGTTCCTTGTGACCCGATTATTGACGTCAAAATATATCTCTGTTGGTGTGACCTATATTTCATGGTTCAGTGATTTTGCCTTATATCTTGAATACTATTTGTTGGATAAATGTCACACCTGGGATATTAGTTCCATGTGACCCAATGAATGACCACTTACTATATCTAGGTCATTGTGACCTATATTTCATGGTTCAGTGATTTTGCCTTATATCTTGAATACTATTTGTTGGATAAATGTCACACCTGGGATATTAGTTCCTTGTGACCCGATTATTGACGTCAAAATATATCTCTGTTGGTGTGACCTATATTTCATGGTTCAGTGATTTTGCCTTATATCTTGAATATTTGTTGGATAAATGTCACACCTGGGATATTAGTTCCATGTGACCCAATGAATGACCACTTACTATATCTAGGTCATTGTGACCTATATTTCATGCTTCAGTGATTTTGCCTTTTATTTTTATTACTATTTCATGGAGAATTGTCATACCTGGATTATTATATCTAAGTGACAAAATGATTTACATACAAATACATCTAGGTCAGTGTGACCTATATTATATGGCTTAATGATAAAAATGTTACAATATAAAATGTACCCAGCAGGCGAGCTTGCTGTCCTCCGACAGCTCTTGTTTTTTCTGCTTCCAACAAGCAAAATATGTGGAATTGGTCTAATTTCACCAAACAAAAGAATATGATATTTTCTGCTTCCACCAAGCAAAAAGTGTGGAATTAGTTTACTTCCACCAAACGAAAGAATATGATCTTTTTCTGCTTCCACCAAGCAAAACTGTGGAATTAGTCTACTTCCACCAAACAAAAGAATATTTTTTCTGCTTCCACAATGCAAAAACATGTGGAATTAGTCTACTTCACCAAACAAAAGAATATGCTTTTTTTTCTGCTTCCAACAAGCAAAATATGTGGAATTAGTCTAATTTTACCAAACAAAAGAATATGATATTTTCTGCTTCCACCAAGCAAAAACTGTGGAATTAGTCTACTTCCACCAAACAAAAGAATATGATTTTTTTTTCTGCTTCCAGCAAGCAAAATATTTAGAATTAGTCTAATTTCAGCAAACAAAAGAATATGATTTTTTTTCTGCTTCCACCAAACAATAAATGTGAAATTTAGTCTACTTCCACAAAACAAAAAACATGAATTTTTTCTGCTTCCTCCAAACAAAAAATGTTGAATTTGTTTACTTTCACCAAAAAAAAAAAAGAATATGATTTTTTTTCTGCTTCCACCAAAAAAATGTGAATTAGTCTACTTCCTCAAAACAAAAAATATGATTTTGTTTCTGCTTGCACTGAGCAAAAAATGTGTAACAAGTCTACTTCCACAAAACAAAAAAAAAAAAAAAAAAAAAAAGAAATATGAATTTTTTTTCTGCTTTCACCAAACGAAAAATGTGAAATAAGTCTACTTCCACAGAAAAAAAAAAAATATATATGATTTTTTTTCTGCTTCCACCAAGCAAAACCTGTAGAACTAGTCTACTTCGACCAAACAAAAGAATATGGTTTTTTTCTGCTTCCACCAAGCAAAAACTGTGGAATTAGTCTACTTCCACCAAACAAAAGAATATGAATCCACCAAACAAAAGAATATGATTTTTTCTGCTTCCACCAAGCAAAAAATGTGGAATTAGTCTACTTTTACCAAACAAAAGAATGATTTTTTTCTGCTTCCACCAAGCAAAAACTGTGGAATTAGTCTATTTCCACCAAACAAAAGAATATGAATTTTTCTGCTTCCACTAAGCAAAACATGTGGAATTAGTCTACTTTCACCAAACAAAAGAATATGATTTTTTTCTGCTTCCACCAAGCAAAAACTGTGGAATTAGTCTACTTCCACCAAATAAAAGAATATGAATCCACCAAACAAAAGAATATGATTTTTTTCTGCTTCCACCAAGCAAAAAGTGTGGAATTAGTTTACTTCCACCAAACAAAAGAATATGATCTTTTTCTGCTTGCACCAAGCAAAAACTGTGGAATTAGTCTACTTCCACCAAACAAAAGAATATTTTTTCTGCTTCCACCAAGCAAAAACATGTGGAATTAGTCTACTTCACCAAACAAAAGAATATGATTTTTTTCTGCTTCCACTAAACAAAAAATGTGAAATTAGTCTACTTAAACAAAACAGAAAAACATGAATTTTCCTGCTTCCACCAAGCAAAACATTTAGAACTAGTCTACTTCCACCAAAGAAAAGAATTTAATTTTTTTCTGCTTCCACCAAGCAAAAAATGTGGAATTAGTCTACTTTCATCAAACAAAAGAATGATTTTTTTTTCTGCTTCCACCAAGCAAAAAATGTGGAATTAGTCTACACTTTCACCAAACAAAAGAATATGTTTTTTTTCTGCTTCCATCAAGCAAAACATGTGGAATAATTCTACTTTCACCAAACAAAAGAATATGATTTTTTCTGCTTCCACCAAGCAAAAAGTGTGGAATTAGTCTATTTTCACCAAACAAAAGAATGATTTTTTTCTGCTTCCACCAAGCAAAAACTGTGGAATTAGTCTTCTTCCACCAAACAAAAGAATATGATTTTTTCTGCTTCCACCAAGCAAAAAATGTGGAATTAGTCTACTTTCACCAAACAAAAGAATATGATTTTTTTTCTGCTTCCACCAAGCAAGAACTGTGGAATTAGTCTACTTCCACCAAACAAAAGAATATGAATCCACCAAACAAAAGAATATGATTTTTTTCTGCTTCCACCAAGCAAAAAGTGTGGAATTAGTTTACTTCCACCAAACAAAAGAATGTGATTTTTTTCTGCTTCCACCAAGCAAAAACTGGAATTAGTCTAATTCCACCAAACATAAGAACATGAATTTTTCTGCTTCCACCAAGCAAAACATGTGGAATTAGTCTACTTCCACCAAACAAAAGAATATGAATTTTTCTGCTTCCACCTAGCAAAACATGTGGAATTAGTCTACTTTCACCAAACAAAAGAATATGATTTTTTCTGCTTCCACCAAGCAAAAGCTGTGGAATTAGTCTACTTTCACCAAACAAAAGAATATGAATTTTTCTGCTTCCACCTAGCAAAACATGTTGAATTAGTTTACTTTCACCAAACAAAAGAATATGATTTTTTCTGCTTCCACTAAACAAAAAATGTGAAATTAGTCTTCTTCCACAAAACAGAAAAACATGAATTTTTTTTTGTTTCCACCAAACAAAAAAATGTAGAATTTGTTTACTTCCACCTAACAAAAAATATGATTGTTTGTCTGCCTCCAGCAAACAAAAAATATAATATTAGTCTACTTCCACAAAACAAAAAAAAAAAAAATGATTTTTTTCTGCTTCAACCAAACAAAAAATGTGGAATTAGTCTACTTCCACCAAGCAAAAAAATATATTTTTCTCTTCTTCCACCAAACTAAAAATGTGAAATTAGTCTACTTCCACAAAACAAAAAAAATAAGATTTTTTTCTGCTTCCAAAAAGCAAAAATGTGGAATTAAGTCTACTTTCATCAAACAAAAGAATGTGATTTTTTTCTGCTTCCTCCAAACAAAAAATGTGAAATTAGTCTACTTCCACAAAACAAAAAAGAAAACAAAACTTTTTTTTTTCTGCTTCCAAAAAAGAAAAAATGTGGACTTGGGTCTACTTCCACCAAACAAAAAAATATTTATTTTTTTTTCCTGCTTCCACCAAACAAAAAATGTGAAATTAGTCTACTTCCACAGAAAAAAAAAAAAAATTCTGCTTCGACCAAACAAAAACTTGGGAATTAGTCTACTTTCATCAAACAAAAAATATGATTTTTTTTCTGCTTCCACCAAACAAAAAGTATGAAATTAGTCTGCTTCCAACGAACAAAAAGTTTGAAATTATTCTGCTTCCACCAAACAAAAATGTGGAATTAATCTACTTCCACCACAAAGAAAAAAAAAAAAGATTTTTTTCTGCTTCCACCAAAGAAAAAAATATGAAATTTCTCTGCTTCCACCAAACAAAAATATGACATCTAGTTGCTTCCACCTAATTCTGATATAAATTACTGCCATAAAAGGCAAATGTATTTTTCTAAAAATTCAATGACAAACAGAAATATGGATTCAATTGCTTTCTCACCTTTTAATACATGTATGAATTTCTGAAAAAAAAAACAAAAAAAAAAAACAAAAAAAAAAACAATACTTCTACTTTCAAAAAGTCTTTACAATATTACAGTTCCATATTCGGACAGCGTCATAACTTCATAACTTCTGAAGCACACTGAAAACAAGCATAGTAATTAGATGTATGCTGGTCTTTGTATTTTGGATTTATCAATTTTTTTTTGGTTTGGAAAAGTTGTTATTTTGGTACATGATATTTTAAAAAAAGAAAATATAATTTATCACTGTATCAGAAGTTAATTCCTAGACTGATATTGTCATTAATCATCAGCTTCCTAATAATTGACCATAATTCAGTTTCACCCTTAAAGGCTCCATATTCCACAACAAATAGACATTTATCCAAGAAAGGTTCAATAAATTGATATATGGTATTAATACAATCATAAAAAGTGGCATCTGACAGCTTGTAAAATTTGGGTTAGTCTCTTCGTTTTTGAAGTGGCTCAAAGATGAAATGAATTTTTATCGTATCACTGAATTAATGTTGGCAACTCTAATTTAGAAATACGGTAAAAAATCATTTCATTTTGGATCAAAAAATGAAATGATTTTTTATCGTATCTCTGAATTCATGTTGGCAAAATTAATTCAGAGATACGATAAAAAATCGTAATTTGATAAAAAAAAAAGAGTAACATTTCCATTTCCATTAACAGCAATTATCAGGGGTGCTGGTGAATAGAAAGCAAAAACAATCAGTGAGGCCAAGCAGAAACATGCGCAGCAGAAAGCCAGAGCTAGGCATCACCAACAGAGCTTTCTTCCTCAGACCTCTCTTGTTCTATCTGCAACAGGCAGTTTAGAGCTAAGATTGGTCTCAGTCAGCCATCTTAGAACACACAAACAATAACACTTCATGCATTTGATTAGGATTGGTCATTGTCGGTAATGACAGACAAAAGAACGAACATTTCCATGTAACTTACTGAGGGCAGAGAATTTAATTTGAACCTTTACCCCTCTCTGGGCAGATTCAGCAGATGAAAAATGATAATGTTTTTTCTTATTTTCCAAGCAAGTAGACTTTTGGCATTAATGCAAATTAGAATTGATAATGTTTTTTGTATTTTTACTTTCCAGAAAATAGAGCCGGCCTTGGTGGCTCAGTTGGATGCGCCATCCGACTGGAGACCAGGAGGTCGCGGGTTCAACCCCCGCCGAGGTCAGCAACATTCTTTCGTGGAGATTTGATCATGAAATATTTTCTGTGGTCATTCTCTCCCTTCCGCTGATTCAAGAAGGGCAGTTGTCAGTTTCTGGCGAAAGAATGTGCACAATACTGGTTAACCGCTTAGAGGACTAAACCTGCCCACTAAACGTGTGGTTAGGTAAACTGACCGCGCTCGACATGACCCCATAGGGTTGACTGGGCCGTAAAACCCAACACAAACAAAATTTCCAGAAAATAGACATGACATTTTGTGCCAATTGTCTCTTAAGGTGACAATTTGCATGCAATGTTGAAGTCTATTTTCTGGAAAAAATAAGAAAAATATTTCAAAATGTTGTCTGCTGAAATTTTCACCCTTCAGGCTATAAGCATTAAAGTAAAAAATGATTACTTCTATACCTGTCTTCACCTGAAAATGTCTGGACCTTTGATCTACATTTGGTTGCATTTGTTGGACAGTGTTTTGTTACCTGTCTGCAGCAGACTTGTTAAGGAGGGTTATTTGGTGATAATTCTTTGATAATATTCTTCATTTCTTGATAAAAACAAATGTTGTTGGTAGTCATTAGCAGTACATCTAATAAGTACCCACATGTTTTCTTTCACAACACGTTTTCTCCGCCTCATTGAGGCACTTCTAATGAGTACCCGCAACATGTTTTACAGAGAATTAAATAAAATATCCCAAGAATTATCAAATCCTTAACAAGTCTATGCTGTCTGAATTATAGGCAGTTCCAATAGTTTGTAGGTTTGCAGTAGAAAGATATATTATGTTTAGTTTGATCTTTCTACTGCAAACCTATGATTATGACCTATGATTATATATTATTATGAGTTTTCATACTTCTTGCTTTAACCTACAACAGATGACAAATTATCAATACTTTCCTGATTTTTTTTAATAGAAAATACATGTATGCAGAATAGACAGTTTGAATGAAATGTCAAACTTTATTTTGTATGAAAAGTGTGAAAAGTATCTGTAATTTGTTGCCCACTGATTTACCCAATGAAGTAAAGATTAATTTTGAAAGCAAATATATATATTGAGATTATCTGATTTTAAGAACATGAAAAATCATTAACTTGAGCAAACAAGAAAATTACTAATTCATTTTGTCATAAATGGTCATATCTGAGAGAAAGGAAAGTTCAGTCCTTTGAAAACACGATTTCTCAGTATATCCTTGAAGAGAAGGAAAGAGAATGGTCGGAGATCAGTGTCAAAGTGAAGACTGAGCACCTTCTACCACTCTAGCTCATCATTTGTTGTTTGTAGAAGTCCAGTAGAGTGTTTTATAATAGTAATTTATTATGTTTGCTTGTTTGAGTGTGTATGTGATACACACAGTCTGCATGTCACCAACCAATGAATTACAACACATACCACATTTTCCCTAAATACAGACAGCTTAACATGTTTCATGCTGGGTAAATACATGTATTTCAGCAGCGACATTTCCAAATATTTTTCTTATTTTTTCTAGAAGGTGGATCTGACACTTCATGCAAATTGACTCCTAAGGAGTCAGTTTGCTTGAAGTGTCAGATCCTATTTTCTAGGAAAAATACGAAAAATGTCATCAGTTTGTCATCCGCTGAATTTTCCCCATGGCATGGTAAGTGTTAACTCCTTAGCATTATTATCCCAAAATTTGACTACCAGGGCCCAGTTGTTCAACGCGTCATTTGCTTAACAAGCTCGTTAAGGGCCATTTCGTTAACTGTTTTAGCGGATTCAATACACAATATTCTGATATTTTTTGCTGAAAAAATGTGAGTAGCTTTTGCTACTCAAATTTTTTCAGCAAAAAATTTCAGCATATTTGCGTATCACTCAATGGAAATTTTAACGAATTGTTAACTAACAATGTCATTAGCTTTGAACAACTGGGCCCTGGTAATCGCTCTCTGAAATTTTGTGATGGAATGGCAAATAGTATAGACCCTAAGCAAACTGCTCCTTTAGAACCAGTTTGATTGGTCCACACTGTTTGCTGGAGCATGTCTGTCTAAATATTTAGAGTTAGTAGGGTACTCATTCAAAATACACATTTCTACTGGCCTTCCTTACAAAATATCAAGCCTTATTTTCTAAAAAAGTACATAAAAAATCAAAATGTTTTTTGCTGTAGTTATGATTAGCACTTCAAGGGTTAAATTTATTTTTCCTCATTGACCCCATTGGGTTGACTGGGCCGTAAAACCTCAACATAAACAAAGTTATCATCATTATCATTACACAATATTTAGTTTACAAATTTATTTGGCCTAACACAATTTATTGCTTCCAACATTTAGGCCGCTTGGCCTTTTTATACCACGCCACACGGTAGTGGCGGGGTATTATGATTTCATGTTGGACGTCCGTGTGTCCGTCTGTTTTTCGTTTCCGGATGATAACTTGAGTAAACATCAATAGGTTTTCACCAAACTTAGAATGTGCATTGATATTGTGGGAATCTGGCTTGGGATTGCTAATGGGCAAATTTTGTCCAATTTTTATGGAGTTATCAGCCGGCCTCGGTGGCTCAGTTGGATGCGCCGTCCGACTGGAGACCAGGAGGTCGCGGGTTCAACCCCAGCCGAGGTCGGTAACATTCTTTCATGGAGATTGATCATGAAATATTTTCTACGGTCATTCTCTCCCTTCCGCTGATTCAAGAAGGGCAGTTGTCAGTTTCTGGCGAAAGAATGTGCACAATACTGGTTAACCGCTTAGAGGACTAAGCCTGCCCAGTAAACGTGTGGTTAGGTAAACTGACCGCGCTCGACATGACCCCATTGGGTTGACTGGGCCGTAAAACCTCAACACAAACAATTATGGAGTTATCTGCCGGAGACATGCCCATATTTTCGTTTCCTGATGATAACGAGTAAATATCAGTGGATTTTGACCAAACTTGGTATGTGCATTGACATTGTGGAGATTTGGTTTGGGATTGCTAATGTGCAAATTTCATCACATTTTGAGGGAGTTATCTGCCAGAGACACGCCCATATTTTCGTATTCCGGACGATAACTTGAGTAAATGTTGGGGGATTTTAACCAAACTTGGTACATGCATTTTATGGTTTAGGATTGCTTATGGGCAAATTTTGTCAATGTTTGACAGAGTTATCTGCCCGCAACATGATAATGGCAGGGTATTACAGCTTTAACGTTTTTATTTCACTAAAGATTTTGGTCAGAGTTGGTAATGGGTGATTGGGAAGTGTTGGTCACCCATCCTCTCTTAATGTATATATATGGGGATTTTTATGCGGTTAGTGTTGGTTAACCAACTCTGCCCGTATATCATGCGTTGTTGGGGCAGGAGAGAGTGTTCATCCTCTCAGCTGGTGAATGAAAACAATCATTAGATATCTTTCTTGAATAATTTTTTTTTTCTTTATTTGATATTTCAGTATTTTCTATATTTCATTTCGCGATGTTCGCGTTCCACGTTCGCATAAGTAATTGCAGAATATTCAAATACATATTTCAAAGTTGGTCGAATAGAAGATCTGTGGCGGTGTTGTTATCACTGCTATCTGACCAGCGGTTGTTTGGCTTGTGGACAGGAGTTGATGCTCTGAATCTTCTTCTCCTGAGTGCGAGTCGGCTTCTTATAGGTCTAAATGGGTCGAGTCTATTGTTCCCTGAGGGTGTGTTAGCCATGGTCTCGTCTTGTGTGTCTGGTGAATTCGGAGGCGTCGATATAACGATGTAGCTGTTGTTGTTTTGTTGCTATTGGTTTTCTGGCATGTCGTTGTCTGATAGTGCATTGTTGTTTATATTGTAGCTGGAGAATAGGTTGTCTTTTTTGTCCTGCTCGATGTCAAGTGGGGGTTGGTGATGAATAGGTTGTGTTTGTGTCTCTCTATCTGTTTGTCCTGTTTTCTGTGGCAGCTTTGGAATTGGTTGTGTATTTTCTACACTGGCATTGACTTGAGCTGATTTATTAGTCATGTTGTTTTCTGCTCTTGTTGTAGTTTGTCAGTTCACTTGTTATTGTTTGAGGCTTCCTGTGAATTGTTGATAGGTGGAGTTATGTTGTGGCTGGGCCCTGTTGTTGGACTTGGTATTCTTTTTATCGGGGATAGTTTGGGCGATGGAGGTAACATGTCAAAATTGTTGATGTCTGGTGATGTTATTGTTTGACAGTCTTCTGATAGTGAGGTTTGGAAGATCTGTGTGTGTTGTAGAAATGTTTCATTCTGTGGGAGGCAGTAGTATGTTTCAACATCATCTATATTTGCAAACGCTCTCTTCCAGAAACTGGTCGATGGTACTCCCTTTGTTGTGAAGGATTTTATTGCTTTGCTGGGGCCTAGGTCCATGTAGGTGATCATTCTATTCATTAAGGCATCTTTGTCATTACTCACATATCTCCATATTGGCAGGTTTGAAGTTAGCAATACAGGTTTTCTATACATCAGTTCTGCATGATTGTTTTTTTACTCTTTTTTTTACTCTTTTTTTACATTTATGTAAGTCGGCTCTCCGCCTAAGATATTCTTGTAAATTTTGCTTTCCGCTTGATTTTGCAAGGTTAGCTCATTAATGAGTATGATTAGCTTTGTCAGACATTCTTGGAACTGGAAGTCGCGTGTTGTAATATGGCTTCCATCTCTGTCCTTGTGAGGTACTAGTCCTTCTAGTATGTATGATTTGCCTGTGTTGGAAGATCCTTGAAGATACAATGTATTTTTTTGGGATGGTATTTGCATAGAATAATATGTACTTGGAGGATGAAGGTTCTCAGATCAATATTCTGTTTGAGTGTCCATTTCAGCATGAAGTCAGTTGTTTCCTTGTACGACATGGTCTTTTGTCTGATGTCATCTATGTGTTCTATGAATATGTTATAATAATTGGTGTGTGTTGTTAGGGCAGTCATAAATACGTATTCCTCCTGGCTTTTTCTATATATGATGTTCCAGTTGTGGGATCTGATGAGTGAGGTTAGTTGGTCTAGATGGTGTTGGTTGTGTTGGTTGGTCACGTCCTTGAGCAGTTGGATTTTATCGGCTGTTTTATAGTGTTTCATTAGTTCCAAGAGGTTCTCAATGTCAAGGTACTGTTCTTGTGATGTTGATTGTTCTTTTTGTTCTTCCTGTAGGAGCTGTGATGTGGGTATTAGTAGTTTCATGTCGTTGTTGTTTGTACCCAGAAATGTTCTTGGTTCTCTCTGTAGATAATTGATGAACGCTGTAGGTGATTTTACTTTAGTACTGTGAATAGGAGTGCTGGTATTTTTTGTCAACTGTTTGTATCCATAGTATCATATAGTGTTGGATATGTTTTTCATGTGTGAGAAGATTTAACATTAGGTGTAGATGGTTCCCATGAAATTTACAAGTTGGATCTGTTAGTCCGTTATGGTGACTGATGGCTACTTGATAGTGGTTGATGAATTTTTTTATTGCATCTATTTGCTGTTTGGTGTTTGGGTCCATTTTGTTGTATTTCTCAATTGGTGTCGCCCAGATTTTAACTAGGTTTCTGGTTGTCTTCAATCTTTCCATGTTTTGTTTCATCGAATTACTCTAGTTGGGGACTGCCATCTTTATTGAATACTTGAATGCCTGTGTCTGTCTGTAGAGTAACTTTTGGTCTTAGGGTGTCTTTGTAGAGTTCTGGTGGGAGAGCGTCAATAGTGTAGTATTTGTGCTTTGGGTTTGGTCTGTCATGTTTAGTCCTGAAAGTAGACAAGGGTTCATATTTCATATGTGTCTCTGAAAAATCTTAATGTGTAGTTTGGTGGTCTTGTTTCTGTTGGTGTTTCTGTGGTTGTTTCTGTTGGTGTTCCTGTGGTTGTTTCTGTTGGTGTTGGTGTTTCTGTGGGTGTTTGATTTTCTAGTTTTGTTAGTCTGTCTAGTATTGGTTGTATGTCATTTTTGTTATTTTGTAGTGTTTGTGTGATGTCTTCTATTTGTTGGTGAATGTTGTCTTTTATGTTTTGTACTGTATTTGAGATTGTGTCTATTGTGTCTGATACTGTTTTGACTGTTTCTGTTACGTCTTGGACTGTGTCTGACACATTTCTGACTGTTCCTGTGACTGATTCTACTGTTTGTGTTATGTCTGCTATTTTGCTGAGCATGGTTTGTTGGGTATCTTGTGCTATTTGTCTGGCATTGTTTGCTATTGTAAATGTGTTAGCTGTTATGTCTGTTGCATTTGCTAGGTCTTCCCATAATTTGTTGGGTTTGATTTTTTCTTGGACTTCCGATAGTGTTGCGTCTGTTTTCTGAATTGAACTGTCTTGGTGTTTGTTTGTTAAGGAGTTGTGTTGTATGGCTCGGCTTTTTGCTAGGATTGAGTGGTGGTGTTCATTGTTTGTGGTCTTTATTTGTGTGATGTTTGTTTTTGTGTATGTCTTGGGTGTTCTGGTGTATTTTGTCTTGTATGTCTTTGTCTTGTTCTTCTGTTATTGGGTGTGTTATTGGTGTTGGTGGGGTTTCTGTGGTTGGTAAAGTAGGTTTGTTTTTGTTGGTTGTGTTGGTATTGGGATTGGTTCTGTAGGTTGTATTATTTCTGGTGTCGTCAATAGGACATCTTGCATTCTCTGTATTTTTGTTCTGGTAATTGTATGCTTTTTTTTGTGTGTCTCTTGTTCCTTTTTGACCATTGATTTGATTTTGAGTGTGCTTTTGTTGCTCTGTAGGTCTGTGGCTGTTGCTTTTGTGTTGATGTATGGGTTTGTTGCTGATAGGTAGATGCAGTATGTTGTCCAGTTGTTGTTTGTTTCTTCTGTGAAATTGTTCCATAGGAAGTGGGCGTATCCTAGGGAGTGTGTGATTTGCATGAATATGGCAGTTGGCATTTCTTTCAGTCTGTACACATGTTTTGGTGGTCTGTGGTAATAGGATAGTATGTCTCCATCTGCTATGTTGAATTGTAGTTTGTGGGCATGTATTTGTGTCCATGGGTTGGGTTTTTTTTATGTGCGGTGGGAATTGGTTTAGGTCTATTTGGGTATGGCCCGATGTTTTTAGTTGGATTCACTTTGGGTAGTCGGCAGGTATGTCATAGGAAATGGGGATGTACTGTATATAGAACTCTTTTGAGTCAGTTCCAGACATTCTGAAGAATTTTGATTCTTGTTTGTGTTCTAGGTTTGGTCCTGGTGGTCTTCCTGGTGTTGATAATGAACCGTATATTTCTTTTGCTTGTTCTAGTCTGTTCGGTATTCCTTGTAGTGCTATCAACTCTAATTCTAATCTCTTTATGGTTTGTTTTACATCTATGTATTGGGTCAGTGTGTTACTCTTGTTGGGTCTCCTGGGTGTCTTCTGTAGTCCATTTTTGGTTTTCATTTGTTAGTCTGAGTCCCTTGCTCCTTATGGGTCTGTTTTCTTCCAGACTCCTGCCGTGTCGTCTAATGGGTCGTTGTCTCTGAGTTGGTCTCTGGCATTCTGTTCTACTTATGACTTGTGTCTGTGTATCATCTGATAGGCTTGTGTCTGGTGCTGTTTTTCCTTTTATTGGGTCTACTCTGTAATAATTTAGAAATACTGGTATACCTGTGCTGTCTGTTATTATTTTTCTGTTACCGTATGTTACTGTTAGTTTTTCAGTTTCGATGGGGGTTCTTTGGGCGGCATTGTTTTTCTTTTGAATCTGAATGGTACGCTTGTTGGTGTTGATGTTGTTGGGTTGTGGTAGCTTGCTGTTGTTTGTGAGTTGTTTGGTGCGATTGGTGTTACATTTGGTCTCTTTGTAAGTCTTTTGATATGCTGGCTGCTAGGTTGGTTTGTTCAGCTCTGGTGGTTCTAGTCTTGTCGGGGAATCTTCTACTTGTAGTGCATCTTCGTTGTGATTGTATGATAGGCCCACGCCGTACATGGTTAGTAGTTTGAGTCTGTTGAAGTTGAAGTATTCTTCAGGTACTGCTGATACGTGCCAGTTTGTCTTGGTTTGACTGAGTTGTTGTGATTGACCTTGAATTTGTAGTGCATTGAATCCATAGTCTATTCTTGTTTGGTATTCTAGTTCGCAGATGTATGTTACTTTTATTTTTGCTATGATTTTTATTGCTCCTTGTTCGCTGTGTTAGCCTTCTGTTTTTATCATTAGTGGTTTTGTTTCGTCTAGGAAATTGTGGTTTACTAGTGTTGCATAATTTGCTTCTATGTTTCCTGTTGTTGTGGGGCATTGTCGTGGCATGAATTTATTTGCAAATGCTACGTTTTTAAGTTCTGTGGTATTGAATCTGCCTAGTGGGTACCATCTGCATTTTGCGCTGTCGTATTTTGATTTGTATGAGAATGATTGTCCTGATTTTATTTTGCTGATTTCTAGCATTCCATTTACTTCTGTTATGAAGGTGCTGATTACTTGATTGACTGTGTCTATTATGCTGTGTGTGAAGTCGTTACCAAGATCTACTTGGCATCGTTTTAACATTCCCATTTGTTGGGAGGTTGGAGGGGTACTTGTATGTGTTGGTTTACATTGTACAGATTGCCATTTACTTCTGTGGGTCTTATGCTGCGTAGTCTGACAAGTCTGTTTGCGTCTGTGTATATCCATAGGGAGGGGTTTGTACGGTTGGTGTTATTCCATTTACACTCTCCTGTATGGGTTGTATGTCTGATATTTTTACTGTATTTTAATATTCTGAATGCTGATGCGTTTCTCCATGCTTCTAGCCAATCCGATGGTCTCATTTAGGTTCTGCAGTTGTCGTATGGCACGTATTGTCCTCCGAAGTCTACATTTATTGATGGAAATCCTTGCGTGTTTACATAAATGTGTACTCCTCTTCTGTCTGGGTTGTTTGATACGTAGTGCCAGAATGTTTTGGTATATTTTTTTTTTTTTGTGAATGTAGTTGTACTGGATTGTTTTTGTACCATTTCTGGTTCAGCACCTTGTGCTGCTCCTGGGCCTATCGTATTCTGTTGGGAGGTTGTAGACTGTGATGAGTCTTCCATGGCTTCTGCTGGTTCTCCTGATGGAGAGTGGTTAGGGTTTTCATCTGTGGTGGACATTATGTGGGTGGGGTAATAAAGTTTGTAAGTAAATTTTACTTACTTGTTTATTCTGTCTTGAAGAATCTTTGTTTGATAGTTGGTATTGTAGTCCAGCTTGTTAATCCTGTTGAATATTCTTGTATTCCAGTCACAATGAATATGAGTTTTGTATTCAGATAGATTTTATATTCCAGTATTTGAAATCTTGTGTTTAACGAACGTGTGCTCTTGGTGAACGATAACATAGTAATGGTGATTGTCTGATGCGTTGTTGTTGTTCGGTAATGGAGGGTTTTGATTGGATGTTGTCATGGTGTTGTTTTTAAAGCAAGTTTTGGTTGTTTTGGTCACATGATATTTTTTAATTGGATGTTTTTTATTGTTCGAGAATGTTCTATCTGGTTCCCATTGTTTTGTTGGTGGTTGGTTGGTGTTTTCTGGTTTCCCTTTGTAACATCAATGGCTGATCGGACTAACTCCTCTGGTTGCCGGATTAGTGGTTGGTGTTTGTTACTCTCACCTATTGGTTTATTGTATGTATTTCTATATTTCTCTTATTTCCTTAACTTAAAAAGCTGGACA
Organism: Anodontia alba; assembly: GCA_964016985.1. Taxonomy (NCBI): domain Eukaryota; kingdom Metazoa; phylum Mollusca; class Bivalvia; order Lucinida; family Lucinidae; genus Anodontia; species Anodontia alba. Next base: position 85,345,542 of record OZ024823.1, read on the forward strand.
CCTAGCATCTGGACTGGCCTCAGTGGCTCATTTGGATGCCCATCCGAATGGTGATCAGGAGGTTGTGGGTTCGACCCCCACTGGGTCAGCAACATTATTTCCTGGAGATTTGTTCATGAAATATTTTCTACAGTCATTCTCCCCCGCTGATTCAAGAAGGGCAGTTGTCAATTTCCGAAGCAAGAATGTGCACATTACTGGTTAACCACCTAGAGGACTAAGCCTGCCCAGTAAAAGTGTGGTTAGGTAAAATGACCATACTCAACATGACCCCATTGGGTTGACTGGGCCATAAAACCTCAACACAAACAAAAATCTAGCATCAGATCTGGGCGAGATGTCTCAGTCATGAATTATGACTAAGCATAGTTTCAAGCCATATAATCCAGCAAACATAAGTTATGATGTTGTTTTCTGTTTGGAGGAGTATTATGCCCCCGCCCATCGGGGCCCACGAAGTAGATGGGCTGCCTTATGCCTCTGTGGCAGAGCTGCTAGTGACTTAATGCAGGATGAGTTTGTCATTGGCCCAGGTCGGGTAAAAGTCCCACAGATTCAGAGGCGATATTTTGATATGACTGCATGACTGAAATACATATACCGTTCACTGGTACTTTGCTACTTTGACTAAGTGCCCCCGCCCGTTGGGGCCTGGGAAATAGATGGGCTGCCTTGTGCCTCTGTGGCAGAGCTGCCAGTAATTTAATGCATGCAGTTCTTGAGCCAGTAATTTAATGCATGCAGTACTTGAGTTTTGTCATTTGACCAGGTCCGGTAAAAGTCCCACAGATTCAAAGGCAATATCTTGACATGACAACATGACTGAAATACTGTTGACTGGATTTGGTATGAGAATGGATAGGTTAGATTATATTAGATTGATACTGTGTTAGATTAGACAGGAATAGATACTTAGTAGTAGATCAGAATATAAAGTTGGGCTGCATCAAGTGAAAAATGGTGTTTTCAAGCATGCCAGAAGTCGGCATATTCAAAATCTTATTTGGGCCTTTGCTCTCCATTGATACATTCTATAGTATCCAATGATTCTGGCAGCAGACAGCAAAGGCCCTGATCAGAATGCATGAATGCAGTCTCACCTGGACCTTTGCTGTCTGCACATGCCCTGAAGACACATTTTCTTGGCATGGCTCAGTTCAGCATGTATGTGTGAAAGTTTGCTGATTGATTGATCTGAAAATGACTGTATATGAAGATGTGTGTGGTTGTGCGCCATTTGCGGATTCAGCTCTGTCGAGCGAGTCGGTTCGAGACGCTTTCTCTACGTTTGCAGTTCTTATAGGCAATTCAGGTTGTTGATTGTGATTCATATTTGCAATTCATGTTGGTGATTCACACGTGTGATACAGGTTTATTATTTTTTTGTATTATCATTATTATCACTCTATGGGTAAATTCAGCAGATAACAAATTGATATTTTTCCTAATTTTCCCAGAAAATAGGGATCACCGTCTCATTCATATTGTCTCCTGGAGGGACACTTTGCCTGAAATGTCAAACCTATTTACTGTAAAAATAAGAATAACATTTCAAAATGTCATCTGCTAAATTTTTTTCCCAGAGTGCTAAGCATTAATTTTTAGATTGTTGTTGTTTAATTAATTCAGTGCTTTAAAGGAGCCAGATTCTTCAAAAATAGAAACTTTTTATCCAAGAAAGGTTTAATAAATTGATGTATTGTATTATACTTTTAAAATAATATGGCAGCCTGTAAAAAGTCACATTTTTGAACTGGATAAAAAATGAAATGATTTATTATCGTATCTCTGAATTAATGTTGGCAACATTTATTCAAAGTTAGTATAAAAAAAAATCATTTCATTTTTTATCCAGTTTAAGATGAGAAACTAAATGAAATTTTACAGGCTGTCAGGTGCCTCATTTTATGATTGTATTAATATTTTTGAACCTTTCTTGGAAAATAAAATGTATATTTTTGAGGAATGTGTAGTCTTTTATCATGCTTCATCTCTGTTTGTAATTGTATGAATTCTGTTTGTAATTTGTATGTCTTAATTATATTTATTCACATATTGTTCTGGTTATTTATTTGCCTTAATCATGCTTCTTTTCCAGCATTTGTTATTTACATGACTTAATTGCATTTCTCTTCCAGCATTTGTTATTTATATGCTTAATTGTGCTTCTTTACCAACAGCTTACCTTACAGCTAGCATTGGTTTTCGGATATTTAATACCCGCAAGGATTGTTTGGTGAGTATCGTAGGGTTATAGCTGATGGCCTTTATGATCAGGGAAGAGATTTGAATGCAAAGCTACATGATCACTTCTTTATATTTAACAGTTTTGTCAGTAAAGACTGTCTTTGATCTGCCTGACTGACTGCACATCAAAATGTATTTTGATAATGATGATAATCGTTGATGAATGTTTTTGTTGATGTTGATGATGATGGCTCTTTTGATGATGATGATGATGATAATGATGATGATGATGCATAGAGTTTCAGTAGATGAGTTTGTAATGTTTTATGGTTTGACAAAAGTGTTCAAGGTACATTTAATTGTCATTTATTTGTACTGAATGTGTTTGAAAGTGATTTTGTATTTGTCCTTTACAAGAATTAAGATCATGATTGCAGTGCTAACTTTATATATAGATTGGGATTGGTTAAGTTTATGGTTTGACAGTACTGTTGATGAAACATATACTTCTTGATTATAATTATATAAATGTAGAAATGGTTACAATAATTGTATGGTTACTGATGATGATGATGATGATGATGATGATGATATGGTGGTGAATTATGGAATTACTACACCTGATTACAATCATAATGTTGGTGCAGATTATGATATAAAAATGATGATGATGATGATGATGATGTTGATGATGATAATTTATATGCTTTAATTATGCTTCTTTGCCATTTTTTTTAACATATATGTGCCTTAATTATTTACCATCTTTTGCAGCATTTCTTTCAGTTATTATTGGCTTCCTTAACTCTACAGTTGTGATGAGGCTCTGCCAATCTAATGGTGAGATTGCTTAGATTTATGATTTGACAGTATAGGTATAAATATAACTTTGTTTAGTGACCTGGTTTCAATTTCGTATTTGACAAAATGTAGCTGGGCACCAGAAGCCTCAGATCACCAGACAAGGTTATGTTTTTTCCTAAAGTGTTACATGTACTTAATAATGATAATAATAGCACTGTAAGTGATGATGATGATCTAGAAGTGATGATGATGGTGTTGATGTTTTAAGGCATCAGTGTTTTTGATTAATTGTAATGCTATTGAGACTGATGATGATGATGATGATAGATATGTTACTGATGATGATGATATCTTTCTTACGCTTCTTTTCTTTTTGTATTTTATATGCCTTAATTTTGCTTATTTTTTTTACAGCTTACCTTTCTGCTTAGCATTTCCTTTCTCAACTCTACCATTCATGACAAGGGTCCAGAGATCTAATGCCCGCAAGGATTGTTTGGTGTGTATCTTAGGGGTTATAGCCGGTTGCCACTATGGTCAGGGAAGAGATTCTGAATGCAAGCTTAATTTAATTTTATATTCATCAGTTTTGCCTGCAACTTTGACCTGCCTGACTGCATATTAACACTGATGTTGAGGACAATGACTGCCATTATGGCTGAGATCTGTTGATGATGGTAATGCTACTGCTGCTGCTACTGAGCTTGTTGAATATCTTCAGTACTTTGCTAGGATTATGATGGTGATAGCAGTGCTAACTTAATGTAGATGACTGTCAGTGAGATTGGTAATGTTTATGGTTTGACAATACTGTTCATGAATCATATACTGTTTGATTATCGGTGGCTCAGTTGGATGCGCCGTCCGACTGGAGACCAGGAGGTCGCGGGTTCAACCCCCGCCGAGGTCGGCAACATTCTTTCGTGGAGATTGATCATGAAATATTTTCTACGGTCATTCCCTCCCTTCCGCTGATTCAAGAAGGGCAGTCGCCAGTTTCTAGCGAAAGATTGTGCACAATTCTGGTTAACCGCTTAGAGGACTAAGCCTGTCCAGTAAACGTGTGGTTAGGTAAACTGACCGTGCTCTACATGACCCAGTTGGGTTGACTGGGCCTTAAAACCTCAGCACAAACATTGATTATGTACACTAAATGTGTAAGTGGTTATAATTATTGAATGGTTAATGATGATGATGATGATGCTATGGTGAATAATGGAATTACTATACCTTATTATAATGGTAAAATTGATGCAGATGATGATGTATATTATGATGAGGACAGATATGATGATGATGATGATGATGATGATTTATGTCTTAATTATGCTGTTTTCACTTTATCTGCCTTAATTATTTATCTTCTTTTATAGTGTTTGAATGAGCTATCATTGGCTTCCTCAACTCTACTGTCCTGATGAGGCTCTGCCAACTTAAAGGTGAGATTGTTTGTATTTATAATTTATCAATACTGGTATAAGTATAACCTTCTTCAGTGACCTGTGACTTCCATTTTCACTTTCGTATTAGACATAATACCGCTGGGAATCTGGAGCCTTGGGCAGGGCTCAAGAAACTTATAATTGCCAATCAGTCCAGACATTTTTTGGCCGCATTTACGGAGTCTGCTGAGTCATTTTAGGCCCTATCAAGCAATGATGTCATTATTTTCCATAACCATTGTTAAAGAATTTCCATATTGCAATTTCCAAATGCAGAGATCAAAGTTTTTAAGACCTTATATTTTCTAAATCCTCAGATGGATTTAGTTTATATTTGGTATATTTATAGATATTGGTCCAAAATTTTATTGAGCCCAGTCCACACCCCTGCTTATGACCTACAGGTCAAGGTTATGGACTTAGAAATTTTATGTTTGAAGTTTTGCATCAAAGTTTTTAAGATCTCCTTATTTCTAAGTCCTTGCTTGGATTTACTTTATATTTGGTATGAAAATTATATTTGGCACTATCCCTACCCCTGCTTATGACATATAGGTCAAGGTCATGGACTTAGAAATTTTATGTAAAAGTTTTGCATCGAAGTTTTTAAGATCTTTTAATTTCTGAATCCTTGCATGAATTTACTTTATATTTGGCATGACAGTAGATATTGGTCCAAATTTTATTTGACACTAGCCCCACCCCTGCTTTTGACCTAAGGGTCAAGGTCACAGACTTAGAAATGTACATGTATGTTAAAGTTTTGCGTTAAAGCTTTGAAGATCTCTCAAATTCTAAATCCTTGTATGGGTTTACTTTATATTTGGCATGATTATAGATGTTGCTCCAAAATTTTATTTGGCCCTATCCCCACCCCTGCTTATGACATACAGGTCAAGGTTACAGACTTAGAAATGTTATATTAAAGTTTTGCGTCAAAGTTTTTAAGATCTCTTAATTTCTAAATCCTTGCATGGATTTACTTTATATTTGGCATGATTATAGATATTGATCCAAAATTATATTTCGACACTATTCCCATCCCTGCTTATGACCTAGAGGTCAAGGCCACAGACTTAGAAATTTATGTTAAAGTTTTGCATCAAAGTTTTTAAGATCTTTTAATTTCTAAATCCTTGCATGGATTTACTTTATATTTAGCATTATTATAGATACTGCTCCAAAATTTTATTCAGCACTATCCCTGCCCTATGACCTAGATGTCAGGGTTACAGACTTAGAAATTTATCTTAAACTTTTACCTCAAAGTTCTTAAGATCTTGTAGTCACTCAACTCCTTTTCAATCATACCATTTATATTTGTTATACTAATAGCAGCTATGGAAGATGTTCTTCATCCAAAACTATATCCAGTACCATGTCTTCCTCCCTCTGTCCATCCACCTCTCGATCCACCCTCACCCCACCTCCACCCTCCATGAACACACACACATACACACACACACACACACACACACACACACACACACACACACACACACACACACACACACACACACTGTAATCTGGATTTTAAGGTCATATATATTGTTTACCACTCGGTCAATGTCCATCGTCCGTCTAGTGGCATGTGGGGTACGGCGTCAACAGTTTGCTTTAAAAGCTTACTTCTCCTACACCCCGGGGCCAATTGACTTGAAACTTGGTAGGAATCATTGAAGTGACTTGTAGATCAAAAATAGCTAAAATCGCCCAAATCGGAAATTCAATATGGCCGCCATCTTGAAAATCTGTTTTTTGTTTCTCCTCCTGAACCAATAGGCCAATTGACTGGAAACTTGGTAGGAAGCATCGGTGTGACTTGTAGATAAAAATTAGCTAAAATCTTTCCAATCTGAAATCCAAGATGGCCGTTGTGGCCGCCATCTTGAAAATCTGTTTTTAGCTTCGTTTCCTGAATCAAAAAGGCCAATTGACTTGAAACTTGGTAGGAAGCATCTAAGTGACTTGTAGATCAAAAATAGCTAAAATCGTTCTGATCCGAAATCCAAGATAGCTGCCCTGGCTGCCATCTCGAAAATCTATTTTTCGCTTCTTCTCCTGACCCCAAAGGCCAGTAGACTTGAAACTTAGTAGGAAGCATCTGGGTGACTTATTGATCAAAATTTGCTAAAATTGCCCCAGTTGGAAATCCAAGATGGTCGCCATCTTGAAAATCTATTTTTCGCTTCTGCTCCTGAACTGAAAGGCCAATTGACTTGTAACTCAATAGGAAGCATTGGGGTGACTTGTAGATCAAAAATAGCTAAAATCGTTCTGATCGGAAATCGAAGATGGCCACCATGATGGCCATCTTGAAAATCTATTTTTCACTTCTTCTCTTGAACCAAAAGGCCAATTGACTTGAAACTTGGTAGGAAGCATCATGGTGACTTGTAGATCAAAAATAGCTAAAGTTGTTTCAATTGGAACTCCAAGATGGCCGCCATGATGGCCACTTTGAAAATCTATTTTCACTTCATCTCCTGAGCAGAAAGGCCAATTGACTTGAAACTTGGTAGGAAGCATCGGGGTGACGTAGATTAAAAATAGCTAACATTATTGCGATGGGAAATCCAAGATGGCGGCCATCTTTAAAATCTGTTTTTTGCTTCTTCTCCTGAACCAAAAAGTCAATTGACTAGAAACCTGGTAGAAAGCATCAGGGACTTGTAGATCAAAAATAGCTAAAATTATTCTGATCGGAAATCCAAGATGGCAGCCATCCTAAAAATCTATTTTTCGCTTCTTCTTCTGAACCAAAAAGCCAGTTGACTTGACAATTGGTAGGAAGCATCAGGTAACTTCTAAAGCTAAAATAGCTAAAATCATTTTGATTGGAAACCAAGATAGCCGCCATGGCTGCTATCTTGAAAATCTATATTTTACTCCGAAAGGCCAATTGACTTGAAACTTGGTAGGAAGCATCGAGGTGACTTCTGCATCAAAAATAGCTAAAATTGTACAGATCGGAAATCCAAGATGGCCGCCATGTTTTTAAAGTCTATCTTTAGCTTCTTCTGAACTGAAATGCCAGTTTACATGAAACTTGGTAGGAAACATCGGGGTGGCTTGTAAATTAAAAATAGCTAAAATTGTTCCTATGGGAAAACCAAGATGGCCGCTATCTTGAAAATCTATTTTTCGCTTCTCCTGAAACATAAGGCGGATTGTCTTGAAACTTGATAGGAAGCATTGGGGATTTTGGGGTGACTCGTAGATCAAAATAGCTAAAATCATTCTGATTGGAAATCCTAGATGGCCACCACGGCTGCCATCTTAAAAAATTATTTTTTACTTCTTCTCCTGAACCGAAAGGCCAAGTGACTCCAAACTTGGTAGGAAACATCTGGTTGACTTGTAGATAAAAAAGAGCTAAAATCGTTCCGATCAGAAAACCAAGATGGCCCCATGGTTGCTGTCTTGGAAATCTGTTTTGCATTTCTGAACCGAAAGTCCAGTTTATCTGGTAATCAGGTGAGTGATACAGGGCCATCTTAGCCATCTTAGCCCTCATGTTCTAATTTTAGGACCAGTATGGTAAGGCTTTAAGGTGTCCCAATACTTCAGATAAACACACAGCTGGTGTTGAGTTTTTACATGTCAATCAAATGGGTAGTTTCTTTATTTTTGACATGCCGATGAAGCGCAACGTGATAATGATCAGATTGCTGAAGTTAATTTCTAATACAGGGTTAGTGTTATGTGTTGCCAAAAGATTTGTTTGTTTTTCTAGCTCCAGACAAGGAGTGAATTTTAAAGTCAAATATAAGAAAACAGGAATTATTATGGATCTATTTTTTTGATGTCCTTCTAAGTAAAAATCAGTCCAGCTCTTCAAAAACCGGTCCCATACGAAAGAACAAGCATTTTCTCAGGCCCCGGCCTTAAGTCACTGGATGAGGTTATATTTTTTTCCCATCATGAAAACATGCCTATATATATTTGACCCCCTTAAACCCCACTTTTATAGTAAAACTGGAGTTTACAAGAGTATACATTTTTTTTCTTATTTTTGCTCAAAACATAGATTGTGGGTACTTGTTAGGACTGCCTCACCAAGGCAGCTCTAACAAGTACCTACAGTCTATGTTTTGAGCAAAAGTATGAAAACTATCAGAAAAATTTCAATTTTTCGAGGTGAAATTTTCTATATATTTGAATAGGCGTGTTTTTGTAGTGCTAAGTATTATTTGTATTTGTTACTAATGCTCATATGATATCATAAAAGCCTTCCCTAGACATTCTGGTGAAAGAATGTATACAAATATAGGGATCAAACATGGTTTTTCATGCATTAACATTTGCCAGGTCCCATGGGAGGTGTTGAAAACCGAGGCCGAAGGCCGCGGTTTTCAACACCTCCCAAGGGACCTGGCGAATGTTAATGCATTGAAAAAACATGTTCGATCGCTATTATTGCATAATGATTCAAGAAGGGCAGTTGTCAGTTTCTGGCAAAAGAATGTGCACAATACTGGTTAACAGCTTAGAGGACTAAGCCTGCCCAGTAAACGTGTGGTTAGGTAAACTGACCGTGCTCGACATGACCCCATTGGGTTGACTGGGCCGTAAAACCTCAACACAAACAAAAATTATTGCATAAAAACTGAAAACATTTGCTACATTTTGCATTATTTCTTGCACTATTTTGTTTCGCCTTTTCCCCGATGTCACGCGAACACAATTTCCACGGACTATGCTCATTCTAGGACCGGGCTGTACACATCTCATAACGGCAACAAATCTGTGGCCGCAGTACGAACATATTGAAAGTTGCATAGCAGTGCATTAACAGCGCGTGAATTGCCTTGTTAATACATGGCTTTTCGACAGTTAATGCACGGCTGTTTATAACATGCGACACTGCTTTTTTTGGTTAATTGCTTAGAGGACTAAGCTTGCCCAGGAAAAGTGTGGTTAGGTAAACTGATCAGCTTAACAAGACCCTAATGGATTAAGTGGGTAAAACCTCAACTCAGTCAAAAACCTTCACTGGACAAGGTTATATTTTTTTCTGTAGTGTTACATGAACTTGTTATGTTCAGTATATATATGTTATCATATTCTAACATGACGTAATCATTAACCCATTGAGCTAAATAGAAAACCTCACTATGATCAGACTACAAGAATTCACCTCATCAACATAGTGCATGCAAAAGGGTGCATTTGATGATGTCCCACCAGCCTTTGTAGCTCAGTTAGATGCATATCCATCTGGTTATGTTGCTGGTTGACCCCAGCTGGGTTGGCAACATACTTTTGTAGAGACTGATCGTGAAATATTTTCTTTGGTCATTCTCATCCTTCTGCTGATATAAGAAAGGCAGTTTTCAGTTTCTGGGTGAAGAATGTGCACAATACTGGTTAACAAATAAAGGACTAAAGCTGCCCAGTATGTGTGGTTAGATAAACTGACCATACTCTACATGACTTCATTGGGTTGACTGGGCCCTAAAATCTCAACGCAAACAAATTGAAGATGTCGCATGTAAACATTTACTTCTCGTGATGTCTGTGGCAAAAGAATTCTTCGGAAAACTGCAACAATGTTGGTTTTCCTTTTCTGTGTCATGCTAGAATAAAAAAAATTCTCTACTTTGATTTATCAGGACATAACGCATGTTGTTGACTAGCAGATAAGAATATTATTTCACTCTGGCTTCACCCTCATGAATTAATACTTCACAATTTGTCCTCCAACGACATGCATTATTATACCCCAGACATACGAAGTATGTGGGGGTATATAGTTTTCGCTTTTCCATTGGCTGTTCGTTCGTTTGTATGTACATTAGTTTGTTCGTTCGTTCGTTCGTTCGTTCGTCTTTCCGTCACAGGGTCAAAGTTTTTGCGTTAAAGTTTATAAGACCTTATATTTTGAAGATCCTTTGATGGATTTCGTTCATATTTGGCATGATAGTAGATATAGGTCTAAAGTTTTTATCAGCACCATCCCCACCCCGGGGGTGACCTTGGGGTCAAGGTCAGGGACTTAGAATTTTCGTGAAAAAAGTCAAAGTTTTTTGTGTTTAAGTTTATATAGCTATATCATCAAGACCCTTGAGGAATTTCATTTATATTTGACATGTTGGTAGATATTGGCCTAGTGTCTTACTCCACATGATCCCCACAAGGGTGTGACTGAGGTCAAGGTCACGAACTTAGAATTTTCATATAAAAGTAAAAATTTTTGCATTTAAGTTTAGATAGCCATATCATCAAGACCTTTTATTAAATTTCATTATCCCCTAACTGAACGGTTGAGCAGATATAGCTATCAGCAAGAAATCTGTTCGTCTGTCCGTTCATCCTTTGAAGCATTATTTGTTCATACTTTATTTTTGTCTTTGGGTCAAAGTTTTTGTGTTAAAGTTTATAAGACCTCATATTTTGAAGACCCTTTGATGGATTTCATTCATATTTGGCATGATGGTAGATATAGGTCTTAAGTTTTTATCAGCACCATCCCCACCCCGGGGGTGACTTTGGGGTCAAGGTCACAGACTTAGAATTTTTATAAAAAAGTCAAAGTTTTTTGTGTTTAAGTTTATATAGCTATACCGTCAAGACCCTTTGAGGAATTTCATCTATATTTGACATGTTGGTAGATATAGGTCTAGAGTTTTACTCAGCATCATCCCCATCCCGGGGTATGACCTTGAGGTCAAGATCACAGACTTAGAAATTTCATATAAAAGTAAAAATATTTGCATCTAAGTTTATATAGCTATACCATCAAGACCTTTTGTTGAATTTCGTTATCCTCCTACTGAGAGGTTTAGGGGATATAGCTGTCAGCATGGAATTCATCCATTCATCCATCCATCCATCCATCCATCTGTCTGTCCATAAATGCATTATTGTGCACCCCATAACTCCTAACTACCCTTTGAGCTATTTTCAGGAAACTGTCCGGTTGTAGAGGGCATTTGGTAGGGTGTCAGGTACAAGAAAGACAACTCTAACTAACTTGGTCCATGAGTTATCTCCCCTTGTCTCCAGAATTGTAAAAATTTTGTGCAAACCATAACTTTAAAACATGTTAAGATATTTTCATGATACTTCACCAGTATGTATAGGACATTGAGTAGGCATATCACATTCAAGAATGACTTTCTGACTCCATTCTGCAGTTTTCTCCCTTGGTTATTTGAATCTTGTGCGGGCAATAACTCTAAAAATTCTTTAAGATATTTTTGTGATACTTTACCAATATTTAGAGGGCATTGAGTAGGCAGGTGACCTTAAAATTTTCATTAAAATTTATATAGCTATATTATGAAGACCCTTTTGTTGGTTTCATTAATATTAAGCATGATGGTATATATAGGTCTAAAGTTTTTCTCGGCACCATCCCCAAGCTGGGGCATGGCTTTTAAGTCAAGGTCACAGACTTTCTATACAAATGTCATTTTTGCGTATATTATAAAGACTGATTGATTTCACTAGTATATGGTGATAGTTATAGGGCTAAAGTTTTATTAAGCTCAATCCCTGCACCTGTGCCTGATCTTTGAGGTCAAGGGCTTCATATTATGTGTGATTGAAGTTTTTCAATGTTATCACATAAAGCATATAACTGCCATCTCCAGAGTCAAAGCTACATACTTTGTGCTCTTTAAAAACTGGCGGTAGCGCTGGTCGGGGGGTATACGTGCCCCACTGGGCACTTTGTCTAGTTCTCAATAATTCACAGTTGAGAAAAATTATTTCTTAAATATCAGTACTGTAAGTAATGATAATGATGATGATGGTAATCTCAGTATTGATGAAGATGATGATGATGTCAGTATGGATGATGATTAGCATAATCATCTTAGTATCTATGATGATGATGATGATGATAGCATTGCTGATAAAGTATTGAGTATAATAGAAAGTTTGGAAATGTTAATGATTTAACTAAAGTGATAATGCAACAATTTTTAGCTCACCTGAGCCAAAGGCTCAGGATGAGCTATTGTGATCACTCTCCGTCCAACGTCCGTCTGTCCGTCGGTTCCCCCCTTTGAACAACTTCTCCTCTGAAACCTCTGTGCCAAATTTCTTCAAACTTTATGTGGAGCCTTTTGTTAAAGGGTGATTGAAAATTTGTAAAAATGGTCATGGTTTGTAAATCAAGATGGTGGCCATGCTGTGATATAGCTCCCATAGACTTATAATGGGAAAAACTTAAAAAATTTTCTTCTCTGAAACCATGAGGTCCAGACCGTATATATTTAGTATGTAACAATGTTTAGTGGTCCCCTACATAAATCCTGCCAGTCAAGCCCCTGGGTCCCAAACTGGCCACACCCCAGGGGTCATTAGCTGCCACAGACTTATAATGGAAAAAACTTAAAAAAAAATCTTCTCTGAAACCATGAGGCCCACAGCTTACATATATAGCATGCAGTGATTTTTTTTACCCGCAAGTCCCACTTCATATACTCACAACCATATCTCTGGGACTCACAAAATTTATACATGCAAGTCCCTAAACTCACAAAATAAAATAGAAAACTGCTGCAAAATATGTAAAGGACTCTTGATTTTATCCTGGGACTCATTAAATATCAATCATGTGAGTCCCTTGGACTCAGTAGAACCAAAAGGTAAATAAATCACTGAGTATGTAGCAATGTTTAATGGTTCCCCTACATAAATCCTGCCAATCAAGACCCTGGGGCCCAAACTGGTGATGCCCCGGGGATTATTAGCTCCCATAGACTTATAATGGGAAAAACTTTAAACATCTTCTTCTCTGAAACCATGAGGCCTGACAAGTTTTTCTCTTAGAAAAAAAGAAGCAAAAAAAAATTCATTCTCAACTGATAATTCAACCAAATGTTTTATGGCTACTGCCCTCAACTCTCCTACACTGAGCCTGTTCACAACAGGTGTTACCAGATTTACCTGGGAGACTATTTTTCTCTGATAACCCCAGTTCCCTGCACTGTATAATAGTCATACAATCTTTTAATTTTTTACATAGGAAACCATTTAAAATGTGTAATTTGATTAATTTTTTTTATGCAGATATAGCTTTTGGAATCAGTTTTGAGCTACTTCATTGTGCTTTATATTCAAGAATTTGTGGTGTGTTTCTAGTTAACTGTCTTATCAGTATTACTTAACTATTTGCATAACAGAGCATAATTTTATTGGCATCTGGGCAGAGTTTTATGGTCTCATTCATCAGAAACATGAAAATGCAATACCCCACTAACCCGACTTTGATATAGTAATAGTCAGGAAGGTGGGGGTGAAATTCTCTTAGAGAAAAACATGGCATATTTAGTATGTAGCAATGTTTAGTGGTCCCCTACATAAATCCTGCCAATCAAGCCCCTGGGGCCCAAACTGGCCACGCCCTGGGAGTCATTAGCTCTCATTGGACTTATAATGGGAAAAACTTAAAAAAAAATCTTCTTCTCTGAAACCATGAGGCCCAGAGCTTATATATTTAGTAGGTAGCAATGTTTAGTGGTCCCCTACATAAATCCTGCCAATCAAGCCCCTGGGATCCAGACTGGCCACACCCCAGGGGTCATTAGCTCCCATAGACTTATAATAGGAAAAACTTGAAAAATCTTCTCTGAAACCATGAGGTCCAGAGCTTATATATTTAGTATGTAGCAATGTGTAGTGGTCCCCTACATAAATCCTGCCAATCAAGCCCCTGGGGCCCAAACTGGCTACGCCCCAGGGGTCATTAGCTCCCATAGACTTATAATGGGAAAAACATAAAAAAATCTTCTTCTCTGAAACCATGAGGCCCAGAGCTTATATATTTAATATGTAGCAATGTTTAGTAGTCCCCTACATAAATCCTGCCAATCAAGCCCCAGGGATCGAGACTGGCCATGCCCCGGGGGACATTAGCTCCCATAGACTTATAATGGGAAAAACTTAAAAAAATCATCTTCTCTGAAACCATGAGGTCCAGAGCTTATATATTTAGTATGAAGCAATGTGTAGTGGTCCCCTACATAAATCCTGCCAATCAAGCCACTATGGTTCACACTGGCAATGCCCCGGAGGTCATTAGCTCTCATAGACTTATAATGGAAAAAAACTAAAAAAAATCTTCTCCTCTGAAACCATGAGGCCCACAGCTTATATGTTTAGTAGGTAGCAATGTTTAGTGCTCCCCTACATAAATCCTGCCAATCAAGCCCCTGGGCCCCAAACTGGCCACGCCCTGGGGGTCATTAGCTCCCATAGACTTATAATGGAAAAAACTAAATAAATCTTCTCCTCTGAAACTCTGAGGCCAACAGCTTATATATTTAGTAGGTAGCAATGTTTAGTGGTCCCCTACATAAATCCCGCCAATCAAGCCCCTGGGATCCAGACCGGTCCAAACTGGCCATGCCCCGGGAGTCATTAGCTCCCATAGACTTATAATGGAAAAAAAAAAATGGCCTCGGTGGCTCAGTTGGATGCGCCGTCCGTCTGGAGAACAGGAGGTCGGCAACATTCTTTCGTGGAGATTGATCATGAAATATTTTCTATGGTCATTCTCTCCCTTCCACTGATTAATGAAGGGCAGTTGTCAGTTTCTGGCGAAAGAATGTGCACAATACTGGTTAACCGCTTAGAGGACTAAGCCTGCCCAGTAAACGTGTGGTTAGATAAACTGACCGCGCTCGACATGACCCCATTGGGTTGACTGGGCCGTAAAACCTCAACACAAAAATGGAAAAAAACTAAAAAACATCTTCTCCTCTGAAACCATGAGGCCCACAGCTTATATATTTAGTAGGTAGCAATGTTTAGTGGTCCCCTACATAAATCCCTGGGGCCCAAACTGGCCACGCCCTGGGGGTCATCAGCTCCCATAGACTTATAATGTGAAAAACTTAAAAAATCTTCTACTCTGAAACCATGAGTCCCAGAGCTTATATATTTAGTATGTAGCAATGTTTAGTGGTCCCCTACATACATCCTGCCAATCAAGCCCCTGAGGTTCAAATTGGCCATGCCCACGGGGTCATTAGCTCCCGTAGTCTTATAATTGGAAAACTTAAAAAATCTTCTCTGAAACCATGAGGCCCACAGCTTACATATTTAGTATGTAGCAATCTTTAGTGGTCCCCTATATAAATTCTGCCAGTCAAGCCCCTGGGGCCCAAACTGGCCACGTCCTGGGGGTTATTAGCTATCATAGACAGATAATGGGAAAAACTTAAAAAAATCTTCTTCTCTGAAACCATAAGGCCCAGAGCTTATATATTTAGTATGTAGCAATGTTTAGTAGTCCCCTACATAAATCTTGTCAATCAAGCCCCTAGGGTTCAAACTGGCCACACTCCAGGGGATCATATGTATATATAGAGCTGGCCTCGGTGGCTCAGTTGGATGTGCCATCCGACTGGAGACCAGGAGGTCGGGGGTTCAACCCCCGCCTAGGTCGGCAACATTCTTTTGTGGAGATTGATCATGAAATATTTTCTACGGTCATTCTCTCCCTTCCGCTGATTCAAGAAGGACAGTTGTCAGTTTCTGGCGAAAGAATGTGCACAATACTGGTTAACCGCTTAGAGGACTAAGCCTGCCCAGTAAACGTGTGGTTAGGTAAACTGACTGCGCTCAACATGACCCCATTGGGTTGGCTGGGCCGTAAAACCTCAACACAAACAAAATATATAGAGCTATATAGCTAATAACCTTCAAAAATCTTCTTCTGTAAAACCAACAGGCAAAGAGCTAACAGATTAAGTATGTAGCTGTGTTTAGTGGTCTCCTACATAAATCCTGCCAATCAAGTCCCTTGGGTCCAAACAGGCCACGCCCAGGGGGTCATTTGCATTTGCTCCCACAGACTTGTAATGGAAAAAACTTAAAAAATTTTCTTCTCTGAAACCATAAGGCCCACAGCTTACATATTTAGTATGTAGCAATTGTTTAGTGGTCCCCTACATAAATCCTGCCACTCAAGCCCCTGGGGCCCAAACTGGCCATGCACCAGGGTCATTAGCTCCCATAGACTTATTATTGGAAAAACCTTAAAAAATCTTCTTCTCTGATACCATGAGGCCCAGAGCTTATATATTTAGTAGGTAGCAGTGTGTAGTGGTCCCCTACATAAATCCTGCCAATCAAGCCCCTGGGGTCCATATTGGCCACGCCCCAGGGGTCATATGCTTATATAGAGCCATATAGCTAAAGAACCTTCAAAAATCTTCATCTCTGAAACTGTGAGGCCGAGAGCTTATAGATTAGGTATGAAGCGATGTGGTCTCTTACATAAATCCTGCTAACCATGCCCATGGGGTCCAAATTGGCCACACTCTGAAGGTCATTAGCTGCCATAGACTTTTAATGGGAAAAAGTTAAAAGATCTTCTCTGAAACCATGAGGCCCAGAGCTAATATGTTTAGTATATAGCAATGTGTAGTGGTCCACTGCATAAATCCTTCCAATCATGCCCCTGGAGTCCAAACGGGCCACTTCCCCTGGGGTCATTAGCTCCCAATAAATAGACTTATAATGGGAAAAAAAAAATCTCTCTGAATCCATGAGGCCCATAGCTTATATATTGAGTATGTAGCAATGTGTAGAATTTAGCATGCCCCAGGGCTCATTAGCTCTCATAGACATAATGGAAAAAAACTTAAAAAATCTTCTTTTCTGAAACCATAAGGCCCAGAGCTTAGATATTTAGTATTTAGCAACGTTAAGTGGTCACCTTCATAAATCCTGTCAACCATGCCCTAGGGACCAAATTTGCCACGCCCCAGGGCTCATTAGCTCCCATAGACTTATAATAAAAACTTAAAAAATCTTCATTGAAACCATAAGGCCCAGAGCTTAGATATTTAATATGAAGCAACGATAAGTGGCCACCTACATAAATCCTGCCAACTATGTCCCTAGGGTCCAAATTTGCCACACCCCAGGGCTCATTAGCGTCCATAGACTTATAATGGGTAATCTTCTTCTCTGAAACCATAAGGCCTAGAGCTATTTAGTACATAAATCCTGCCAACCATGCCCCTACGGCTCTAATTGGCCAGGCCCTGGGGCCTATTAGCTCCCATAGAAGCAATGGAAAAAAAAAACATAATGGAAAAAAAATTAAAAAATCTTCTTCTCTGAAACCATAAGGCCCAGAGCTTAGATATTAAGTATGCAGCAATAGTAAGTGGTCACCTGCATAAATCCTGCCAACCATGCCCCGAGGGCCCAAATTGGCCACACCCTGGGGCTCATTAGCTCCCATAGACTTATAATGGGAAAAACTTCAAAAATCTTCTTCTCTGATACTATAAGGCTCAGAGCTTAGATATTTAGTATGTAGCAATTTTAAGTGGTCACATACATAAATCCTGCCAACCATGCCCTGAGGGTCCAATTTTGCCACGCCCCGGTGCTTATTAGCTCCCATAGACTTTTTAAGGGAAAAACTTCAAAAATCTTCTTTTCTGAAACCATAAAGCCCAGAGCTGAGATATTAAGTATGTAGCAATGTTAAGTGGTCACCTACATAAATCCTGTCCACCATGCCCCTAGGGTCCAAATTGGCCACCTCTGGGGCTCATTAGATCCCATAGACTTTAAATGGGAAAAACTTAAATCTTCTTCTCTGAAACCATTCGGCCCAGAGCTAAGATATTTAGTTTGTAGCAATTTAAAGAGAAAGCTGACCAAATCATGCCCCTTTGTGGACAGGCATTGTGGCGTAGGAAAAGCTTGTAAGCAAAATGTCTCAGGAACTGCTTTAGCTAGGCTCTTGAAATTTTGCTGGCTGTTTGGAACTAATGTGAAGATGACCTGATCAAATTTTGGTATAATTTTATGAAAAATTGACCAAATTATGCCCCTTTGTGGACTCTAGCATTTTGGCATAGGAAAAGCTTGTAAGCAATATATCTTTTTTTATTTATGACCCTTTGAAAATTTCAGCATTTTAACCTTGTAAGTAAGATATCTCAAAAACTGTTTAAGCCTTGCCTTGAAACTTGACAGGGAATGATGAGCAAATGACCTGATTAACTTACAGCAGTTAACTCAGGTGAGCATTGTGGCCCATGGACCTCTTGTTTTACTTACACTCTGTTGATCATGTTAAAATGGCATTGTTATTAATGATGATGGTGCAGTCAGTGATGACAGTTATGATTATCACAACTGTACCAATGAACATGATGGTGATCAAGTACTAACTGTGGAGAGTGATAAGTCTGTAAAAAAAAAAATTCCAGAGGACAAATGGTTAAACAATAGTGTTTTGATGTTATGATATTCGTTGCGTAGTTATTGGTATTTTTGTGCAATTTTGCAGTTACCTTAGATGATGATGATGACTGTCATGATGACCTCAGTACTGACTATGTTGACAGCACTCTTGACATATGAAAAGTTCATATCAATGGTAAGATGAACTTGATTTATTTTTCTTTATGTTTAACAATATTGTTGATGGAACTTTTTGATTGTACTATACTGATTGGAAATGATAATGATAAAAATATCTTTGTTTAACTTCATAATTACCTTTAATGATAGTAGCACTGTTGAAATCTGTGCTAACTCTTTTTCTGGTTATAATGCATACAGTTGATTATCATATCACTGTAAATTGCCCAATTCAAGTGGATCATTTGGCAGAGTCTCTTAAAGATTAAGAGGTTGAGTGTTTGATCCCAGCTGGATCATACCTTAGATTTTCTAAAATTCATAATATTTTGGCAGTCAGCATTAGGAAGAAGAGCTAGGGTTAGTCACACCACTTTCTGTATAATATGACTGGTGGTAGTATCATTTCAGTATATCTGGGTTAGGATAGGGCAGTGAGGTAGCACTGTGAAAAGTGCATCAGATCCCACCTTCAGGTCCAGACACAGTCACAACATGATTTTTGATAGTGATGTTAAAACTCGAACAAAAAAACTTGATGAGTAGCCTATGAAGTATGTTTTGCCTCCCATTGTCAAGGGGACACTACATCTGCAGAAAAGAATTTGCTACCCTGAAAGTGAATTACTTCTTAAATGGGTAGAGGCTACTATAAAAGGAACATATTTGTTTTTTGAGGTAGCAAATGTTTTCATTTAAGAGTAGCACCTTTAATAAAGGAGAAAATATTTTGGTCATAATGATCTCCCTAGGAGGTGTATCAGTTCTTCTTAATGAAAGCACCGTTAACTTAAAGCATCATTAGCTTAACAAGCTGGGCCTGGTTGTTCAAAGCGTCGTCAGCTTAACGAGCTCGTTAAGGGTCATTTCGTTAACTGTTCTAGCGGATTCAATACACAATATTCTGATATTTTTTGCTGAAAAAATGTGAGTAGCTTTTGCACTGCAAAAGCTACTCACATTTTTTCAGCAAAAAAATTCAGAATATTTGCATATCACTTGATATAAATTTTAATGAATCATTAACTAACGACATCGTTAGCTTTGAACAACTGGGCCCAGGTTAATGACAAACTTGTTAACTGTTGTACCTAAGGTTTTTTCAAATACATTAATATTGTTACTGCAAAAATGTGAATGCAAAAGCTACTCACATTTTTTTCAGCAAATATTATCAGTGTATTTGCCATATTTCAAGATAGAAACTTAAACATCACATTAGCTAACAGCTTCATTAAGTTTTGAACAAGTGGGCCCTGATAAAAAATTCAGCATACAACAACATGAAATATTTTGTTTTTCCCAGAAAATAGGCTTTGATGGGTAAAATTTGCATCTCATTTTACTATAGTGATATTTGTATTTCATTTTTTTTTTTTTATAAAATATTTTGAGTTTTTCATAAAGACCAAAATGTCCCATTCCTAGATTAAGATATCGCAAAGAGTACCTTACATTCAGTAAACAAATGTACAATTATTTGATTTGTACTATGCAAATAAACACAACTATTGTTTTGCCTTCTTTGGAGCAAAAGATCAAATCTTCATATCATCTGCTATTTATAATACGTCTTAGAGGACTAAGCTTGCCCAGTAAACGTGTGGTTAGGTAAACTGACCACGCTCGACATGACCCCATTGGGTTGACTGGACCGTAAAACCTCAACACAAACAAATAATAAGTCCCTGTGTCAAATGTTTGCATCAGGGCTCGGGAAAACCGCATTTCTTTTGGTCCCAGACCAAAATTAAAAAATTGGGACCGATTGGAGACAGCCAAAAGCCCAAAAAATCGGTCCCATACTGGCCCAACACAAAGGAAATTTTCTCCGATTCTGTCGGATATTTAGGATATTCTCAAATTCTAAACTTACCTAGCTCAGATGTCAATCCATTAATTACGCATGACTAATTCAATAATCGCCTGAGTCAAGTTGTGTAAACAAATTACCTGAGATCTCATAGTTCATCGCATTATCTCGAATCTCGCGAGATTATAGTGGTCGTGTGAAAGTAATTGGCTTCGGGCACCTTGATGTGTTTAATAGTTAAAAAGGAATCTGTTTTGCTGTGTTTGTAAAGTGCAACACTTAATTGGTCTTCAATGATGCGGCGCGGAATGATAATTACTCCGTCAGTTTCTTTACCTTGTTTGATCAACTGTTTTAAAAGATCAATGAGTAAAATAAACACGCCTCGACGTGGCACTGGGGCGAACATTACAACAGGTCAAATGAATGCTTGAGGAGAAATGGAATAAAGTTGTAACGGCTAGCTGCAGCACAATGCACAAAACAAGGTCTTTACCCGGGACAGGTGGGTATCAAATATGATTGGTCACCAGTTGACATAAAACAACACATTAGAAACACATTGTGAAAAAGAAAATAATCTCAGGAAACCAAAGAAGTACAATAACATGGTACATTTCATATTTTTCTTTTTTTTTTCTTTCCCATTTTACATGATGGGTAGCGCAAACAACAATTCTTGTCCCGGAGTCTTGTCTTGTCTTGTATGGTCCTGGTAATTATACTCTCAGCCATCAGGTTGTCTCCCCTGTCCACATGTCAATCAAGTATGATGTCTTCTATCATGTCCGCTTTGCCTACGAACACGTTCTAGTCTTGTATTTGCTTTTACATGCGTAGCTAAACGTCTTTAAATGTTTGAAACCAAGAACTCCACCAAACACAACAATGTACAACCATTGTATGGAAATCGGGATTAATTCATAGGACTTCACTTATTGTCATTAGTTTTTGTGACAAGTATCATTTTTTTTTCCTATGGAAATTAGTTAGGTGATGACGTCATCGGCTGGACCGATTCATTTTTCAATATTTCCCGAGCCCTGGTTTGCATTATTAGGTCCTTTCCTTACAAAAGGACACAAACTAAATAAAATAATTCATTCATTGGTATAAGTGGAAATTACTAGTTTTAATCTTTATGAGAATAGCATGGTCAAATAACTGAGTTAACTGAGTCTTGAGTGATGTGACTCAAACTAAAATACAAAATTTAGTTGGTGCTTTGGTTTGGTTATTAAACAAAAACAGTTGGACTGGCCCAAAAGAAAATAAGGTAAGCCATGTCATCAGTCTTAATTTGTGCTTGGACTGAGAAGTTGAAATCTTACATTCAGGTTGACAAGTATAAAGTTTGGCTTTTTGAGTTTGGTTTTGTAATACAACAGTTTTAGGCTGTGTGTGGACACTTTTAAATAAAATGACATTACATGTATAAGGTCCATAAATATGCACTGTTTTGTTGGCCATTGCTGGGAACAATTCTCACATGTGAGAAATAAACTGTAAAAATTGTAAACTGTAGATCCAGTATTTCACAGTCCTAGGGGTCTGAGTTCTGCTATCAGGATATAATTGGATCATGATATAAGTCTTAACTCCTTGTCTTGGGTTTCTTGGAGGTGCTTTCTCTTCTGCTCTGGATGGTCCATTTCTGATAAAGACGATCATAGTCTATTTTTGTCATTCAAACATCCCTCTTGCATGGCCTTGGTAACGCCGAATTCTTTTGGTCACCACAGACCTTGATTTTCCACTCTTGACTTTGTTGATGATATAGGGGGTGGTTGGGTGTGGCAAAGGTGTTGTTTATCTTAAGTCACCAGGGCATCCAACTGAGATTGGCTTACAGATGGGCAAGGCCTGCTATCCTTGCAGCAGGAAAGGGTAGAGGAGGATGGTTTCTTCACTTTCACTTTCATTCATTTTCTTCTTTCTACCCTGTCCCTCTCTTTCAGCTTCTCTACTGTCACTTCTATCTCTCTTCTCCCTGTCTCCCGGAGATGATACAAAATGACCCACAAGGGTTGACTCGTCCTTAAACCTCTTCACAATTAATTGTTGATAATGTTGATCTTGTCCTTGATGCAGAATTACTTCCTCTTTCTTGAATTTTTGGGGATGTTCGTAGCTTACATTTTCACATGGAGGCATGATAGATCACAATGAGGATGCTTTGTTTTTGTTGTGTGGATTTTTAATGCTACCAGGCACCTGAGGCAAGTAGAGGCAGCAATTGTTATGTACATGTACAGTCAAAACTGTCTTAAGCAGCCACTCAAGGGAAGGACTAAAAGTGGCTGCTTAAAGAAGGTGAACTCTTAATACAGGTGTAAGAATCAGCCTGACTATCAAGCCACTAAGTGTCAAGTTAATATTAACAATTTTTCTTAAGTGTTAATGTAATTAAACATGAATTAGTAAATAACTGCAAACTACATGAATAAAAATTTGCAAACTTTATATCATTTATTCATTTTTCAGATATAAAGAAACAATAGCATATACAAACAAGGAAATATACTGTATTTTTCTGTCTCTGTCAGATACATGTACTGTACATGTACATACACATACATGTGTACATGCATTTCAGAACATGCAAATGTCCTCTACTCAGTTTCTTAGTTCTTCCTGAGACCTATATTTTATAAAATAATGAACCACTCTGTGAGAATATATATAGTTGTTGTTCTTTTTCCGTTGTTTTTTTTTTTTTAATGACCACAAATCACTTCATAAGACAGGTTTATGGTAATGTCATAAATGTTCTAAAATTTTGAGCACTTTTTTCACAAACAATTAGCCAAAATGGTGAACTGATAAACAGAATAGACTCTGATCAGACTGCTCTTTCAGGAGAAATCTGATCTGTGTCTGCACCATTTGGCCTCTAAGGGCATTCTGACCTGGGTTTGTTCTGTTAGCCCATGCCATTTTATCAGAGAACCTGAGTACAAATTTTAGAGCAGTAATTACTGTACCTTTCTTTACTTTGTGAATAAAAACGTATATCCTGAAACAGTAGTGAGCTCTGGAAAAAAATCAGAAATTTTGGTTCGTTGCACTGTATCCTGCACTCTGAATTCAACAATTAAGTCCTCCATGTTCATGACACAGTCGAAGAGTTTGTTTTGTCCTTTCTGAAGAGCAAATTTCCGTAATTTAGCAATACTTTCACTGACCTCATTCACACTTACGATAGAATCCTTTTGTGAACCAGAATCATCGTCACTCTCATCAGCCTGTGCCTCATGACTCTCATCCTGTAACAGATTCTTTATTGATTTATCCCACCTACTCGTGTCACTGTCACACGTTACAAAATTGTCATCCAGCTGAGGAAGTTCACTGAATTCACAGTCAAAAAGTTCACATGCCATCCTGTATACAGCAAGTGGAAAGTTATCCTCCTCATTAAAGAAATCATTAGAACTGGCACTAGCTTCAGACCCACTTTCACTATCAGCACTAACATTTTCATCAGTAACAGAATCATCACCATCTCTATTCATATTAAATCCTGATATGGCAAAACACTTGAATTGTCTCCACTTTAACTTCCTTCCATGCACTGTTAATCCAATAAATTGCTTGTAGAATTGTAATTTCCTTAAGAATTTGTGAGCCTGTCTTGGTGGCACAGATATCCATTTCTGCCAACACATGCTGTAACTGACACTTACGGTACTTCAATTTCACAGTCTGAATTATTCCTTGGTCCATAGGCTGACAAACTGAGGTAGTGTTAGCAGGAAGAAACTGCAGCTTCACATTTTGAAGTCTGATATCTGGGTGCGATGGAGCATTGTCTAAAAACAGAAGGATCTTTCTTCCTTGATGTCTCAATTTTTCTATCAAGCCATTTAACGATTAATGCATATGTCAGCCATGCTTTTTTGTTTGCATAATAGCATACAAGTAGCCAGTCTGTGCTGAGTGATTCAAAACAACGTGGTTTCTGCGCCTTACCAATGACAAGGTGGGCGGGGGGGGGGGGAACTTCTCACCTGTAACAATGAAAAAAAAAATAAATAAAAAAAATAAAAAAATAAATAAATTAAGAATAAATAAAAATACAAACCATCTATAATAATAGAAATACAAAAAATAAATTTAAGAACACATGAAAAATTAAAATTCTGAACCAGCTGAAATCTCACAAGATGCTGAACTCTGAAACAAATTTTCATGTCAAGCAAATCTCATGTCAAAGAGAAGGTACAGAGAAAAAATACAAAGAATAAGAACAGGAAAAAAAATGTGAGGTGAAATGGGCGGGTAGGAAGGGGACGACTGTTGCTGATTTATTCCATAACACAGAAGTGGGGGGTGGGATGGGGCAGGGGGAGTGGGGGTGGGGACATGCACAGAAACTGGAGTGATGGTATAAAAAAAATACGGCGTAGGGTGGGGTGGGGTGGGGTGGGGGGGGGTACATTTGTTGATGCTGTATGAAAGGCAATTTCTTGGAGGAGGTTGGGGTGGGGGTAGGGGGCACAGAACCATTGAAGTGCAAAATATTTTGGGGAGTGGGGGTGCAGGGGGGAACTGACAGAAAGATTAAATAATTTGAGGGGCAAAAAAAATCTTACCAGTCATGGATGCACAGAGAGCCACCGTGATGGGTTCTTTGGAATGTTTACCACTAGAGCAGGTTTCCCCTTTCTTGAAGTAAGTTGACTTGGTTGTATCACGATAAAATAATCCTGTTTCGTCCATGTTGAAAATGTTGGACGGTGCATATCCTTTGCAGACAGATGGAATGCATTCTTTCCTGTTTTTCACATCACTGTCCACTTCACCACGTTCACCACTTTGAACTCTAAACACAATGTTATTCCATTTTAAGAATGAGTCCAGCCATCCATTTGATGCTTTGAAACTTTCAACACCCAGTTCACTTGCAAATTTTAATGCCTTTTCTTTCAGTAAGGGTCCTGACACATGTCTTTAACTCGCATCCACTTATAACAAATCTTAATTTCATCATATTCTGTGGCACGACATGGTTGCTTCATATCATGATTACCATTGTTCTCATATTCATCCAAAATTTCTCGCTTCCATTTAAAAAGATTCTGAATCTGTGCATGTCCAACACCGACTTCATCAGCAACAGTTCTACTGGATTTACCCGATTCCAAAAGTTTAATCACTTTCACATGTTCTTCCAAGGTTAAACACAACAACAGGATTGAATTTCAAAGGTCAAATGATCCCTTGACTGTTGTGTAGTAGAAAGTAAACGTTGATTGGGTGATAGGCGGAGCTTTCGCTTTCATTATCAGTGTCACGTGGGTTCACTGTGAAATTGACAGCCGGAACAATGCATTGCGATTGGTTGGTGGGCGGTGCTTTTGAGCAATGCTGCCCATGACTTTACCTGTATGATAATTGTTTACACACAAGTGGACAGTGATTGCCATTCAAAAGGATTAAAGCCGATAATTGTTTATCTGTAAGTGGACAGATTGCCAATCAAAAGGATTAAAGCTGATACCGACACTCAATAATTGTTTGGTCATCTTACCTGAGGGAACAAGTTCTGATCAGTTGTGACCGTTCAGTTAAGGACTTACCTTTAATTGGGATGAAATTTGGTGGCCGCTGACTGCGAAACTGAGGTGACCATTGACTACGGTAATTTCAAGAGCTGATTTTTATGGGAGGACTTCAAAACGGCTGCTGAATGAAGGTGACCGCTAAGTAAAGGTGACCTCCAGAGCAGGTTGGACTGTATTTGTACAGCCTTGCTTTCATGGATCACCCATGCACACTTGGTGCCACTGTCTGTCACCAAGCACCGCCCTGTCCACTTTATACTCAACCCAGAGCACGTCAGGTATGAGCTAGGGGCACTAATGGTTCGAAAATTATCTCAACCGGAGCGGGATTTGAACCCAGGATATCACACTTGAAAGTCGAATGCGCTAACCACCAGGCCATCCAGCCCACAATGAGGATGCTCTGCATGATTGCAAGTTAAATAGATGACAGGTGGACATCATTCACTGATTGAGCATTGAGTAGATTTACTCTATAATGACACTGATTATGACAATTATGGTGTTTATGATTGTCTGCCAGTTCATGTACTGATTGCCAATTGGATTGTTAAATCATAATGTGTGATGTCACTTTGGGTCAGGATAGACACAAAAAAATCTATACCAAAACAAATTACAATCAGTTATTTTTCTCAAATTAAATAAAACAACAAGCATATTGTAAGCTTTAATATTTTTGCTTATGGTAAATTTGGGATCCATGGTCGATTCACAATATACTGGAAAATCGCGAAATAATAGACCACTATATATTTGATCCCTAGTGTATTGTATATGTGTGGCCGGCCTCGGTGGCTCAGTTGGATGTGCCGTCCGACTGGAGACCAGGAGGTCACGGGTTCAGCCCACGCCGAGGTCGGCAACATTCTTTCGTGGAGATTGATCATGAAATATTTTCTACGGTCATTCTCTTCCTTCTGCTGATTCAAGAAGGGCAGTTGTCAGTTTCTGGCAAAAGAATGTGCACAATACTGGTTAACCGCTTAGAGGACTAAGCCTGCCCAGTAAACGTGTGGTTAGGTAAACTGACCACACTCGACATGACCCCATTGGGTTGACTGGGCCGTAAAACCTCAACACAAACAAACAAATATATTGTATATGTGGAAACTTACTAAGAAGAAATAAAAATAAAAATGTGAAAAGAGTTACTGGGACTTCTGCTATTACTGACTTATAAAAATGATAATTAAGCATTATTGATGCCTACAATATTGGAGCTATTCCCTGTGAAAACAAATGTCAGTCAGAAAGGAAAAAAGACTACATGTATTATCAAAAACATTACTACATGTCATGCAAATTATCTCCCATTTGGAGAAAAAACCCCTAAAACATCAGTTTGTCAGCTGCTGAGTTTGCCCTGAGAGTGCTAAATGTTAGGAGTCATTCTGATAATTGAGTCCTCCGTGAAATCACCTGACCAGTAAATGACACCAAAATCTGACCAACCAAAATAGCTTACCAGTTAACGGTTAATGTTATTGCTTAGACAAACAATATTACCTGTGTACTTTTTCATTGATAAATACAGGTACGAATGCAGTTTTCACTGACAAATACAGGTATCACGATATTGTTTGTCTAAGGCTTTACGCATGGGCGTGATTATAGCCTTCTGATGGAGGAGTCAATTGCTGTTAGGTTTTGTTGTTTTACAGATGGTGTTGATGAGGAGGAGGAGGAGTAGGAGGAGAAAGATGATGATTTAAGACCAGCAAAGATTGATTGGTCCTGATTGAATTGAATGATGCTGGTAATTGCAATACTGTTATTAATGCTTAGCATGCTAGATAACAATTTCAGCATATGACATTTTGAAATATTTTTGTTTTTCCCAGAAAATATGATTTGACATTTTATGCAAATTTTCTCCTTGAGAGACGATTTACATGATATGTCTGATCCTATTTTGGGTGAAAAAATGAGATAAATATTATAAATTTGTTGTCTGTTGTATTTGCTGATAGTGTGTTAAGTGTTAATGATGACATAACAGTTTCCATATTACCCATAGTATCTGGGCACACAGAATGTAGCATCTGATAAAGGTCAAGACTGTTTGCCATTCCACTAACATGCTTTTAATCTTTACCACTCTCTGCTTTCTGGTTAAACAATGTGCACAATAACTAGTTAACAGTTTAGAAGACTAAGCCTGCCCAGGAAAAAGTGTGGTTAGGTAAAATGACTGTGCTCAACATGACTCAAGTGGGCGGACTGGGTCGTAAAACCTCAACACACACACAAACAAAACCACTCTCTGGGCTAGTTCAACAGATGACAAATTGATAATAGTTTTCTTACTCTAACAGGGTATGGCATTTTATATTAATTGTCTCATTTGGAAACTAATTGCATGAAATGTCAAAGCCTATTTTCTGAATTTTCTGGGACAAAAAAATAACATGTATAAAAAAAATTGTCTCTGCTGAAATTTTTATTCAGACTGCTAAGTGTTAAATACATCACAAATTACACAAGTTGAGAAGCGTGGTAAAGAATCTGGTTGATGTGACTACAAGCTGCTGAATGACAAACAGGATAGACCCTGACCAGATGCACCATTCTGCAGCATATGAACTGGGTCTACAGGCCTGCCTTTCTGAATACTTATAATAACTACTGTAATACATTTTAATCCACTTATTCTATGGATATATATTTCTTTTAGATCCAGTTTAATCAGTGTGTCTCTCAAAGCATCCAGGTGGCTGAATGGTTAGCACTCCCGACTTTGGACCATGAGATTCTGGGCTCTAATCCTTCTGATGGTGGAATTCAGCTCATGACTGTATGGTGCTTCACTGCACAGAATCTTTCATTATCACCCATCCATTATCCTTGATGTGACTTAAATAATGTTGTAAGGGACATAAAACACCATATCTATGCATTGGGACAGTATCCCCTGAGCATACATCTAGTATAAGCTCAGATCAGTCTAATCAGACTTAACCACACTTGCATCATCTCTTTCCTAAGAAATAAAGCACCATATCACCTGTCACAAGTGAGTGTACCTGTTTGGAAGCAAAATGTCACATACTCCATATTGACACCACTATAGTAACTGTTTTGGCAAGCAAACAGAGTACTTTATTATCGCACCTGCTTGTAGCAGGGTGCGATATAGGCGTCCGATTTTCCGTCCGTCCGTCTGTCCGTCCGTCCGTCAGTCTGTCAACATTTATGTCGACGTTCGACTTTTATGTCAAAGTTAGTATTCTAATCAACTACAAGACTAAACAACCATCAAACTTTGCATGAAACATCTCCCTGACCTCCTGACTTTGCGACATAGGCGTCTGCTCGTCCGTATGTCTGTCCATTCGTCCGTCCGTCTGTCAACATTTATGTCGACGTTCGACATTTATGTCAGAGTTAGTATTGTAATCAACTACAAGACTAAACAACCGTCAAACCTTGCCTGAAACATCTCCCTGACCTCACAACTTTGTGACGTAGGTGCCCACTTTTCCATTCGTCTGTCTGTTCGTCCGTCCGTCTGTCTGTTAACAGTTCTGTTATGTGGAAGTTCGACATTTATGTCAAAGTTAGTATTCTAATCAACTACAAGACTAAACAACCATCAAACCTTGTATGAAACATCTCCTTGACCTCCTGACTTTGCGACATAGGTGCCCGCTTTTCCATTCGTCTGTCAGTTCGTCCGTCCGTCTGTCTGTTAACAGTTCTGTTATGTCAAAGTTCGACATTTACGTCAAAGTTTGTATTCTTATCAACTACAATTCTACAACAACCATCATACCTTGCATGACACATCTCCCTGACCTCCTGACTTGGCAGGTATGTTGACCCAGTGACCTTGACCTATATTTTGCGCTCCATTGGCTTTGACACAATTTACGTTGACGTTCCAGATCTTCTCAACTATAAGGTGTACAACTACCAAACCTTGCATAGTGCTTCTCCTAGATGTACTGACTTGCCAGTTACCTTGACCCGGTGACCTTGACCTATATTTTGCGCTCCAGTGATTTTGACATATTTTGTGTCGACGTTCGATATCTCCTCAACTATAAGGCCTACAACCATCAAACCTTGCAAAGTGCTTCTTCTCAATGTACTGACTTGGCAGATACCTTGACCTGGTGACCTTGACCTATATTTTGGCTGCAGTGACTTTGACATAATTTACGTCAACATTCCAGATCTCCTCAAGTGTAAGACCTCTAGCCACCAAACCTTGCATAGTGCTTCTCCTAGATGTACTGACTCGGCAGGTATCTTGACCCGGAGACCTTGACCTATATTTTGCGCTCCAGTGCCTTTTACACATTTTATGTCAATGTTCAATATCTCCTCAACTATAAGGCCTACAACCATCAAACCTTGCATAGTGCTTCTCCTCAGTGTACGAACTCTGCAGGTACCTTGACTGGGTGACCTTGACCTATATTTCGCACTCCATTGACTTTTACACCTTTTATGTCACCCTTCCTTATGTCCTCAACTGTAAGGCCTTCAACCACCAAACCTTATATAGCACTTCTTCTCGATGTACTGACTCAGCAGGTACCTTGACCTGGTGACCTTGAATTATATTGTGCACTCCAGTGACTTTGACACATTTTATGTTGATGTTCGGTATCTCCTTAAATATAAGACCTACAACCACTAAACCTTGCATAGTGCTTCACCTCATTGCACTGGCTTGGCAGGTATATTGACCCAGTGACCTTGACCTATATTTGACACATTTTACGTTGATGTTTGATAACTCCTCAACTATAAGGCCTACAACCACTATACCTTGCATTGTGCTTCTCCTTGATATACTGAATTAGCAGGTATCTTGACCCGTGACCTTGACCTATATTTCATGCTCCAGTGACTTTTACACATTTTACGTCAACGCTCCATTATCATTGGGCTGTATGATACGAAAAGTCAGGGCTGAAGATATAGCCATTAGAGGGAATGGGACTGGCCTGGAATATATGTGTCCCACTAGGCACTTTGTCTACATTTTTTTCAACCCAGTTTTCCAAGTAAGCACTGCTAAGAATGAAATAAACTTATTTAATAACCACGTTCTGATTGTGGCTCCTGTGACTTTTGCCCCAGCAGGTGCGATGATGCCTTCCGCGGAATTCTTGTAATTTTTAAACACTCCTATTTATGATGAATGGCATATTACATCTCGCATGCATTAGGTGAGAAGAAATGGTCATCCAACAACATTGTACCATTAGTGATAAATCTAGATAATGGTGGGTATCAGGTAAATAGTTTTTATCGCACCTGCTTGTAGCAGGGTGCGGTATAGGCGTCCGATTTTCTGTCCGTCAGTCCGTCCGTCAGTCCGCCCGTCCGTCCGTCCGTCCGTCCGTCTGTCAACATTTATGTCGACATTCGACATTTATGTCAAAGTTAGTATTCTAATCAACTACAAGACTAAACAACCATCAAACCTTGCATGAAACATCTCCCTGACCTCCTGACTTTGCAACATAGGCGTCCGCTTTTCCGTATGTCTGTCCATTTGTCGTCCATCTTTCAACATTTATATCGAAGTTCGACATTTATGTCAAAGTTAGTATTTTAATCAACTACAAGACTAAACAACCATCAAACCTTGCATGAAACATCTTCCTGACCTCCCGACTTTGCGACATAGGTGCCAACTTTTCCATTCGTCTGTCTGTTTGTCTGTCCGTCTGTCCGTCTCTTAACAGTTCTGTTATGTCGAAGTTTGACATTTATGTCAAAGTTAGTATTCTAATCAACTACAAGACTAAACAACCATCAAACCTTGTATGAAATATCTCCCTGACCTCCTGACTTTGCGACATAGGTGCCCGCTTTTCCATTTGTCTGTCCGTTCGTTCGTCTGTCTTTCGCTTAACAGTTCTGTTATGTCGAAGTTCGACATTTACATCAAAGTTAGTATTCTAATCAACTACAATTCTACAACAACCATCATACCTTGCATGACACATCTCCCTGACCTCCTGACTTGGCAGATATGTTGACCCAGTGACCTTGACCTATATTTTGCGCTCCATTGACTTTGACACAATTTATGTTGACGTTCCAGATCTTCTCAACTATAAGGTGTACAACTACCAAACCTTGCATAGTGCTTCTCCTAGATGTACAGACTTGGCAGGTACCTTGACCCGATGACCTTGACCTATATTTTGCACTCCAGTGACTTTGACATATTTTGCGTCGATGTTAGATATCTCCTCAACTATAAGGCCTACAACCGTCAAACCTTGCAAAGTGCTTCTCCTCAATGTACTGACTTAGCAGATACCTTGACCTGGTGACCTTGACCTATATTTTGGCTGCAGTGACTTTGACATAATTTACGTCAACGTTCCAGATCTCCTCAAGTGTAAGACCTCTAGCCACCAAACCTTGCATAGTGCTTTTCCTATATGTACTGACTTGGCAGGTATCTTGACCCGATGACCTTGACCTTTATTTTGCGCTCCAGTGCCTTTTATACATTTTACGTCAAAGTTCAATATCTCCTCAACTAAAAGGCCTACAACCATCAAACCTTGCATAGTGCTTCTCCTCAATGTACGGACTCTGCAGGTACCTTGACTGGGTGACCTTGACCTATATTTCACGCTCCATTGACTTTTACACCTTTTACGTCACCCTTCCATATGTCTTCAGCTGTAAGGCCTTCAACCACCAAACCTTATATAGCACTTCTTCTCGATGTACTGACTCAGCAGGTACCTTGACCTGGTGACCTTGACCTATATTGTGCACTCCAGTGACTTTGACACATTTTATATTGTTGTTCAGTATCTCCTCAAATATAAGACCTACAACCACTAAACCTTGCATAGTGCTTCACCTCATTGCACTGGCTTGGCAGGTACCTTGACCCAGTGACCTTGACCTATATTTGACACATTTTACATTGATGTTTGATAACTCCTCAACTATAAGGCCTACAACCACCATACCTTGCATTGTGCTTCTCCTTGATGTACTGAATTAGCAGGTACCTTGACCTGTGACCTTGACCTATATTTCATGCTCCAGTGACTTTTACACATTTTACTTTCCATTATCATTGGGCTGTATGATACGAAAAGTCAGGGCTGAAGATATAGCCATTAGAGGGAATGGGACTGGCCTGGAATATATGTGCCCCACTAGGCACTTTGTCTACATTTTTTTCAACCCAGTTTTCCAAGTAAGCACTGCTAAGAATGAAATAAACTTATTTAATAACCACATTCTGATTGTGGCTCCTGTGACTTTTGCGCCAGCAGGTGCGAAGACGCCTTCCGCGGAATTCTTGTTATAAATGTGAACATGACAGACCTAGATCAGTCAGAGCATCAGGCAATCAGATCTAAGTCTATTTTAACAGGAAAGCAAACAAAGTCACAAAAGTCATTTTGTAGAAAAAAAAGCTGAAATCTTTCAAGTGTGTCTAGTCTGCTCAACCGTTACAACTCTATGGGCAAATTAAGGAGACACCAAATTGATAACATCTTTATTTTCCCCTGAGAACAAGATTTGACATTTCTTTCAAGTTGTCTCCCAATTTGCATGAAATGTCAAACCCTCTTTTCAGCTTAGGAGACTATTTGCATGAAATGTCGAATACCGTTTTCTGGTAAAAGTTAGAAAAATATTTCAAACTTTGTGTGCCGAATATTTTTCCCAGCATGCTAAACATTATACAAATATATAACAGGTTTGTATTTGTATTGTTTGTGTTGTTTTTATACCCAGATACACAGTAGTATTAGCTTTTATGATGTGATGTTGGTCATCCATGTGTCTGTCCATACTACTGTCATACGTCCATCTGACTGCCCATATTTTTGTTTCCAGACAATAACTGGAGTAAATATCAACAGATTTTTACATAACTTGGTACATGTATGTGCATTGATATTATGGAGTTCTGGCTTTGAATTACTAGTGGGCAAATTTTATCAAGTTTTGACAGAGTTATCTGCCCACCTCACGCTATCATCATCATCATAATCAGATTTTTGATTAACATGCAGGTTCAGGGGCAACATCCACATCAGTGGGCCCCCTTCCAGGTAGCTGGCTTGCTGCATGCATGGCAGACCTCACACCAGATCTCCAGGAATGTCTATCATGAGGGTCGGTAGCCAAGCGCTTCCACCCTCTATCAGTTGCTTCCATGTCATCTTGGGCCTCCCAGGTCCACACTTTTTCCATCAACCTGTATGTCAAAGGCTGTCTTGACTGCACCATTGGAGCATTCCACAGGTCCATACCAGCAGAGTCTTCTCGCTTTCAGAATGAGGTCCAGATTCTCAATTCCAGGCGGCACAGGTAGCTCATTGGATTTGATGATGTCATTGTCTTGTGGCTTGACATTGCAGATCTGTCTGATCATTGCCGTTATTAGCTCACCTGAGCACGAAGTGCTCATGGTGAGCTATTGTGGTCAGTCAATGTCCGTTGTGTGTCGTGCATCGTCCGTCGTGAGGCGTCAACAATTGCTTTAAAAGCCTACTCCTCCTACACCCCTGGGCTAATTGACTCGCTACTTGGTAGGAAGCATCAGGGTGACTTGTAGATCAAAAATAGCTAAAATCATGCCGATTGGAAATCCAAGATGGCCGCCATGTCTGCCATCTTGAAAATCTATTTTTCACTTCTTCTCCTGAACTGAAAGGCTATTTGACTTCAAACTTGCTAGGAAGCATCAGGGTGACTTGTAGATCAAAAATAGCTAAAATCCTGCCGATAGGAAATCCAAGATGGCCGCCATGGCCGCCATCATGAAAATCTATTTTTCGCTTCTTCTCCTGAACTGAAAGGCCAATTGACTCCAAACTTGCTAGGAAGCATCGGGGTGACTTGTAGATCAAAAATAGCTAAAATGGTGCCGATTGGAAATCCATGGCCCCCATGGCAGCCATCTTGAAAATCAATTTTTCGTTTCTTCTCCTGAACCGAAAGGCCAATTGACTCCAAACTTGCTAGGAAGCATCGGGGTGACTTGTAGATCAAAAATAGCTAAAATCATGCCGATCGGCAATGCAAGATGGCCGCCATGGCAGCCATCTTGAAAATCTATTTTTGCTTCTTCTCCTAAACCCAAAAGCCAATTGACTCCAAACATGGTAGGAAGCATCAGGGTGACTTATAGATCAAAAATAGCTAAAATTGTTCCAATCGGGAATCCAAGATGGCCGCCATGACAGCCGTCTTGAAAATCTATTTTTTGCTGCTTCTCCTGAACTGAAGGCCAATTGACTCCAAACTTGCTAGGAAGCGCCGGGGTGACTTGTTTAAGCATTCATCATGAATCTTGCTCAAAATGTTTGTCTTGATGATTTCTAGGTCAAATTCAAAACTGGGTCACCTGGTGTCAAAAACTAGGTCACCTGACCAAATCAGCGGAAAACCTTGTTAACACTCTAGTGGTCACATTTTTCAAGCAATCATAAAGAATCTAGCTCAACATATTTGTCTTGATGATTTCTAGGTCAAGTTTGAAACTGGGTCACTTGGGGTCAAAAACTAGGTCACCGGGCAAAATCAGCAAAAACGTTAACACTCTAGCGGTCACATTTTTTGAAGCAGTCATCATGAATCTTGCTCAAAATGTTTGGCTTGATGATTTCTAGGTCAAATTCAAAACTGGGTCACCTGGGGTCAAAAACTAGGTCACCTGGCCAGATCAGCGGAAAACCTTGTTAACACTCTAGTGGTCACATTTTTCAAGCAATCACCATGAATCTTGCTCAACATGTTTGTCTTGATAATTTCTAGGTCAAGTTTGAAACTGGAACACTTGGGATCAAAAACTAGGTCACATGGCCAAATCAGCAGAAAACCTTGTTAACAGTCTGGCGGTCACATTTTTTAAGCAATCATCATGAATCTTGCTCAGAATGTTTATCTTTATGAGTTCTAGGTCAAGTATGAAACTGGGTCACTTGGGGTCAAAAAACTAGGTCACCAGGCCAAATCAGCAGAAAATTTTGTTAATACTCTAGTGGTCACATTTTTGAAGCAGTCATCATGAATCTTGCTCAAAATGTTTGTCTTGATGATTTATAGGTCAAGTTTGAAACTGGGTCACAGGGGCTCAAAAAACTAGGTCACCAGGCCAAATCAGCAGAAAATTTTGTTAATACTCTAGTGGTCACATTTTTGAAGCAGTCATCATGAATCTTGCTCAAAATGTTTGTCTTGATGATTTATAGGTCAAGTTTGAAACTGGGTCACAGGGGCTCAAAAACTAGGTCACCAGGCCAAATCAGCAGAAAACTTAACACTCCAGAGGTCACATTTTTTTAAATAATCATCATAAATATTGCTCAAAATGTTCCTCTTGATGATTTCTAGGTCTAGTTAAAAATTGGGTCACTTGATATCAGAAACTAGGTCAAATCAAAGGAAAACCTTGTTGATGCTCTAGAGGTCACATTTTTGAAGTGATCATCATGAATCTTGCTCAAAATGTTTGTCTTGATGATTTCAAGGTGATGTATATTTTTCCATTTAGTGACTTTCCTTTTTCCATTTAGGTCAGTTTTTCAGTAATTATTGGTCCTACAGAGTGATATTTGATACTTGTGAAGTGTTTGTGTTTAGGTCAGTTTCTCAGTAACTATTGTTCCTACAGCCAGTGATACTTAGTACATGCATATATCTTAGCATGGCCTCTTGAGTGCAGTCATCCATATTTGACCTTGACCTTTATTTCACAGTCTATTAGACATGCTACATTGTCTTACTTGTTAATATAATCATTTTGAATTTTGATCAGAATGTTTGCCTTGATCAGTTCTAGATCAGGTTCTCAAAGTGCTATGATGCTCAGGTGAGCGTTACAGGCCCATCATGGCCCTCTTGTTTCACTGCAGGTGTTGGAGGTTTGGCTTTGTCAATGGCCAAGTCTCATTGGTATGGAGCTTTGTGCTTTGCACACAAGAGCTGTACACATGGCCATGTGTCTTGAAAGAGAAGGGCGGGAAGAGAGAACCGGTAGCAACTCCTTGAACTTCTTCCAGGCCGTTTCACACATTTTGTGGTTGAAAGTTCTCCTAGGTAGCAAAAGGAAGCTACCAACTGTAGCTTGTCAGGTCCGACTTGGACTTCTCCCTGTGGTCTGCCATCCAAGGGACGTGCAGTTCCCTGGCACCGTGTACATCTGTAATGAGGGTTTTTTGTCAAGTGTTTGAGCCCACTGCTTTTTTTGTGCACCCAGTGCTTGAAGCCGTTGCAGAAGATGCTGTTGCTGCCAACTCCAATGCGACAGACT
Organism: Anodontia alba; assembly: GCA_964016985.1. Classification (NCBI taxonomy): domain Eukaryota; kingdom Metazoa; phylum Mollusca; class Bivalvia; order Lucinida; family Lucinidae; genus Anodontia; species Anodontia alba. Next base: position 85,382,970 of record OZ024823.1, read on the forward strand.
GCGCATGGAAATTCACCTGAACTCTGCTGGAGGTCCAGGCCCGTACCACAGATCATGATCTTCATCTTTCCTGCATTTACTCTGTCCTTTCTACTCCATTGCTTCTTTCCAAGTCAAGAGCCTCCTGACATTTCTCGAGCAATTCAGCAATGATAACAAGGTCATCAGCATAGAGGTCCTCCCAGTGAACTCCAGAGCAGAACTCGTATGACAAGGCTTCAAGCACAATGATGAAGAGCAGTGGACTGAGTACCGAGCCTTGGTGAACACCGACCTACACTTCAAAGTCTCAACTGTACCCCTCACCAACAGGGGACAAGGCCCTGCGCATTGGCATACATCTCCTGCACCAGTCACACAATCCCCTCCTCCACATCAAGTTTTCTCAGCGCCCACCAGATGACCTTCTGAGGCACTCGGTCAAACGCCTTCTCCAGGTCTACAAAAGCCATGTAGAGTCTCTTGTTTGCAGCTAGATACTTCTCTTGCAGCTGACTGCCTATTAAGATTGCGTCTGTTGTGCCTCTGCCTGGGATGAAACCAGACCGGGAATCATCAGTTGACACCAACTGTCTGATGAGGCCGTCCACAATCCTCTCCAGGACTTTCATGACCTGCTCTGTCAGCTTGAGACCACGTTAGTTTCCCCTTTCCAATGCAGCACCTTACCCCTTGTAGAAGCAGACATTGAAACTCTGCTCCCAGTCAGAGGGTTCCTTGCCATCGTGAATGATTGCAGCTGTGAGGTCACAGATCATGGAGGTGCCCGTGTCTCCGGCTGCTCGTATCATCTCCACTACTATGCCTGATGTGCCTGGTGCTTTGCCCGCCTTCATCTGAGAGATAGCCTTCTTAACCATATCAGTGATGATTTGAATGGGCGGGCCTTCCACTGGTGGTTCATCAGACTGGTGGTCTGGGTCCTGGTCAAACTCAAGATTGCGAAGCCTTTGGTAGTGCGCCAACCAGGCATTTTGCTTTGAGTCTTCACTCATTGACATTTCCCCTGCATCATTCTTCACCTGTTTGTCACCAACAACATGAGCATTTTCTCTTCAAAACTGGTTAGCAAGGCGGTAGACTGAAGATTTGGGGGTCAGTATTCTCGTAGACCTTCTTGTTGGCTTTCTGACGAGCATGGTGCACTGCATGTCTGGCAATGCATTTGGCTGCATTGTATGATGCTCTAGTGCCTTTACTAGTCTTCCAGGCCTTGAAAGCGTTCCCCTTGGCAACAATGGCCTTTTCCATGTGCTCATTCCACCACCAGGTTTCACAACACCAACGGCCGAGTTGTGCCACACACCTCCTCAGTTGTCTTAAGCAGGGCAGTCTTGATGTTGTTTCTGATATCCTCAGTGGCAGCATCAGCTAAGCTGCAGCCCCATTCACATGTGAGTTGAAGATCTCCTGGAAATGTTTGCTTATCTGAGGGTCTTTAAGCTTCCAAACTTTAAGGTGTGGGGTGAACTTGCTCTTGGATTTTGATGGCACATCAATCCTCATGTCGCATACAAGAAGTTGATGTTGCAGGGCTACTTCCTCACCAGGGATCACTTTTACATCTGTGACAAGTTTGTGGATGGTTCTACGGAAAAGGTCTATCTGCCTGGCTACATTTCCCGACTTGTACATGATGAGATGGCTGTGACAGTGTTTCTTGAAACATGGCAGGGTATTATAGTTTTTGTATTTTTATTCTAGTAGATCTTCCAAGTATATCTGCTGAAAGAAGACAATGATGGTTGGCTATTCTCCCTGTGATAGTGTTCAAAGGACCTGACCTGTTCCACTGTGATTTCTTCATTATCTTCCTTGTCTGCACTTTCTTTGATGGCCAGCACTCCAGAATACAAGTGAAGGACTGCTATCTTCCAAACTGAGTCCTAGTGAGTTAAATTGATTGTTAATGGATCTTACCATTAGATGAAGAAATGCGTGATATTTTTCTTGCTCTTCTTTTTCATGGCAAAGTTTTCTTGTCACATAAGCATAGAAATTTGTGTCTTGCATACATTGCATTTATGTATAAAAATCTGTATCCCAAAAGTCAAAAAACCTCCAGATAAAAAGGGGTATTCACATAATATTTATGGGTATACAAAAAAGCACCTGCTTCAAATGAGTATTTCCCACAATGAATGTTTTCATAGAGAAATAAGAAAAATATTCACTTTTTGGTTGAAAAAGCACATCCAGTACTATGGGCATTGTCATATTTTCTTCCACAAATATCACATTTCATTGACATCTAAGTGTCTCACTTGTATATATAAGTGACTGAGTGGCTCAGTTGTGCAGCTTCTGCCTTTGGGTCTGCAGATTACTGGGCAAACATGTAAACCACTACACAATTATGACTTTGTAAGCCAACCAAGCAATGTGGATGTCTTGCTTAACCCTTAAAGCACCAAGAAAATCTGCATCTGAAAATGTCATCTGCTTATGTCGTCTGCTTATGTCGTCTGCTGTATCTTCTTGCAAACTTTTCAAACTTACATTTTGCATATAGGCAAACAGGGCTAAAGGAGCAGTCTGATCTGGGTCCACACTGTTTGCAACAATGACTTTTAAAGTAACCGGCAGAAGACAAAGCAGACAACAATTGTTGTGATTGGCGCTTTAAGGGTTAAGAATACAACACTGTGGTAGTAGTGGGATTCAAACTTGGTACCTTCCAGTCTTGAATCCGAAATGAAACAGGTAGAGAGGACAGCATGGTTTAGCTCTCCTTATTTTGGACCTCAAGGCCCCAGGTTTGAATCATTATAGAGGCAGAATTCATCTTATGACTGTACAGTGCTTCTCTGCACAGAGCCTTTCATTATCACTTTTTCACCACTACATACTGTTGACAGAGATGTAAAATGCAAATTATCATCTGTGCTGAGGATTCAATACAATGTATCTACTTTCTCTATTGTATGTAATTGTGATGTAATCATTAATTTTATTGATAGAAAACTTGTCTATACCTGTTGAAGCTTTACCTTTATCTTTGGACTTTGATCAGCAGTGAACCATGTGAACCCTTTAAACTGTTTGTGTTTGTTTTTGATAGATACATTCTTTGCCATTATTAGTGACGCATATTCTGAGGTGAAGAGTGATATTGCAAACCAGAACAAGTTTGAGATGGATAGCTGCTTGAAGAGTGTAAGTGGAAATGAGAAAAGCAAAAAAGGATTTCTTTAATATGGATTATTGGATTTATATGGAGATATGATATATTTTGTAGGGACAAATTGTTGTTGTGGAGCCAATGAGCTTGCAAGTCATTTTGGCAAAACAGTCCCCACAAAATATATCTCCATACAAATCCACTAACCTTTTTTGTTGCGCCATACTGAAAGGGATCCGGTTTCCATCCTTTTGTCCATCCATTGGTTTGTTCTTCAGCATTTATGTCAGCCCTAATGTTAAAGTTATTTCCCAAGGACTATAAAGGCTACAGTGATGATACTTAGGGATGACAACTCGGACAGCATTATCCATATTTGACCGCTACCTATATTTCACGGTTCATTGACTTTGTATATTTGTGTCATCCCTAGCTTTGACAGCAATGTTCAAGTTAATTTCTCAAGAACTACACAGGCTACAGTAATGATACTTGGTATAGGCTTGCACTAGGCATGGAAACTCAGATAGCAGTATCGATATTTGACCTTTTCCTTTATTTCATGGTTCACCAACTTTGTAAATTTGCATAGATTTAACCTTTAAGATTTTGCTCCTTTGCAGGCACAACATAGCCTTTGGAGGAAATCTTGTTATTATATATACTTGGTGCATTTATTTTCTCCACAGTCAGAGCTACTGTCTTCAAAAAAAGCAAAGAAAAAAAAAAAGCAAAAAAAAAAGCAATTATACTTGCAATGTTTTACTTTGTGCACTGTGTTTCAAAGTTGTGTCGTACAGTAATATGTAACAAACCTTGTTACATGACTTGTTCTGTAACAACGGTAAATAAACATTGCTGACAAAGTTACGTTATGATTAAGTTTAAACCTGATTTCTGGCATTTTAAAGAATTCTCAATAAAGAAGGTTTTAAAAGATGATATGGAATGACAATAACAACAGGCTCATCTCAGAAATCAAACTGATGTACTGTCCTGTTTGGAAGTACATAAATTAAGGTTTGTTTTTGTGCCAACTCTATATCAAAATATTAAATTGTTATTATTGTTATTACTACTTCTAATACTTTTGTCCCGTGCTGGTCCCGGGCTTAGAATAGGCCAGACGTACCCTCTGCGTGACGTACGAGCCGGCTAAAAGAGGCCGCCCGTGACCACCCGGGCCCTCGAAATAGGTGGCTGCCTTCCGCTTCTGTGGCAGTTGGGTAAAACCCCTAACATAACAGAGCAACCGTCCGTTCAACCGGTATAATTCCAGAATATAAAATTCATTTATTGAAATGCATCTTAAATTGGAAAAAACAAATTTCGCGAGATCTATCCTTTTAAACCTTTCCTATCTCATGTTACTAACATGCTTCATTTGTTTGTGTATCATTCTGTGCCCGTGGGTCGCACATGGGACGAAGATTATAACCTCATCTGTATTTAACATATATGTTTGTCTTGTGTTTGTGTCATTTTTCCGAACTCTAGCATATTCCACATTAAAAATAAGATGCATTTATTATTGTTAGATAAAAAAAACTAAACGTTTTTCAAGGTATGAAAGCTACATATCATTTGAAAGCTACATATCATCTAACACAGCTTATTTGTTTGACTCTCTTAAAAAATGAATCCAAAATGAATCCTTCTTTTAATAAACTGTTTATTTTAAATATGGATCTCCTAATTTATATTAAAAATAACCTTTCAATTTCCCAGACGTTTTCGGCCTCCCTTGTCTGTAGGGAATAAAATCTACAGATCACTTTCCTTCTGTAGTGGATAGGGTGTAATCCCCTATTAAAACAGGAACCACCTGTTTGCCGTGGGTGGCGTCTCGTATGCTGGGAGAGGGGAACCTGATGATTGAGGAAAGCCCAGGGATCTCCAGCTTTTCAACACATCATTTTGGCCCTTATTTCAGATAGAAGAGCGGTCTGGGTTAGATCCGGCCTGGATCAATCGGCTCAGTCGTGCCAAGCTCTAGAAGCGCACAACTTGTTCTTAGCTTCTTTCTCTCTTTCATACGTATCTTTATGGTACCAAACCGGGCTAATTTTTCTCATGTTCCTCTAACTTAAAGTGAGTTTCAATGGGCGGCGGCTGAAGGGTCAATTGGTGGGCTTGTATTGGGGCTTTGGCGGAAACCTCTGTGAGTGGAGGCTGTGGATAGGGGGATGAACTCAACTGTTCATAAATTTTTCTATGGAAATTTAGATGAATAGGTGGGAAATCATCTAAGCATGAGGCCGAGCTGAAGACTCTGATCTTGACACCGAGTATAATAGCAATGTAGCCTTGACGTTAGAAATAGGAGATCCATTTCTGTTAAACGTCCCCTTGTAGGGCTCCATGGAGGGTGGGGCGCATAGCTATCGAATCAAAAATTTCATCATCATGGCCTCTCGAAAACGATTTCTGGCGTTCGACTCTTCGGAGGACGACACGCAACCGACTACTTTTACTTTCAAAGCAAATGAGAACTTCGCTAAATTTTTAGTGATTTCGAGTAAGGAAGACAAACCAATTACTTCACTGTCTCCTTTCATCATAGAAAAGCAAATAGAATCTTTAATAGGCACTCCAAAAAATGTAAAAAAATTAAAAAATGGAACTCTTTTGGTCGAAACTAACAGAAAATCTCAAACTGATAATCTCTTGAAAATTACAAAATTCTTTAACATTAATGTCTCTGTCACGGAACATAAAACACTCAATAGTTGCAAAGGTATTATCCGTGACAGGATGCTAAAACATGAAACTGAAGAAAATATCACAGAATATCTTAACACACAAGGAGTAACAGCTTGCAAACGTTTTAAAATTAAAAAAGATGGAAACTTTATAGAAACAAATACACTTTTACTAACTTTCAACACCACAACTTTACCGAAATCACTAAAAATCTTTTACCGAATTATACCGGTTGAAGTCTACATTCCAAATCCTCTGCGGTGTTTCAACTGTCAGAGGTTTGGACATCATGAAAACGGCTGTCCTGAATTACCTGGATCAGTATGTGAAAAATGTGGTATGGGTGACTTTGATCACTCTACAAATGCTTGTAAAAATGAAGCCAAGTGTGTGAACTGTCACAAAAACCATCAATCAAAATCAAATCAGTGTGAAATTTGGAAAAAAGAGAAAGAAATAATGAAAATTAAAGTTACACAAAAAATTACTTATTTAGAAGCCAAAAAAATACAAGAAAATCAACCTGAAATCACCTTTGCAAAAGTTGTTCAATCCCTAAACACTAAACCTGAAACCAAAGAAAGTTCTACCCAGTTTAACGAAAAAGATTCTGTCATCAAAGCAAATTCAAAAGTTATTACTCCTACTCTAAAACCTAAACCTAAACCCACATCTACTCATCAGTCTAGACCACCAACAAAATCTCAAAACAGTTCACAAACACAGCCGACTAAAACAAGTGGATCACAACAGAGATCCAGGTCCAGGACAACTGACCAGAAAGGAAAAAATGGAAAAGAAAAAGATAAAGATAAAGAACCAAATCCATATAGTAAAGGGGCGTCGGCCGATCCGATCAAGTTGGTCAATCGGTTTGATTCCCTCGACAGCATGGAGTTAGAGATTGACTCCTCCATGCTGTCGCAGACCCGGAAAAAATAAAAGGATTAAGTTCCTTATTTTAAAATCATCTCTCCATTCATCATGGATAAAAAATCAATTATTCAGTGGAACTGTCGAGGACTAAAAGCAAATTATAACGAAATTTTAATTTTAACAACACTACTTTCTCCGACTGTCTTTTGTCTCCAGGAAACCTTTTTAAAAAATACAGATAATATTAATTTTAAAAATTATAGTTTATATAATCATATTGCAACTGAAAATCAGAAAGCCTCAGGAGGTTCATCTATCCTTGTAAAATCAAATGTTCCTCATAGACAGATAGATATAAATAGTAATTTACAAGCTGTCGCTGTAAATGTCACTCTGTCTAAATCCATAACAGTTTGTTCTCTATATCTTCCTCCACACTGTAAATTTTCTAAACACGATTTAGAAAATCTTATAAAGCAATTACCTCGTCCTTATTTATTATTAGGTGACTTTAATAGTCACAGCAAACTTTGGGGTTGTCTGGATACAAATGACAAAGGAGAAATAATAGAAAATTTTATTGCAGAAAATGATTTATGTTTATTTAACGATAAACAACCAACTTATCTTCATTCTCCTACAAGAAATTATTTTGCTTTAGATTTGTCTATATGCTCTCCAAATATTTACTTGGATTTTGATTGGTCAGTTTTAGATGACCTTCATGGGAGCGATCATTTTCCAATTAAAATTGAAGAAATTGAATCGACAAATGAAGACCATCATTCCCGATGGAATTTGAATAAAGCAAACTGGGAGAATTTTATGGAGCTATGTAATGAAAAATTAAATCCTGAAATGTTTAAAACAGCAGATGATATACAAGCTTTTACTGATACATTAATTCATGTAGCCGAAAAATGTATTCCAAAGTCCTCGACACGTTCAAAAAGAAATAGACCTTGGTTTAATAAAGATGTTAAAAATTCAATAAATAAAAGAAAATCTGCCTTACGAAAGTTCAATAGGCAGCCAACAAAAGAAAATCTAATCCATGCCAAACAAACGCGAGCAAAAGCTCGCAAGACAATAAAAACGGCTAAAAGAACATCTTGGCAGCAATACGTCTCCAAACTTAATTCTAGAACTCCAGCAAAGAAAATATGGGACATGATTCGAAAAATTACTGGCAAAAATAAAAATAACAAACATGTCCATATTAAATCAAATGGAAATATATGCTCAACGACTAAAGATATTTCCAATGCACTAGGAGAGAATTTTCAGAAAAACTCTTCTAGTGCAAATTATTCCGAAACCTTTCAAAACATAAAACAGGAACGAGAGAAAGAGCATCTAAATTTTACGTCACTAAATCATGAAAAATATAATGTACCATTCACAGCTTCAGAATTATTAGATGCTCTTCATAAATCTCATGATACAGCTGCTGGTCCTGATGACATTCATTATCAAATTCTGAAACATTTACCCGATAACGCTTTAAAAACTTTATTAAATATTTTAAATGATATTTGGATCACTGGAAAATTTCCAAAAGACTGGAGTAAAGCAACGATTATACCTATACCAAAACCAAATAAAGATCATACTGAAGCTACTAACTACAGACCTATTGCTTTGACAAGTTGTTTATGTAAAACAATGGAGAGAATGATTAATGATAGACTGGTTTGGTTCTTGGAATCAAACCAGCTTATAACAAAATATCAAGCTGGATTCAGAAAAAATAACTGTACAAACGATCATTTGATTCGTTTGGAATCCTTTATTCGTGATGCCTTTATTAAAAAAGAACATGTCGTAGCTGTATTTTTTGACTTAGAAAAAGCTTACGATACTACCTGGAAACATGGCATCATGAAAGATTTACATAAATTAGGCCTTAAAGGCCGATTACCACTTTTTATTCAAAACTTTTTATCAGATCGAACATTTAATGTTCGAATAGGTAATACGTTATCGGACATATTTAAACAAGAACAAGGTGTACCACAGGGAAGCATTTTATCACCTACCTTGTTTGGCATTAAAATTAACGATATTGTTAAATGTGTGAAAGACCTTGATTGTTCACTTTTTGTTGACGATTTTGGAATATTTATTAGATCGAAAAATATGGAAACCATTGAATTCAAACTACAACGATGTTTAAACAATATAGAAGATTGGGCAACAGAAAATGGTTTCAAATTTTCAAAAACAAAAACTCAATGCGTTCATTTTTGTCAGATACGTCAGCTACATTTAGATCCTCATCTCACCATATACGGTAGTCAAATTCCAGTCGTCAGTGAAGCAAAATTCCTGGGTCTTTTGTTCGATAACAAATTATCTTTTATACCACACATCAAAGCTTTAAAAGCTAAATGTTTAAAAGCTCTTGATATTCTTAAAGTTCTCTCCAGTTCCGACTGGGGAGGAGATCGTACTGTTCTTTTAAATCTCTATAGATCTTTAATTAGATCTAAATTGGATTATGGATCCATAGTTTATGGATCCGCAAGAAAATCTTATTTGAAATCTTTGGATACTATTCATCACCAAGGTTTACGTCTGGCTCTAGGGGCTTTTCGTACTTCCCCCGTCGAAAGTTTATACGCTGAATCAAATGAACCATCATTGTATATAAGAAGAGAGAAATTGTCTCTTCAATATGTTACTAAATTAGCCGCCAATCCACGTAATTCAGCCTATGATTGTGTTTTTAATCCTAAATATGAAAGATTTTACAATAATAAACCAACAACTATTAAACCCCTTGGCCTGAGAATACAACCGTTACTTGAAGAGGCCAATATCAATATTAAAAATGTTCAGCATTTTTCTTTTCCATCGAAAGAGCCATGGACGTTAAACCCTCCAAAGATTATTTTAGACCTTCATAAAAATAAAAAAACAGAAGTCGAGTCGCATATTTTTAAGAATGAATTTTTAGAAATCAAATCAAATTATAAACATTACCTGTCAATTTATACAGATGGTTCGAAACAAGATGAAAAAGTTGCTTGTTCTGTTATTAGTCCAAATTTTACTGACAGTATCAGATTACCTGATAATAGCTCCATTTTTACCGCCGAAGCCAAGGCAATTGATATTGCACTTTACCATATCAGAGATCAGTCTGAAAAACAGTTTATCATTTATTCAGACTCTCTTTCTGTATTAAAATCTCTTAAAGATTTACACCATAGAAACCCATTAATTCAGCAAATTCTTAAAAAATATTATTATCTTTCCGCTTCAAAAGAAATTGTATTTTGTTGGCTTCCCAGCCACGTTAATATTCGTGGAAATGAATTAGCAGATTCAGAAGCCAAATCTGCATTATCCTTAGTAATAACCAATTTCAAAATTCCTCACTCCGACTTTAAATCAAACGTCTGTCAATACATCAACAACAAATGTCAGTCTGTTTGGGAAACACAAACTTATAATAAATTAAATGAAATCAAACCAAATTTTAACAGCAAATGCACATTCTCTAATCTCAGCAGAAAAGAACAAACAAAAATCACGAGATGTAGACTTGGACACACTAGAATTACTCATTCTTATATTTTAAACAATGAACAAGCTCCATTCTGCATTCCTTGTAACGAACCTTTTACGGTCAAACATTTTCTTGTCACTTGTGCTGAATTTAATTATATTCGCACAAAGTATTTTAATGTAAAAAATATAAAGGAACTTTTTAATATGCCAACTCAAAAAATACTCGATTTTCTGAAAGAGATCGGACTTTTTAATAAAATATGATCTGTATTTTAATAACATAAAATCATTGATACTTTATCTTTTTAAAATGAACTTATCAATCCTAGATATTTTTAATTTCTCATTAAATAAAATCATCATATAATATATCTTATTAGACGCTATATGCCCTTTTAGGGTTGAGCGTCTATAAACAAAATATCCATCCATCCATCTAATACTTTTGGTTTGCTTTGTTTAAGGATGTTCCCTTGTCATTTTAAAAGAGTAACAAGATGACAAAAATATATTTCATTACAAAATATGAATAAAAAAATGACACCTTTACAGAGATATATATGACAGTAGCCAAATTTTACACGCATGCAGTGACACACTATACCAGTAGGTGTCATTTTTATCCCCCGACCAATAGGTTCGGGGATATAGTGATAGGCATGGCGTCCATCAGTCCATAGACGCATCCTTGTGCGCTCCATAACTTTGATACCCTAAGACATATTTCGATAATATTTGGTAGGAATGTAGAGGAGGACCAGAAGGCGTGTCACGTGCAAGAGAGACAACTCTCACTGTCTTTGTTAGGTAGTTCTCTCCCCTGAAGCCGAAATCTTGTGCAGGCCATAACTCCCATACTGTTTGAGATAATTTGATAATATTTGGTAGGGATGAAGAGGAGGACCAGTAGGCGTGTCACCTGCAAGAGAGACAACTATCACATCATTCATCATGTAGTTATCTCCCCTGAAGCAGAAATTGTAGACTCATCCTTGTTTGCTCCATAACTTTGATACCCTTGGACATATTTTGGTAATATTTGGTAGGAATGAAGAGGAGGACCAGTAGGCATGTCACGTGCAAGAGAGACAACTCCCACTGTTCTCTTCATGTAGTTTCTCCCATGAAGCTGAAATCTTGTGCAGGCCATAACTCCCATACTGTTTGAGATAATTTGATAATATTTGGTAGGGATGAAGAGGAGGACCAGTAGGTGTGTCATGTTCAAGAGAGACAACTCTCACTTCATTCATTATGTAGTTATCTCCCCTGAAGCAGAAATTGTAGACTCATCCTTGTGTGCTCCATAACTTTGATACCCTTAGACATATTCTGGTAATATTTGGTAGGAATGAAGAGGAGGCATGTCACATGCAAGAGAGACAACTCTCACTGTCTTTGTTATGTAGTTATCTCCCCTGAAACCGAAATGTTGTGCAGGCCATAACTCCCATACTGTTTGAGATAATTTGATAATATTTAGTAGGGACAAAGAGGAGGACCAGTAGGTGTGTCACTTGCAAGAGAGACGACTCCCACTTTATTCATTATGTAGTTATCTCCCATGAAGCAGAAATTGTAGACTCATCCTTGTGCACGCCATACCTTTGATACCCTTAGACATATTTTGGTAGTATTTAGTGGGAATGAAGAAGAGGACCAGTAGGTGTGTCCTGTGCAAGAGAGACAAATCTCACTGTCTTCGTTATATATTTATCTTCCCTTAAGCGGAAATCTTGTGCAGGCCATAACTCCCATACTGTTTGAGATAATTTGATAATATTTGGTAGGGATGAAGAGGAGGACCAGTAGGTGTGTTGCGTGCAAGAGAGACAACTCTCACTTTATTTGTTATGTAGTTGTCTCCCCTGAAGCAGAAATTGTACTCATTCTTGTGCATTCCATAACTTTGATACCCATAGACATAGTTTGGTAATAGTTTGGAAGGAATGAAGAGGAGGACCAATTGGCATGTCAAATGCAAGAGAGACAACTCTCACTGTCTTCGTTAAGTAGTTATCTCCCATGAAGCTGAAGTCTTGTGCAGGCAATAACTCCCATACTGTTTGAGGTAATATGATAATATTTGATAGAAATGAAGAGGAGGACCAGTAAGCATGTTTTGTGCAGGAGAGACAACTTTCACTTTCATCGTTATGTAGTTATCTCCCCTGAAGCCAAAATCTTGTGCGCTCCATAACTGTTACCCTTAGACATATTTTGATAATGTTTGGTAGAAATGAAGAGGAGCAGTAGGCGTGTCCCTTGCAAGAGGGACAACTCTCACTTTATGTAGTTATCTCCCCTGAAGCAAAATCTTGTGCAGGCCATAACTCCCATACTGTTTGAGATAATATGATAATATTTGGTAGAAATGAAGAGGACCAGTAGGTGTGTCACATGCAAGAGAGACAACTCTCACTTCATTATGTAGTTATCTCCCTTGAAGCCAAAATTTTGTGCGCTCCATAACTTTGAGACCCTTTGATAATATTTGATTGAGGCGTTGGTAATGACCAGTATGTGTGTCACATGCAAGAGACACAACCTCTGCTGTGGTTGTTTTTCAGTTACCTCCCCTGAATGAATTTCTAAGCCAAATTCTTGAGTATGTGGTTTGAAATACTTTGTTAATATTTGGTAGAGGCATAGATGAGGACCAGTAGGCATGTTGTATTCAAGTGTAATCTCACTTTCTCCATTATGTACTTATCTCCCCTGATACCAAAATCTTGTGCTAGCCATAACTCCTATACTGTTTGAGATAACTTGATAGTTTTCGGTATGGACATATATCAGGTCAAGAAGGTGTGTAGCATGCAAGAAGGACAACTTTTACTCTGTTGATTTTTTACCCCAATAAATATACAGCAAGTTCCTTTTACCTTTACAAAGCATTTATTTTTGTTATTATTTCTGAATATGTACACTCACAAATTCAAATTATTTCTGAATATGTACACTCACAAATTCAAAGTATTTGCAAACATTGTGTATCCTGTACAAACTATCACATCAGAATTAACTATTAGATGATTTTGACAAAAAAAAAAAAAAAAAAAAACACGCAAAAATAAAATCATTAACAGTACACCTATTATTGTTTTCACTTATTATTTTGGTCACATTTCATACTATTTTTGCATTTTTAGCTCGCCTGAACAACGTTCATGGAGAGCTATTGTACTACCCCCAGCGTCGGCGTTGGCGTCGGCGTCCACACAAATGTTAAAGTTTTCGTTAAAGTTTTTAAGACCTCATTATTTCCTAACCTTGCGACCGATTTGCTTCATCTTTGGTATCATGATACATATTGGTCCAAAATTTTGCGCAGTACCATCCCCACCACCCTAGGTCATATCACGGTCAAGGTCACAGACTTAGAATTTAAATGTTAAAGTTTTTGTTAAAGTTTTTAAGACCTCATTATTTCCTAACCTTATCACTGATTTGATTCATCTTTGGTATCATGATACATATTGGTCCAAACTTTTGCGCAGTACCATTCCCACCACTCTAGGTCATGTCAAGGTCAAGGTCACAGACTTAGAATTTTCATGTTAAAATTTTATGTCTAAGTTTTTAGGATCTCATTACTTCTACACTAAGTGATGGATTTTGTTCCTATTTGGTATTATGATAGACACTGGTCAACAGTTTTTATCAGCACCATCAGCACTCATGACTGTGACCTTGAGGTTGAGGTCACAGACTTAGAATTTAAATGTTAAAGTTTTTGTTAAAGTTTTTAAGACCTCATTATTTCCTAACCTTATTTGATTCATCTTTGGTATCATGATACATATTGGTCCAAACTTTTGCGCAGTACCATCCACACCACTCTAGGTCATGTCAAGGTCAAGGTCACAGACTTAGAATTTTCATGTTAAAATTTTATGTCTAAGTTTTTAGGATCTCATTACTTCTACACTAAGTGATGGATTTTGTTCCTATTTGGTATTATGATAGACACTGGTCAACAGTTTTTATCAGCACCATCAGCACTCATGACCATGACCTTGAGGTCGAGGTCACAGACTTGGAATTTAAATGTTAAAGTTTTTGTTAAAGTTTTTAAGACCTCATTATTTCCTAACCTTATCACCGATTTGATTCATCTTTGGTATGATGATACTTATTGGTCCAAAATTTTGCGCAATACCATACCCACCACTCTAGGTCATGTCAAGGTCAAGGTCACAGACTTAGAATTTAAATGTTAAAGTTTTCGTTTAAGTTTTTAAGACCTCATTATTTCCCAACCTTATCACCGATTTGATTCATCTTTGGTATTATGATACATAGTAGTCCAACATTTTGCGCAGTACCATCCCCACCAACTTAGGTCAAGGTCAAGGTCACAGACTTAGAGTTTTCATGTTGAAATTTTACGTCAAAGTTTTTAGGATCTCATTACTACTAAACTAAATGATGGATTTAGTTCCTATTTGGTATCATGATAGATACTGGTCACAAGTTTTCATCAGCACCATCAGCACTCATGACCATGACCTTGAGGTCGAGGTTACAGACTTAGAATTTAAATGTTAAAGTTTTCGTTAAAGTTTTTAAGACTTCATTAAATCCTAACCTGATCACATATTCATCTTTTATATGATGATACATATTGAGCCAAATTTTTACGCAGTACCAATCCCCACCACCCTAGGTCATATCAAGGTCAAGGTCACAGACTCAGAATTTTGATGTTAAAAATTTATTTTACGCCAAAGATTTTTAGGATCTCATTACTTGTAAACTACATGATGGATTTAGTTCCTATTTGGTATAAAGACAGATACTGCCCCCCCCCCCCCCCCCCCCCACACACACACACATCCAGGTCATGTCAAAATCAAGGTCACGGACTTAGAATTTTCCAGAAACAAAATGTGCAATATCAGGTGAGCTATCCTGTCTGGTCTTGTATTACTTTGCCCTGTTTCAATATTTCCATGATATTAATTGAAATACACTAAACTTAAAAATGGTGGTTTGGTCGGGGGATTTGCCATCTCCTCTGATGGCTATTTTTTCAATAATCAATAATTATCTTCAATTATCATAACCATTATATGGCATATTTAAGCAGTGGTCCTCCCTTATTAGGTCCATAAATTATACCCCTGGTTCGTGCACAGTACTGGTTAACCACTTACAGTAAACATGTGGTTAGGTAAACTGACCATGCTCGACATGACCCCATTGGGTTGACTGGGCCGTAAAACCGCAAAACAAACAAACAAATACCCCTGGTTCTCCAGAGGACCTGGTCCTAAGTCCTTTGGTCCTCCAGTAAAAGTCCTTAAATTAACATTCCCAAAGAATTTGCTCCCACTGTTTGTTTGTAGGCTATTGAGATAAATGGACACCCCTGAAAGGTTTTACTACCATTTTAAAAAGGGAGACAGCTATGCAGAGACTTAAGTTGCCTCCCTTGTACATGTATTTGAAATCTTTAGAAAAAATGGGGGTACTCTTAAAGAGAGTAGCATCCAGGTGGCTCAAGTAGTTACTCCTCTTAGGGCTTCTATTGGATCTTTTCAAAGCTTTTCACACAGATTAAAGATGTGCATGGGGTCTCCATTGAGGGAGGATATATAAAGACAAGTTATCATCTTTTGTAGTTTGAAACTTTGAAAGGGTTTCAGCTCTGTATGGTGACAAACAAAATTCCAAAATTTTGAACTGAATCTAGACTGATTCACTTTCTATACATTTACCACAACCTCCATATACCACAACCTCTTTATATCACTATTGTTTGGGTCCAAAAGTTAAACAAAGGTGATATATCCAAACAAAGGTTTATAGATTATCTAGAAAAATGACCATTTATGGTATTTTTCTAGATAATCTATAATTTTTGGGGGATCAATCTTTAAATCATGTTATATCCCAAAGCATGTTATAATAAACAGTGTTATAAACAGGTTTATGTGTAGTTTTTAAACATTCAAAATAAATACACAATAATTATAGACCAATAACATTAAGAGCACTGTGGGTACATCTGAATTCCTTTTACTGAAAAGGTACAACTTGTACAGTCTGTTTACTTTTGCAAGGGAGGAAACTACTTTTTAACAAGGGCTATAAAAAAGTCCTTTATTGAGGCTTTGATACTCAAATAATAATTATTCGCTATTTTTAAAATAAAAATGATTACATCTGAACCTCATTATAACACAGGGTGGGTCCAAGCATTGGATACTATATGGATGGCCTCCAGTCACGGTGAGCATTCTGCACTGTTTGAATTTGCTGACTATGTTGAAACTGGCACCCTCTTATGGTAAACAAATTGGTATTCATTACATAATCTTACATAACTTGAATACTGGAACATTTTGATACATACTGCAGCAGGATTAAACTTGGCTGAATAATCATCCTGTCATAAAACTGAAGGGATGTCGCTTACTATGATAAGACATTATCATAGTAATTAATATAACTGAGCTGAAGTACCATTACTAGCAAAATGGACAGTCTGGAAAAGCTTGATGGGATAGATTCCATTACCAGGGTGGGAGACCAGGAGGTGGGTTTCAAATGCAGGAAACTCTGGCATAATCCAGGAGGTATTACATGTATGCAACTGCACTTAGTCAATAGTAGTTAATAGTGTTTACTTTGTGAAATCCTTACATTTTTGTTGGACCTTTCCAAAACATTGCATATATGTTACAAGCATATTTGAGAAAATGGTTATCAGTCGCTCTGGAGTGGGCAGCAACAGCATCTTCTGTAATGGCTGCAAGCACTGGGTGCACAAAAAAAGCAGTGGGCTCAAGCGCTTAACGAAGGATCCTAAATACAGATGTACATGGTGCCAGGGAACTGCACGTCCCTTGGACAGCAGACCACAGAGGGAAGTCCAAGTTGGACCTGACAAGCTGGAGGTGGTAGCTTGCTACCTAGGAGACATGCTCTCAGCAGCCGGTGGCTGTGAACTTTCAACCACAACACATCTTAAAACCGCCTGGAAGAAGTTCAAGGAGCTGCTACTAGTTCTCTCTTCCGGTCACTTCTCTTTCAAGACACGTGGCCGCGTGTACAGCTCTTGTGTGCGGAGTGCAATGCTCCTTTGCAATGGGATTTGGCCATTGGCAAAGCCAAACCTCTGATATCTGCAGCAAAATGACAGGGCAATGATCAGACAGAGCTACAATGTCAAACCGCAAGACATTGTCACCACCAGATCCAATGAGCTACCTGCATGGCTTGGCATTGAGGATCTGGATCTCATTCTGAAGGAGACAAGGCCCCACTGGTATGGACATGTGAAACGCTCCAATGGTGCAGTTAAGTGTCTTTGACATACTGGTTGATGGAAACCATGGGCCTGGGAGGCCCAAGTTGACATGGAAGCAGCTGACAGAGAGGGATTGCAGAGAGTGGAACCTTTCAGCTATTGACGCTCATGATAGACATATCTGGAGATCTGGTGTGAGTTCTGCCATATGTGCACCCAGCCAGCTACCTGGAATAGGGGCCCACTGATGTAGATGTCGTCCCTGTACCTGCACGTTAATAAAAAATCTGATGATTTGATGACAAGGTTTTTAACGTAGCCATTTTATGACAACTGCACTTAAGTTATGGTTAACATTGCATTATGAAATCCACTCCTCTTAGAACTTTTGTTGGGTCTTTTCAAAACTTTACACATACATTACAGGCTTATTGAAGATGTGCAAGTGAAACTTTGATGCTGAACAAATATTTCTTTACAAAAAGACAGCATTTTTACCTTAACCATTTTAGGATATCTGTACTTAGTCAATGATGGATAATAGTGTATACTTTGTGAAAACTCCTCTTACACTTTTTGTTGGCTTTTTCCAAGACATTGAATATATTGCAGACATATTAAAGAAGTGTGCAAGTTTGATGCTGAAATTTGTTTTTAGACAAAATGGCAGGATTTTTGATTTAGTCATTTTATCATACCTATACCCTCCATCACCCCCCACCCTCCCAACCCAACCCAACCACACAACCTGAGTTTGTAGGGAGGGAGGTATACTGTTCTCACATTGTCCATCCATCCATCCTGTCACATTTTGCTTTCTGAGCAAGTGGTATCTAATAATCCCTGCTTACTGACATTTCTTGTTTTTTTCCAAACAAGAGGGTTTGACATTTCATGCAAATTTTCTCCTTTCTTAAAAAAATAGGGTTTGACAATTTCATGCTGCATAAAAAGTCAAAGCTTATTTTCTGGGAAAAACAAGCAGAATATCAATTTGTCTTCTACTGAATTTGCCTAGAGAGTGGTAGTTTAAGTGTCAAGCAAATTTGTAGCAGATGAAATTCTGAAGCATTTTTTCTGTTTGATTTTTGAGAAAGTAAGCCCTTACATTTCATGTGAATTTACCTAGTAGCAAGGGATTCACATGAAATGTAAAAAATATGAGCAAAGATACCCAGGAATGATACAATCACAAAGCACAGCTTTCCTGAGGCACCCCAAGTTGGAGAGATGAGGAACAAGCTGGCCTCAGTGGAAGGTCACAGGTTTGATCCCTACTGGGTCCTGTAATATTCTTTTTTTTATAAATCGATCATGAAATCATTTCTAGTCATTCTCTCCCTCCTGCTGACTTAAGAAAGCAGTTGTCAGTTTCTGGCAAAAGAATATGCTTATTTACTGGGAAAAGTATACGTAAGGCAAATATATCAAAATGTAGTATGCTGTAATTTTTGTTCAATATGCAGAGCATTCAAAATGAGTACTTCAGTAGTTAATGGCCTCTGGGCAATTCAGCAGACAAGAAGTATTGTAAAAAGTCTTAACTATTAAGATATCGTAACTTCTTACAAATGTTATTCTGAACTTTGAACACAACTATTTTACTACCTGTAAGAACTGCTCTTTGAATGGCAATCTGTAGACTCGGATCAGATGATGAATCCGCAGCATTTGATCTGGATCTTTTCTGTTTGGTCAGACCTGTCCCAATAGCTGGGTGATCAAGAGATCACTGGTTCATTCCCTGCTGGGTTTGGCTTGGGTTTAATTGAAATTGTGCCAGACACTTTGGGTTTTCACTTCTATAGATTCTTTCAGGCCTGAGTGGCTCAGTCTGCTGCACATCTGACTGCTGATCAGGAGGTCGCAGGTTTGATCCCCACCAGGTCCGGAAACCTTCTTTTCTGAAGATTGATCATAAAATATTTTCTACAGCCATTCTGTCTCTTGCTAATTCAAGAAGGGCACTTGTCAGTTGCCTAGGAAAGTCTTTAAGAATGTGCTCAAATACTGGTTAACTGCTAATAGGACTACATTATATAAGCCTGCCTAGGAAAAGTGTGGTTAGGTAAACTGACTTGCTTGACATGACCTTAATAGTTTTAAATTGGCCATTAAACTCCAAACCAACCAATTGACATTTTACCAGCACAGTGGCTCAACTGGTGCAGCATCTGTTTTGTGACCTGGTGGGTTCCATCTGGGGTTTTTTCATAAGACTTTAAAATCGTACTAGGTGCTCTTTTGCTTGGCATTAAGACAGTAGAACTAGAACTGGCCAGGCTGGTTCTAGTATAATGTTACACATAAAATGTCAACCCTGTTTCTCTAGCAAAAATTCCATGTCCTGTGTTGAAAGTTTAAACCAGCATATAAAGTGTAAATATAACTCCAGATAAGGCTATTTTTTCAATCCAAAAGTACTGATATTTTTCTTATTTCTCCATGAAAACAGATGTTGGCAAGGGGCTTCTAATGAGTGTCCTAAACATATGTTTCTGTGGAGAAAAAAGAAAAGTTTTATGTGGATACACCCTCTTATCTGGAGCTGTGTATAAACCTAAAGATGCTTGGAATAGCTGGTCCATATTGTGGTAGTAATTTAGTTTGTAACTTTTCACTCTACTGTACTGTATTATTTCAGGTCCAGTTCTACTCCTTGCTACAATTTGTTAAGGATGGCAGATGAAGGATATCAACCTCTTCCCATATATACAATTCAGATTTGATACAAGATGGAAGTCATTGTTTATGGATGTCATTGCTTAGTAGTACTCTGGGTAAAAATTCCAGCAGAGAACATTTTGAAATATTTTTCCAATTAAACATGATTTGATATTTCTAAATCCTGTTTTCTAGGAAATTCTCATCAATTTGTTATCTGTTGAATTAGCCCAGAGAGTGATAAAAGTTAATGTGTGCAATGTGACTGTGTCTCTGGATGTAAAGCTCAGTGATATAGATAAGGACTACCGAATTAATCCTAAGTTTTGGGACAGACAGGTCTGAATAAACAATGTAGACCTTGATCAGTGAATGCAGCATCTGATCAGGGTCTACACTGTTTACCACTTATCCAGCAGTTTAAGTTACATCAGCAGGTAGTAAATAGATTTGCTCAGTATCTTGGAAAAAATATCAGCTGACAATTTTTTTCTTATTTTCCCCAGAAAATATGGTTTGAGATCCTTTGCATGAAATATCAAGCCCTATTTTCTTGGGGAAAAAAAGAAAAAAAAAAGAAAAAAAAAACTATCAATTTGCCATCTGCTGAACCTGCCCAGAGAGTGGCAAATTTTAAGGACAAGTATGGTAAGGAGTAATAAGGAGTCCCAATATTTAGGATAAATATGGTACCCAAATGAGTGACATGATGAGAAAAGGGGTCTGAGGGGTATGTGGACAGTAAAGGCCCAGATCAGCTGTGTGAATGCAGTCTGTTGAAGATCTTCACTAGATACAGGATCATTGAATACTAAGGATATATCAACAAACAGTAGAGGCCATGGTCAGGCTGTGCAGATAATCAGGCTGATCAGGACCTTTGATTCTTGTTTGCCTCTATCCTTAATATCATGTCAAAGCTGAGGCCTTTTTAATATTTTGCAAAAAAAAAACAAACAAAACAAACAAAATATAACCTTATTTACACCAAGTATTTGGACAAGCAGGCCACAACAAACAGTACAGATTCAGATTAGATATTGTAGAATGTGGCATCTGATTAGGATCTCCACTGTTGTAGTGAAATGGTCCTCAAACTTTAGAAATATAGTTTCAACTATTTAGTGTAGATATGATATGTTTTAGATGAAATGGATATTCCTCCAAATGAAATAACTGTCATGAAATCTTTTATCTCCCTTTTTATTGGATTTTACCCTTAAAGGAAAGAATGTGCGCCCAGGCTAAGCAAATTTATTCCCTTAAGATGACCCCAGTTATTTTGAAAGTTTCAGATGTTTGGAGGCAACTTTCTGTCTGAAAATTGTTCTCCTTTATAAAACAGAGGCAGCATTTTTCGGGTGTATCCATTCACCTAAACACTTACAGTACTAGGCAAATTCAGCAGATGACAAATTGATGATGTTTTTCTCATTTCTCTCAAAAATTAGGATTTGACATTTTATGCAAATTGTTTTTTTTTCTGGGAAAAATAAGAAAAAATTCTAAATGTCATCTGCTGAAATTTTTACACAGCATACTAAGTTGTCAGAACAGTTGCTTCTCTTTAGCTTGAGATAAGAGAGGGTAGCAGATCCAGATATATCCAGCTATTTGTTTTTTTTTATTTTTCCAAGGGCTTATTTATGAATATTATGAATACCAATAGTATATTTTTGTGAAGAAATAAGAAAAATGTCAGTACTTTTTGGTAAAAAACAAAACAAAAAAAAACAATTATTTTATCTGGAACTGTGTACTTAAGCTCATAAGCATGGGAAAACCACACACACACACACACACACACACACACACACACACACACACACAAAAGAGCTGAATAGTAAGGCAGAAATACTTACACAGATTACCCAGAAACAGTGTTTGAAGCTATTTTCAGTTCTTTTATCTCTTGTACATACTGTAATTAAGCATTGATCATAAGTGGTTTCTGATAAAATGGACGATTTCAGCCACTGTACAAGTCATTCTCTACTTCAACCACAAAGGCGCAACACTCAAGGAGGTCAAGGAGGACATGATGTTCAAAGCAGGGAAGGATATCCCTTCATATAAAGCATGGTGAAAAGGTGGGCTGCTTAGTTGAAATATGGCAGGGAGACTCAGGAATCTGTCTGGGAAAGTAAGTCACCATTACTACTCAGGAGACCATTTCCAAGGTTCTTGCAACATCATTGTAGAAAGGAGAGTACAAAGCTTTACATTGTCTCAAGGCGTCAGCTCATTGGGGCCCGAAGCTCCTTGAATCTGATCAGAAATGGATTCAGCACAACTCGCCAGGGAAAATGACAGCTTAGCATCCTCTGGCAATTTGTGACCACAGATGAAACCTTGGTCCATCACTTCCAACTAGAGGTGGTCAGAGCTCTGGAAAGGTTTTCTGCCTTACTAAAAGCTAAGACAGTGATATCTGCAAGCAAGATGGTGGTCTGTATTTTATAGGATGCAAAATGAGTACTGCTTTTGGACTACTTAAAAAGGGATATACTATCACCAGGGCTTCCATTAATGAGAAAGATGCTCTTTAACCAGAACATTACTCTGGCACACACATCCATAGTGTCCAAGCATGGCTACTTGGTGTATTCCAGCTTGTTAAACATCATTCTTGATGAAGCTATAAATGATGTGGACCACTTCCTGAGGGTCCAAGATGGTGCCTTCTACATTGAAGACATGCATCTGCTTCTTGACCAGTGGTTTAAAGTGTTCATGAAGGCAGGGACTTTGTTGTTATTTGGAAAATGATTATTTTCTAAAAACTGACACCGTGCTATTGGAGCATGTTCAAGAAGAGTAAATCAATTGTTTAATACACCATTATAGCAACTTATTTGGGGATACAATAGTAAGTTGATCGAATTAGAAACTCAGAACAAAATTCCTAAAAATACTGTTATAACACTAAGTATTAGGACATACAGGCCTATGCAAACAGTTTTGACCCAGATCAGATGCTGCAGAATGTGGCATCTCATCAGGGTCTGTGCTGTCTGCCATTCATCCAGTACTATTTAGACACATGAAGAGGTAATAAAATGAATTTTTGAAATTTCAAGACAAAAATAGTGTTCAGCTGTCCAGATATTAACACATTTCAGCCCAGACACCCTCAAATGGGTAATTGTCAAACAGTGCAGACCCAGATCAGATACGACAGAATGTGGCTTCTGATCATGGAATACACTTTTTGCATTAAAATGCAGGAATTTCTATAATACAAAGTAGAAATAAAAACTAAGACACCCTGCTATTGGAGATAGACTAGTCCAAAGAGTTGTGGTAGAAGAGTCCACTTGATGTTTATTGGTTAATGGACAATATGGTATTTGAACCCTTCAGGAGAAATTCTTTCTTCTAATCAGAGAACAATAAAAAAGGAAATTCAAATATTACTCTGATTAATTGCTTTCTGATAATTGATTTTGATTTGTGGGGGTTCAGGTTTTTCAAAAACATTTTGCTTAATTTTAGTTCTCATTTTTTATTTTTTTTATTTTTTATCATTCAGAATTTTAGACAACATGTATACCATGCATATGTATCATGGCATGGGAATAGGCATTGCCTTTTTTTTTTCCTCTCCTTTTGCCCATAGAACAAAATAACATTTTCATGCAAATATAATTTCAAATATACCAGTTTTTGTTTCTTAGGCAATTACATTTCCATGCAAATAGATTGTTTCTTATATAGCACTTTTTATGCAATTACATTTTCATGCAAAACTATAGCTCCTAATATAGTATTTTTTTATGCAATTACATTTTCATGCAAATAGATTGTTTCTTGTATAGCAGTTTTTATGAAATTACATTTTCATGCAAAAACATAGCTCCTAATATAGTAATTTTTATGCAATTACATGCAAATATATTGATACTAATATAGTAGTTTTTATGCAATTACATTTCCATGCAAATATATTGATACTAATAGAGTAGTTTTTATGCAATTACATTTCCATGCAAATATATTGATACTAATAGAGTAGTTTTTATGCAATTACATTTTCATGCAAATATATTAATTGATCCTAACATAGTAGTTTTTATGCATTTTTTTTTTATTTATTTTAATAGTAGTCATATTAATTTCCTTGTAAAACAGGTTTGGTATGATAGTTTACCTATCATACTGATACTGGTGTGAATCTAGTTAAGTTTTTAAGAGTCTTCTTTGAATAGGATAGATTTTTTAACATAGTGTTTTGAAAAAGATAAGTTTCTTTCTTAAAACATTTGTACATCTTACAGAAATTCTCATTGTTACTCATTTTCTGAGATTGCAAGTACTGCATCTAATTAACTTGTTATTGATTTAATAGAAAATTCTATAGTTAAATTAAAAGCTATGATTAATTGAATTAAAAGGTATCTCCATTTATTTTATAAGAGATATCTTTTGATTTTATTATTTTTTTTAATTTTCTATCAGCTTAATAAAGATACCTTTAGTTGAAATAAAGATATCTTTATTTGTGCGTAAATAGAGGTCTTTATTGTAAATAAACAATGATGTCTACAATAAAGATGTCTGTAATTGGGTTATCATTATAAATTGAATTAGAAATATCTAATTCAATGAAAGATATCTATTTCCATTGCACATATCTCTAATTGTATTAGAGATAGCTCTTTTTAATCTTTAATATTGAAATCTTTAATTTGGTTAGAGATATTGAATTAAAGACATTTCTATTAAATGGATAAAAACCAAAACAAGATGCAAAATGTTGCTCTTTAGTCTCCTGAAATAGATAATGATAAGGTTTCATCCAGAATCTGCTTTCTGCTTAATAATCACTGGATTAACAGCATGACACTTAATAACATAATTGGTAATTCTATAATCATAATAATAATTCACTTTAGGCAGTTGCTGGATGAAAAGACAGTCAAATGTAATCTATAAATGTTTCTATGTCAGTTTGCTTTAAATGCTTCTACAAAGACTTAGCTAGATTCACAGTAGGATGATTTGTAATTCCATTAATCCTAAATTGCCTGTTGTATATTTTCATATTTTTTTTTATTTTTATTTATTTTTTCATTTATTTACTTATTTTTATTTTATTTCATTTTTTTTTTAAATTTTATTAAGGACATATTAGAAGAAAGAATTTCTCCTGAAGGGTTCAAATACCATATTGTCAATTAACCCTTAAAAGTCAAGTGGACTCATCTACCACAACTTTTTGGACTGGTCTGTATCCAATGTCAGGATGTCAAGTTAGTTTTTATCACTACTTTGTATTATAGAAATACCCCGCATTTTAATGCAAAGAGTGTGGACCATTATCAGATTCTGCATTCTATGGCATCTGATCTGGGTCTGCACTGTTTGACAATTACCCATTTGAGGGTTTCTGGACTGAAATGTGTTAATATCTGGACAGCTTAACACTAACTATTATTGTCCTGAAATTTCAAAAAAATTCATTTTATTACCTTTTCATGTGTCTAAATACTGCTGAATGAATGGCAGATAGTGCAGACCCTGATGAGATGCCACATTCTGCAGCATCTGATCTGGGTCAAAACTGTTTGCACATGCCTGTATGTTGCAATAATTAGTGTTAGAACAGTACATTTAGGTTTTTTGTTTCAAGTTTCTAATTCAATCAACTTAATATTGTCTCCCCAAATAGTTGCTATAATGGCGTATTAAACAGTTAATTTACTCTTCTCGGAACATGCTCCGAGAGTACTTGATATCGGTTTTAAAAATAAAACAATCATTTTCCAAATGGCAACACAGTCCCCGCCTTTATGAACACATTTAGATCACTGGTCAAGAAGCAGATGCATAACTACAATGTAGAAGGCACCATATTTGGCTCTCAAGAAGTGGTCCACATCATTTATAGCTTCATCAAGAATGGTGTTTAACAAGCTGGAATACACCAAGTAGCCATGCTTGGACACTATGGATGTGTGTGCCAGAGCAATGTTCTGGTTGAAGAGCACCTTTCTTGTCACCTGAAGCCCTTGTGATATAGTGTGACCCTTTTTAAGTAGTCCAACAGCAGTGCTTCTTTTGCATCCTATAAAATATAGACCATCACCTTGCCTGCAGACATCACTGTCTTGGCTTTCTTGTAAGAAAGAGAACCCTTCTAGAGCTCTGACTTCATCTCTGGTTGGAAGTAATGGACCAAGGTTTCATCTGTGGTCACAAACTGCCAGAGGATGCTAAGCTGTCATTCTTCCCTGACAAGTTGTGCTGAATCCATTTCCGATCAGATCCAAGGAGCTTCGGGACTCAATGAGCTGACACCTTGACACAATGTAAAGCTTTGTACTCTCCTTTCTACAATGATGTTGCAAGAACCTTGGAAATGGTCTCCTGAGTAGTAATGGTGACTGACCTTCCCAGACAGACTCCAGAGTCTCCCTGCCACATTTCATCTCAGCAACCCACCTTTTCACCATGCTTTATATGAAGGGATATCCTCCCCTGCTGTGAACATCATGTCCTCTTTGACCTCCTTGAGTGTTGAGCCTTTGTGGTTGAGGTAGAGAATGACTTGTACAGTGGCTGAACTTGTCCATTTTATCAGAAACCACTTATGTTCAATGCTTGATTACAGTATGTTCAAGAGATAAAAAAAAAAAAAAAATCTGAAAATAGCTTCAAACATTCAGTTTCTGGGTAATCTGTGAAAGTATTTCTGCCTTACTATTCAGTTTGTGTGTGTGTGTGTGTGTGTTTTCCAAGATAAAGCATTTTTAACCAAAAAGTACTGGCATTTTTCTGATTTCTCCACAAAAAAAAATACACTTTAGGTACTCATTAGAAGCGCTTCATTCAGATGCTTCTAATGAGTTCCCCACAACATATTGCAGATGATTCACATGAAATGCCATGCATGATTTCTTCTGAAAAATAATTAAAAGACTCATAGATTGTCATTTGCTAGTGTTTTACGGAATAATCATGTAAGGAGAAACTCAAGTTGGTGGTTTCAAACGTGAACATTCAACTGATCAGATATGAAATCATGCATGGACAGCATCATGATCTTCAACGATCTTAATCCGCACTTTTGAGATTTCTCCCCTTGTTTCCTTAACATATATATAAAAATTCTCAGACAAAACAGATGTCTAAAACGTGTTTTTTTTTGGATAAAATAAGGCTTGTGATTTCACATGAATTGCCTGCCAAGCAGACAATTCACATAAAATGTCAAGTCTTATTTTCTCTGAACAATAATTTAAAAAAACAAACAAACTAGAATGTTGTCTGCTAAATGTTTGCCTAGCTCTTTAGGAGTTAATTGTTCGTGATTTTTCCATATCTGATCAGTTATTCCTGGCTCTTTTAACCCTTAAAGCATCAATTACAAATGTTTGACAGTTTTTTTGTGTCACCTGCGTAGCATGGCAGACACATAGGGATCATGTCCATCCGTGTCGGCGGTGGCAGTGGCGGCGGCGGTGTGATCGTCACACTTTTCGTTTCCGTTCAATAACTTTTGAAGGGATGTATTGATTTCATTCAAATTTTGCAGAACTTTATATCACTATAGTCTGTTTGATATTGGTGATCATCCGCCAAATTTAGGCTGAGTTATGGCCCTTTTTTGACTTAGTTTTTGTTGTTCGTTTCTGCTCTATAACTTTTGAAGGGATGCATTGATTTCATTCAAACTTTACAGAATTTTATATCACTGTTAAATACAGGTCAAATTTGATATTGGTAATCATCCGCCAAATTTTGGCTGAGTTATGGCCCTTTTTTTACTTAGTTTTTGTTGGTGTGTTGATATTGGTTTCCAATCAATAACTTTGGCAGGGATGCTTTGATTTTATTGAAAGTTTGCAGAAGGATATATCATTGTAAACTACAGGTCAAGTCGATAATAGTTATCATCCGCAAAATTTTGGCTGAGTTATGGCCCTTTTTCTACTTAGTTTTTGGTGTTGTTCTGTTATTGGTTTTCCACTCAATAAATTTTGCAGGGAAGCATTGATTTTATTGAAAGTTTGCAGAAGGGTATATTATTGTAAAATACAGGTCAAGTTCGATAGTCCTAATCTTCTGCAAAATTTTGGGCAAGTTATGGCCATTTTTCGACTTAGTTGCCTTTAGGGATAGGAGCGATTATAAGGATCAGTGGTTTTTTTCCTTTTTCATATCAAATGGTTGGCGCTTTAAGCAGGCGACACATCCGTTTCTAAGAATTCTAGTTTTTCGTGTAAACAAAAAAAAACAGTGGCATTTCATGTAACTTGCCTACTAGATAGACAATTTACATAAAATGTTGTCTTAAATTCTCTGAAAAATAACCAAAAAAAAAAAAGATTCAAAATATTATCTGAAAAAAAAAAAAAAAAAAAAGGTTCAAAATATTATTTGCTGTAGTTGTGATTGTGCTTTAGGGGTTAAAACGTTTTACAGTGTTGGCAGAAAATGTTTCACAGTTTTGGCAGTAAAATGATTGCAAGAAACTGAAGTATTAAATGTTATTTTTGAATAATAATTGTGTTGAAATTAAAATCACTTATGTATTTTGTTGGTTCTATTTTGCTCACCTGAGCTATGCTTAGGCAGAGCTATAGTGATCAGTGTTTGTGTGTCATCCGTCCGTCAGCCTGTCCACATGTTCATTTGTTCAACACTACAAAAACAACAACTCCTCTAAAGCTGCTGAAGTGATTTGTCCCTAGTTAGGTATGAATGTTGCTTGGGTAGGGGGATTTAAAAATGGCTAAAATTATGGTCATCTGCATTTTCGTTTTGTTGCTATGACAACTGAAAGGCCCCTTTCTCTGACTTATAATGGGAAAATGGTTAAATTGAATTTTCTCCCTTATGCATGTAGTGATGTGAACCATATTTGGCAGTTATGGTCATTTGATTATCATCTACCAATTTTATGTGTTTTATGACCAGTGGGCATTTTGTTAGGTTGTCATGGCAAAATTTTAAAGTAGGAAATTTGTAAGGATCTAGCAGGTTGAGCTTCTCTTGTCTGGCCTTGTTAAGAGATAGTACTTACAGTATAGGTTGAATGGCAGCATGCAATTGAAATACCTCTTCCTCCTATCATTTCTTTACTTATTCAATGAAGTTTAGAGCTTGGCAAGTCCCTGCGTTCTGGCAAAGATAGATAGATTATAAAAAGAATGACCCTTGACAGCAAGAACACACACACAAAGGCAAAAATATCTGAAGTGTCTAAAACTTATAATAATAATAATACATGATTGGAGTAGCAAGAGCTTCAAGTTACAATCAATATTTTATTCTGAAAGGGTTATCTCCCCCTGCTCCTTAGCTGTATACATGTATAAAATCATTGTATTAGTAAACACCTCTTCTGAAACCCATCAAATTTCGTGTCAATCCTACTGTTAAAACGGGATTGACAGCTTGTTCAGATGGTCATGCTCCATTGACTGTCATGCCCATATATGGCAAAAATAATAATAAGCACCCTTCTTGTTCAAAACCAAGAACTGCTCAAATCATGAGCCTTTCATTAGTTGCAGTGACAGGATTGGAAAAATGTTGCATATATAACATCTGCATATCTTGCAGTGATTATTTCACTCAGGTGAGCGAGCCATGGCCTGTGGCCTCTTGTATTAATATGACATAGCCCATATTCTTAGGCAAGTTAAGGGGAGGTGTGTGTAAAATGAGTTTTGACCAACCAAGGATTTTGGATCTTCAGTGTTTTAGCCTTTAATAAATTTTGTCTTCCCCCAGAATATTCAGTTTATAGAAGGGTATATACCCTTACTGCTCCCCTCTCTCACCCCAACATCAATAATATATATATATATATATATATATATATTATATATATATATATATATACAAAAACAAAACAAAAAAAAATTCAAACCATGTTGATCAGCAGCCAGTTTTACAAAACTGAGTGTGACAAATATTCAGTTGTATTTAAACTGTATGAAAGTGTTTCACAAACCATAATGTGATTAATATTGTTATCTCCACTTTTTTTTTTTTTTTTAAAAAGTGATAGGGATATTGTGAATGCCTCTGTCTGTCTGTCCGTTCCTCTCGCTATCCTAAACACTGGGTGGAATTTAAACCAAATTTGCTTCATGATTTCACCTCATGGTAAGGGTGTGCGAGAGCAACATTATTTTTCTGGCATCCATCCAGTGTCCATCCATCTGCCCATCACATTATCTCCTACCGTTATAAGACTATCTCCTTCTACTCTATTTAATCGGTTATAAGAAGGGGGCTTATTGTTCCAAACTTATTGTTTAAGTCTTGTGTAATTCAGCTATAAAATGATGTTTTCTCTTCCAAAACAGTCCTAAAGATGAAGGTCCTTCTTACAAGATGGATCTAGACCTTTGAGATTGTTTTGGAATGGAAAACCCCTTTTTTATAACTGAAGAAATACAGTAAACCACTGGGTGGCATTAAAGACACATTTTGGATAACACCCTAATGACCATAAGCAGATAAAAATAATAAACCCTTGGTGACTCTGGCCACTCCTATAGGTAGGGGCCTGATAAGGGTAAAGATTTGATATCAGCAAAGTTTATGATGAAGACAGAGAAACAGGTAAGGTGGGTTATTTGGTGATCATTTGATATTTTTTTTCTTTTTATTCAATAAAATATAATAGCTGGTTTTTACTCATCAGAATCACCTCTCTAAGGCAGCTCTAATACCCACAACATGTTTTATGGAGAAGTACAGATATTTATGCCTCTAATCATCAATTCCCCTTTTAATTTGTTTTTTATTTGCATAAATTTTCAGTAGCACTATTTCAGTAGCTTTGTCAAAAGGTAATCACTGAAAAGGGTGAAATAAATTCTTGTTCAGGAAAAGAATAATTTTGTAGCCTTTTTTTTTTCGCAGACATTTGAGAAGTATTACCAACTATGGGCAGATTCAGCAGATGACAATAAGTTTTTACCTATTTTCCTGTAGAATAGGATTTGACATTTCATGCAAATGGTCTCCAGTGTCAAATCCTATTTTCCAGGAAATACAGGAAAAAATATTTCTTTATTGTTCTTTCTTTCCCAGCAGTTCAGCAGTAATAATAATGCCCTTCTGCTTTTATAGTAAATAGTGATTGATTATTGAAATTACTGGAAATCATGTTTTGTCATAAAAAATGCAATAAACAATGGAAAAAGAATTTCACAGTTTTTGACAGGTACTAAAGAAACATATTAAATTTCTGCAAAGTAACATACGCTAAGTGAAGATTCAGAACAGCCTGTGCATCTCCACAGCCTGATCAGTCTGCTATTTGGATGAAGAAGCAGTATATCTTATAGAGTGTGTTGTGAAGACTGATCAGACTGTGCAGATGTGAAGGCTGGTCTGAATTTTCACTAAACATACAGACTAGTTTGAAGAAATAACTTTCAGAAAATTCAGTTTGTGTGATTGCAGAAAATAAATATTCACATTTTTGGATACAATTATTTTTAGCTCACCTGAGCTGAAAGCTCAAGGTGAGCTTTTCTGATCACTCGCCGTCCGTCGTCGTCGTCGTATGTCCGTCTGTCCATCCACAATCTTTAAACAACATCTCCTAAACCACTGATTGGATTTTGACCAAACTTCACAGGAATGATCCTTGGTTGGTCCTCTTTCAAAGTTGTTCAAATGGTTCCGGTCAATTGCATATCTAGGTCACAGGAGCTATAAATAGATTTTTTAACTAAAAACTTAAATCTTCTTGTCAGAAACCACTGGACCGATTTCAATATAATTTTGTAGAAATGTTCCTTTGGTGACCCTCTACCAAGATTGGGCAAGCCATTCGGATTTGTCAAAAAACATGGCCGCCAGGGGGCGGGGCTTATTTTCCCTATGTATCTATATAGAAAACTTTAAAAATCTTCTTGTCAGAAACCACTGGACCGATTTCAGTGTAATTTTGCAGAAATGTTCCTTTGGTGATCCTCTACCAAGATTGTTCAAGCCATTTGGATTTGTCAAAAAACATGGCCGCCAGGGGGGCGGGGCTTATTTTCCCTATGTATCTATATAGAAAACTTTAAAAATCTTCTTGTCAGAAACCACTGGACCGATTTCAACGTAATTTTGCAGAAATGTTCCTTTGGTGATCCTCTACTAAGATTGTTCAAGCCATTTGGATTCGTCAAAAAACATGGCCGCTAGGGGGGCGGGGCTTATTTTCCCTATATATCTATATAGAAAACTTTAAAAATCTTCTTGTCAGAAACCGCAGGACTGATTTCCATATAATTTTGCAGAAATGTCCCTTTGGTGATCCTCTACCAAGATTGTTCAAGCCATTTGGATTTGTCAAAAAACATGGCCTCCAGGGGGCGGTGCTTATTTTCCCTATATATCTATATTGAAAAATGTAAAAATCATCTTGTCCGAAAGCACTGGACCGATTTCCATATAATTTTGCAGAAATGTTCCTTTGGTGATCCTCTACCAAGATTGTTCAAGCCATTTGGATTTGTCAAAAAACATGGCCACCAGAGGGCAGGGCTTATTTTCCCTATATATCTATATAGAAAATTTTAAAAATCTTCTTGTCCGAAACCACTGGACCGACTTCAATATAATTTTGCAGAAATGTTCCTGTGGTGATCCTCTACCAAGATTGTTCAAGCCATTTGGATTCGTCAAAAAACATGGCTGCCAGGGGGTGGGGCTTATTTTCCCTATATAGAAAACTTTAAAAATCTTCTTGTCAGAACCACTGGACCATTTTCCATATAATTTTGTAGAAATGTTCCTTTAGTGATCCTCTACCAAGATTGTTCGCGAGTCATTTGGATTTGTCAAAAAGCATGGCTGCCAGGGGGCAGGGCTTATTTTCCCTGTATATAGAAAAATGTAAAAATCATCTTGTCCCAAACCACAGGACCGATTTCCATATAATTTTGCAGAAATGTTCTTTTGGTGATCCACTACCAAGATTGTTCAAGCCGTTTGAATTTGTCAAAAAACATGGCCGCCAGGGGGCAGGGCTTATTTTCCCTATATATGTATCTATATAGAAAACTTTAAAAATCTTCTTGGCAGAAACCAATGGACCGATTTCAATATAACTTGGAAGGAATGTGTCTTTAGTCACCCTCTTCCAAGGTTGTTCAAGCCATCATGATTCGTCAAAAAATATGGCTGCAAGGGGGTGGGGCTTATTTTCCCTATATATCTATATAGAAAACTTGAAAAAAAAATCTTCTTGTTTTCCCTATATATCTAAATAGAAAACTTTAAAAATCTTCTTGTCAGAAACCACTGAACAGATTTCAATATAACTTGGCAGGAATGTTCCTTTGGTGACCCTCTACCAAGTTTGTTCAAGCTGTCATGATTCGTCAAAAAACATGGCCGTTAGGGCGTAGGGCTTTATAGCTATATAAAACTTTTTAAACCACTGGACCAATTTCAATATAACTTGGCAGAAATGTTCTTTTGGTGACCCTCTTTTAAGATTCAGATCAAGTTGTCAAGATTTGTAAAAAAACATGGCCGGGGGTGTGGTGGAGGGGGGTGGGGGTGGTTAGTGCTATAAAGTTTATACAAAAATATTAGAGCAGTGAACTTGGCTGATACTTCAACAGTAAATATGCAAATTTGTTTGGTCAGGTGAGCGATATAGGACCATCATGGTCCTCTTGTTTAAATTTCCTACCAGATTTATTATATAGTGCTTCATCAGTAGGATAAGGATTCAGTTTGTGAAGTGTTCTTATTTACTTTAGAAAATAAATAAATTAATAAATAAATAAATAAAAACTTTCAATTTTATATTTCTATTTCAGTTTTTTTTTTCCACAATGCAAGAAAAAACCACACTTTTATATTTTAGAAAAACTATCAAATTAAATGCAAAAAGTATACAAAGTCTCTGTCACTAGACGGTGAGGGCCCTGATCAGACTGCACGGATGCGTAGGGTGATCAGTGCTTTCACTGTCAGCATATGCCCATATAAATCACTGATCGATGCATTTACTGTTAGTTTCATATGTGGAAAAGCTATTTTATACATACTGCACTAAAAAATTGTCAGTGGACTGTGAAGGCCTTGATCAGACTGTGCGGACGCATAGAGTGATTAACGCTCTCACTATCAGCATATGCCCACATTTGTTAATGATAGAGGCATTCACTGTTAGTTTCATATGTTGAAAAGTTAATTTATATATAATATAGTATACAAAGTCTCTGTCAGTGGACTGTGATGGCCCTGATCAGACTGCGTGGATGCATAGGGTGATCAGCGCTCTCACTGTTAGCATGTTCCCACATTTGTTAATGATGCATTTACTGTTAGTTTTGTATGCTGAAATGCTATCTTGTATATAATGTAGTATATAAAGTCTCTGTCAGTAGACGGTGAGGGTCCTGTCAATTCAGACTGCGGATGCCTAGGGTCAGCAGTGCTTCCACTGTCAGCGAGGCCCCACATTTGGCACTGATCAATGTATTTACTGTTAGTTTCATATGCTGAAAACTATTTTATATTTTATATATAATATAGTATACAAAGTCCCTATCAGTGGATGATGAGGGCCCTGATCAGACTGCGCAGAGGTGTAGGGTGATCAGCGCTTTCACTTTCAACCTGTTCTCACATTTGTCAACGATTGATGCATTTACTGTTAGTTTTGTATGCTGAAAAGCTATTATACATTATGTAGTATACAAAGTCTCTGTCAGTGGATGGTGAGGGCCCTGATCAGACTGCTCAGACATATAGGGTGATCAGTGCTTTCAGTCAGCATTTGCCAATGACCGATGCATTTACTGTTAGTTCCATATGCTGAAAAGCTATATCGTACTTTATGTAGTATCCAAAGTCTCTGTCAGTGGATGATGAGGGCCCTGATCAGACTGTGCAGAGGCGTAGGGTGATCAGCACTTTCACTGTCAGCATGTGCCCATACTGGTCATTGAACAATGCATTTACTGTTAGTTTCATATTCTGAAATCTATTTTATACATAGTGTAGTATCCAAAGACTAACAGTGGACAGTGATCTGGCTGCGCTGACGCGTAGAGTGATCAGCGCTTTCACTGACAGCATTCACTGTTAAGTTGCTGTAAACATTCTGTAGAATCTAAATACTCTCAGCAGCCAGGAAGGGTGAGGATCAGATTGGGTGGACGCTGTTGATCGGTGTTCTAATATTTGCTTCGAGTATTGTCAAGTGATGTACCCATTTCATTTCATTTCATAGTATTTAAGGATTCTGTTGGCAAGTAGTGGAACCCTGATCCGACTGCGAGGGGGCGTGAACTGATCTGGGCCTTTACTGCACATATGTGCTTGAAGACATGTTTGTCCCCATCAGTTGGTTATTTCCTTGGATTCTCTCAGTATTCTTATGAACACTTTACTGTTGTTCTCTCACCTTCCTTCTCTTGTACCTATCTTTACTCCTATGACCAACAACTATGTTCCCCTCCTTTCAAATGTTTATTTATACCATTTCAAAGTACCTCTCTTGATTATGTAGACTCCAGGCAGACAGTCAGGACCATGAAACAGAGATTTTAAATCAGATGGTCTTGGTGGCTTTATACAAACTTGCTACATGACTTCCCCTCATGGTAAGGGTGTGCAAGAGCAACATTATTTTTCAGTCCGTGTGGCGTCCATCCATCTGTCGGTCACACAAATGACATCTCCTAAACCACTAAAAAGATTTTACCCAAACTTGCTACATGTCTTCCCCAGGTGGTAAGGGTGTGTGAGATTAACATTTTTCTGTCTGTCCATCTATCATGCTATCTTGATTGGACAAGTGCATTTCGCCCATTTACTTGGCCACGGATAAGTGATAAAATTTAATAATTCCACAGCCTTGCAATACAAATATTCTGTGATTATGTAAACGATAGCTGAGGCCCTGATCCATTGCATATATGCCTTTTCACAGGTAATTGTATGTATATCAGAAGACTTGTTGTAAAGGAATATTTGATAAGATTTCTGACATGACAGCAAGGATTTTGGACCTTCAATGTTCTAGCCTATTGAGGTTAATGGAAAACGATAATTCACGTCGTCAACTTAGTGCGTGCAAAAGAGCGCGTTTGATGACGTTGCAAGTAAACATTTACTCGCCACGTCCGCTGCAATGCTGCAGATGCAAATTTTAATGCACTCAGGCTTCGCCTTCATGAATTAATACTTTGCAATCTGCCCTCCAACACCATGCGTCACTTGCATTAATTCACAGTAGAGACTATTTTGATTCAAACATGATACAGAAGGAAAAATCAACATTGTGGCATGTTTTCCAAAGAACTCTCCTGCACTGGATGTTGCTAGAAGTAAATGTTTACATCAAAAGCCCCCTTTAGCATGCACTACGTTGACTATGTGAATTGTTTAGGGGATAACTGTATTGGAAATTATCTTTTTGGGAGGTAAATCAGCGGTTTTACGTTAAAAAAATTTGTTTTACAGTGCGCGTTAGCGGAGCCGTAAAACGTACTTTGCGACCGTAAAACGACGATTTACCTCCCCAGATGACAATTTTAAATGCAGTTATCCCCATTCTAATGCATTTATTCATTTGTTTTGTTGAAAAATAATGTACTATTTGTACAAACGCCAAGTGCTGTTGGCTGCATAAAACCAAATGCCAAGCCAATGAAAAGCGACGTTACATGCCGTGTTGATGTCGGATTTCTGACAGAACATCGCAGAATATACTGTCTCAAATTTTAGGTAATCCAGTCAGACATCGCGTTACATACACAAGTGCTTTAGAATGTAGTTTGATCACGTTGACATTTCCATTTAGGTCAATAGGAGAACATTAATGTCATATTAGAATTGTCTCTTAACCCATTCATTATTGAGTATCCGAAGTGGACTCTTCTATTCTTGGATTTGGATATATCCACTGCTGTAAATAGGGGTTACAGTGTAAAATCAAAAACAGAATGGCAAACAGTGAAGTTCCTGATGAGATGGCTCCTTACCTTCATGTCATGATCTACACTGCAAAGATATATGTTTTGGTCTGCCAAACTGAAAAGGTTAATTCTCCATAAAAACATGGATACATATTAGAAGTGCCTTAAGCTTGCTCAGTCGCTTCTAACAACTTATATACTTTATGAAGAAATGGAGGAAATTATGTCTAGAATCATCAAAGTACACCTCCAATCCAAGTCTTCCGGCATGTAACAGAAGTAAGATAGAAAAAAAATGTTGCAAAATACAGTGGCACAGTCATCTCTCAGCAACAGTTCCTTCCCTATCACAGCCACTTTGTGGACTTCCTAAATGCTGTTTTAATTTGTGTTTAACTGCTCTACAACAGCTACCCCTCTATAATATCCAGTTTTGTATCATCCCAATTAAAGGGGGCTGTTTTAGAGAGGTTCCACTGCATCCTTCAGGTGAATGGATATACATTCAAGGGAGGCAACTTTCAAAATTAATTTTGCCTCCTGAAAAGGAGTCTATGCTAAAATGAAAGAATTTGCTCTCATTGGTAGCAAATTCTTTAAGCAGGGCTGAGGAAATACTATACCTGACTTGTCCAACTAGTCCTATTTCCATGAGGACAAGTAAAAAGAAATTGTCTTAAAATTGAAAAAAAAAAAGTATTTATAATATACACAAACAAAACAGAAAATAGGGAACAATTATTAGCAGAGCTCTAATTAAGAGGGAGTAAAGGTATTTCAGCATTGAATTTTTTGAAAATCAGCATTGAAATTGAAGCTGAGGGGGTAAAAATACTCAAAGAAATTTTGGATCTCGGCATTGAAATCAAATTTAGTGGGTAAAGTTTTTCAGTGAACTTTGTCTTTTGATATGAAGCAGTTTCCCTCGCATTGAATCTGTTGTGAGCAGGAGCAGTACACTAGATCAGAACGGGCTTAACCCTAGAGCTTGAAAGACAAACGCATTACTAGGTGTTTTTATTTTCTCTTTTTTTTCAGAGAAAATAAAGCTTGGTATTTTATGTGAATTGTCTGCTTAGCAGACAATTCACATGAAATTCCAAGCTTTATTTTCTCTGAAAAAGTAGAATTTTTTATGCTACACATAAGCTTGGCACTTGAAGAGTTAAGCATTGCAAATGGGCATTTAAGCATTAAGCTTTAAAGCAGGGGGTAAAATACTCTTTGTACCAAAACCTTATATAGAGCCCCATATTAGCATCAGCTTTGAGAATTTAAACCTTACACATTTATACATGGTTTTACAGCGATGTTTTACAGATGAAGTAAAGGACTTCTACGCAAACCGAAAACATAATTATAATTAAGACTGCATCAGAATTAACCAGTTAAGTGACAACCACAATTATAGCGGATGGCAATCTTGATTTTCCAGAAAATAAGGCTTGACATTTTACGTGATTGTATAATCAGCAGCTCATCACATGAAATTTCAAGCCTTATTTCCTCAGAAAAAAAACAAACTATTTAGCTCTATAGACCCAAATGCTGCATTTGCAGACAGTGCAGATCCAGAAACTGCTTGTAAAGAGGACCCACTCTGTTTGCCATTCTGTTACTGATTTTTGACTGAAACCCATATTTGCAACAAAGAATTTGTCCAAATTCAGAGATAGAAGTGTCTATTTCAGAAACACGAGGGTGAAAGGGTTAACCTTCACCACTCTCATGGCAATTCATTATTTTTTATCTAATTTTCCAAAAAAAACAAAAACAAAACAGGATTTGACATTTCATGCAAATTGACTCCAGTGTGACACTTTGCATGAAATGTTAAAACCTGTTTTCTTAGAAAAATAAGGCAGATATTTTAAAATGTCATCTGAATATATATTACCCAGAGTGCTAAGCATTAAACAAAATGCGGTTCCTCTGTACAGTTCCATGCATACCAAACGAATGAATGCGTAACCATTGGTTAAGAACGTGAAACAATCAGAGCACCATCGGTTAGACATTCGATGACTCAAAAGAGGTAAACAAACTTTGTATGTTCTGTGCTTCACGAGTGATATAAATGTTTTGAGGAAATTATTTGAAAAACGGGGAATTACATTCAACAGCCCATTGATATCGGCGTCTGTGGAGTAAATCAGACTACTTATTTCACACATATTGGCTGAATTATAATTTTTGAGTGCTGAAGGTGAAAGCCATAGAAAAAAAAGTGGAAATTCATGGTGTTAATTGTCCTTTATTTAATTTTGCACTTTGCTGGAAGTACAGCATATTATCATGCTCACAGGATAGAAACATATGATTATTTGTTATTGATATTTTGGTTGTCTATGCAGCATTGTTGAGAAATTGCCATGGGAAGGGTCGAAAATGGGTGTTAACGCATTAGATCTAAATAAATAGAAACAAAACTTACAGCTCTAATGCATAACCACTCGTTTTTGACCCATACTGTGGTGATTTCTCAACAATGCTGCATTGACAGCCAAAATATCCATAGCACAATCATATGTGACTATCCTGTATGCTTGATAATATGCTCAACTTCTAGCAAAGTGCAAAATTAAGTAAAGGACAATAAACAACAAATTTCCACATTTTTAATGGCTTTCAGTAGACCTTCAGCATGCGAAATATAATTCAGCCAGTATGTGTTAGGTGGTCTGAGATTTACACAACAGATATGGATATCAATGGGCGGTTGAATGTATGTAATTCTCTGTTTTTCAAATAATTTCCTCAAATTTATATCGCTCATGAAACAGAAAAATCATTTTGTTTACCTGTTTAGAGTAATCAAATGCCTAACCGATGTTGTTCTAATTATTTCACATTCTTAATCGACGGTTAAGCATTCATTCCTTTGGTAGGCGTGAGTTCTTTACATTCATATGTTGGTTATTGCCATCACTTCTTTTGGTACCTCGAGGAAGGCTGTACTTCTGAATGTGGTTTCTGGGTAACTACCATATTTACTTTAAATATTGGGACACTTTAACCCTTAAACTGCCATTCACAACAATTGTCGTCTGCTTTGTCATCTGCTTGTGATTTTAAAGCCATTTTTGCAAACAGTGTGGACCCAGATCAGACTGCTTCTTAGGAGCAGTCTGATCTGGGTCCACACTGTTTGCCTGTATGCAAAAATAGATTTGAAAAATTTTGCAAGAATATTCAGCAGGCAACATAAACAGACGACATTTTCAGATGCAGGTTTTCTTGGCGTTTTAAGGATTAGTTAACTCATTACCTTTCTTCTCTTAGAATTTGAACAAGGCTCTTTTATTTTCTGTTGATTTGTCTAAAGTAATGCTGGATTTATGGCAAACAGTGTAGACCTGATCAGATGCCATGTTATGCAGCGTCTGATTTGGGTCTACACTATTTGCACAAGCCTGTCTTTCCCCTATACTTAGGCTTATTATGGTACATTTATATTTTTGACCTTTCATATTTATAACGATTAAACCACAAGCTTGTCATCTGCTTAATTTAGCCTTCAGAGTGCTGAAGGTTAACATTTAAAGTGCCAATCACATTAGCAGCACACGAAATTCTGAACTTTATTTTTTATTTTATTTATTTTATTATCATTATTTTTTAAAGAAACTAAAATGACATTGGGTGTGAATCATCTGAAATGGCAAACCATAATTTCTCTAAAATATATATATATAAAAAAAAAAACAAACAAACAAAAAAACAAAAGGATATCAGAAATGCAATGCACTCTAAAAGGAAAGAATTTCTTTCTGTTGTGAGCAAGCATTTCTTTATAGAGTAGAACCTTTTACAGAAGAGGCTTAATGTGCAGGAAAGCAAACAGGAAGTCACAAAAATAGTCTCCTTTGTCAAAACAAAATAGAGACTCAGCCAGGCGGCTTAACGGGTCAATCGTGCAGCATTTTGCTCGTGCGAGTATATCTTCTGTGTATCTCTAGCACATGTGAGTAGGAAAACCACTCCATTTATGTGTTCCCTTGTTGGGCTCCGTGGTGGGCGGAGAGCACGGAGGACGAATTTTAATACAACTTCATCATGGGTAATGATAAAAGAAAAAGAACTAAACAAACTCCAGACACTGATAATTCAGATTTTGACGAAAATTCTCAAACTCCATCTACCTCAACAAATGATACGTCTCCTCAACACTTTCCACGCTTCATTTTAATTGAAAGCAAAGAAGAGAACAGACAGATAACATCTCTGTCACCGTTTCTTATACAAAAAATCATACAGAGTATAGCTGGTGAACCTGAAAACATCAAAAAACTACACAGATCGAATCAGCTACTCATTGAGGTATCCAAGAAAGCCCATGCCGAGAATCTTCTTCGTGCACAGACTTTTCACGACTTGAAAGTCCGAGTGTACCCTCATACCTCGCTAAATTCCTCAAAAGGGGTAATTCGTTGTCCCGAATTGAGGAATTGCGGCGAGGAGGAGATTCTCGAGGGCACAAGATCTCAAGGAGTAACTGGAGTAAAAAGATTCAAAATAAAACGAAACGGAGAGTTAAAAGACACAAACACCTTTGTTTTTACTTTCAATACGCCAGTTTTACCCAAAACGGTCAAAGTGGCATACTTTAGAGTCAACGTAGAAGTCTACCTACCAAATCCCTTGCGTTGTCATAATTGCCAAAAATATGGACACCATGAGGATAGGTGTTCTAAAGACCCTATCTGTTCGAAATGCGGTCAAACAGGAGAACACCTCGAAAATAGATGTAGCAACGAATTACACTGTGTCAATTGTGGTGAAAAACACAGTGCTGACTCTAAAGAATGCCGAATTTGGCACAAAGAAAAGGAAATCTTGCGTATCAAGTTCACCAGAAATATTTCTTTCGTTGAAGCGAGGAAACTTGTTGAGACCCCAACTCCAATACCTGGAATCAGTTATGCCAACATCACCCAGTCTTCTATGAGAAAGGTTTCCGTGGTTGATACTGCCACTCAAACTGATCCGATCACTATTCTAGACTCTGCAGTACAATCAAGTACAACAAACACAAACAGCAAAACAGAAGATCTGCAGAAACAAAAAGGTCAAACAAACACCACAAACAAAAATCAAACAAAGACACCTATTCAGGAGAAAAAAGGAGAGGGTGGCCTGAAAAAAGCCACCATTGAGATGATAAGGAAAGATTGGAAGAAACAACAACAGAAAGAAAGACAAGCAAGAAGTCATTCATCTCCACCTACGAAAGAAACAAAATCAAAATCTAGTCAAGGAACACAAAGACCAAGCACATCAAACAGAGAACGAAAAGGTTCAAATAATGTTATTCAACAACATAACAGATTCGGATCTTTGAGTGACAGTAGCGATGATATGGAGTTAGGAGAAGCTCCAGATCGCCCACGAACTAACAGAAATAGATCGAGATCATCAGAACATTCACACGTCAACAATAATAGATCAAAATCACCAATAACATATCCTTAGTTGCTAGTCTAACTAAAATTTAACAAGTCTAAAATGAATTCAAATCACAAAATAATACAATGGAACTGTCGAGGTCTAAAGTCAAACTATAACGAGATCTTATTACTTTTATCTTTATTGAGTCCATCAGTTTTTTGCTTGCAAGAAACTTTTTTAAAAACTGATGATCAATTACATATCAGAGATTTCATTACATACAATTATATATATTCCGAAGGCCAGAGGCCGTCTGGTGGAAGCTCAATCTTAGTTCACTCTTCATGTCCCCAGCGAGAAATTAAACTTGTAACCAATCTTCAAGCCGTTGCGATTTCTGTCACTTTAGATAAAGAAATTACTATTTGTTCTGTGTATATACCTCCAAATTTTCATTTAGAGACCGAACATTTAGACACTTTACTCAAACAACTCCCTTCACCCTATATACTAGTTGGTGACTTCAATGGTCACAATATCCTTTGGGGATGTAAAGATAACAACCCTAAAGGTAATATTATTGAAGACTTTATAATCAAAAACGATCTTTGTCTTATGAATGACAAATCTCACACCTATCTCCACCCTGCAACTGGAAATTTTTCTTCTTTAGATCTTTCCCTATGTCATCCATCTCTACTGCTGGATTTCGATTGGACGGTCAGTGAAGATCAACATGGAAGTGACCACTTCCCTGTTATTATTGAAAGCGTAAATAATTCCACGAACGATCACAACGCAAAGTGGAAACTAAATAAAGCAAATTGG
The DNA here is from genome assembly GCA_964016985.1 of Anodontia alba. NCBI lineage: Eukaryota > Metazoa > Mollusca > Bivalvia > Lucinida > Lucinidae > Anodontia > Anodontia alba. Next base: position 85,426,228 of record OZ024823.1, read on the forward strand.
GAATTGTATCACTCATTATGTGAAGAAAGTCTAAAAATAGATAAGTTTAACAATTCCTTGGATCCTCTAGATGATTTTACTTCTTCTCTTCTCGATATCTCTAACAAAAGTATACCGAAAACCTCGACAAATCCAAAGAAAAGCAAGCCATGGTACAATGATGAATGCAAAGATGCCATAAAACAGCGCAAGCAAGCATTATCAAAGTTCTGCAGATATCCAACAAAGGAGAACCTGAATAAAGTAAAGAATTTCAGAGCAAAGGCTCGTCGAACAATAAAGGCCTCCAAACGCAAATCATGGCAATCTTACGTTTCGAATTTAAATTATAAAACTCCTATTAAAAAGGTTTGGGACATGATACGAAAAATATCTGGTAAATCAAAATCACCCAGTTTCACCCACTTAAATACAAAACGTGGAACAAAGGCCACATCAAAGGAAGAGATAGCAAACACACTTGGCGAAACTTTTTTGGATAATTCTTCATCTCGGAATTATTCAGAGAAGTTTCAAAACATCAAAAAACAAGAAGAAAAGATCAAACTTAATTTCACCTCTTCAAATACTGAAGAATATAACAGCCTGTTTAACATTACAGAACTTAAAGATGCTATCGCAGTATCAAAAGATACAGCTACAGGCCCTGATGACATCCATTACCAGATGCTTAAACACCTTCCCGAAACCGCCCTTGACACACTTTTACATATTTTCAACGGTATATGGACAACAGGAGTTTTTCCAGAAAGCTGGCGTTTGGCCACAATTATACCTATTCCCAAACCAGGGAAAGATCATGCAGAACCAACAAACTACAGACCAATAGCGCTAACAAGTTGCCTTTGCAAAACACTAGAGAGAATGATAAACAAACGACTTGTTTGGTACTTAGAATCTAACAATCTGATAACAAAACTTCAGTCGGGATTCCGAGCTGAACGTAGTACCAATGATAATTTAGTTAGACTAGAAACTTTTATCCGTGATGCTTTTATCAAACGAGAACATGTAGTCGCTGTATTTTTCGATTTGGAAAAAGCCTATGATACCACTTGGCGATATGGAATTTTAAAAGACCTACATAACTTTGGTATGAAAGGAAGACTACCAAACTTTATTAAAAGTTTTCTTGAAGATCGTACAATACAAGTGCGTGTAGGATCGACCCTGTCTGATCTCTATGATCAAGAACAGGGCGTTCCTCAAGGAGCCATACTTTCAACCACGTTATTCAACGTGAAATTAAACGATATTATAAACTGTCTGGATTACAAAACAGATGGTTCTTTGTACGTTGATGATTTCTGTATTTGTTTTCGCTCGAAAAATATGCGCACAATAGAAAGACATCTACAGCAATGTCTAAATAGAATTGAAGACTGGGCAACTAGAAATGGCTTTAAATTTTCCAAATCGAAAACTCAGTGCGTTCATTTCTGTCAACAACGGAAAATACACAACGATCCAGCGCTCTACATATATGGATCTCAAATACCAGTTGTTGCTGAATCTAAATTTCTTGGAGTTATATTTGATAAAAAACTCTCCTTCATACCCCATATAAAATACTTGAAAGCGAAATGTTTAAAAGCATTAAACCTTTTAAAAGTTTTATCTCACACAAGTTGGGGAGCGGACAGAACAACTCTTCTTCACCTGTATCGTTCTTTAATTCGATCAAAACTTGATTATGGGTCCATCGTATATGGATCTGCTAGAAAATCTTATCTACAGATGTTAGACACTGTACATAATCAAGGACTTCGTTTAGCATTGGGAGCTTTTCGTACATCTCCAGTATCGAGTCTTAACGTGGAAGCAGATGAGCCATCGTTATGGCTACACAGAGAAAAATTGTCCCTTCAGTATGCCATCAGACTTGCTGCTAACCCTTCTAACCCTGCTTTTGAAGTCACATTTCCACCACAATTTCAGGAATATTATGAAAGAAAACCTAACGGTATTAAATCCTTCGGCCTTCGTATAGCACCACTTTTAGAATCTACTAATATTAACATTAAAAACATTCAAAAACACTCGTTTTCTGATATTCCATCCTGGTGCATTACTAAACCAAATATTCTTTTCGATTTACACAACAGCAAAAAGTCACTTTCTGATTCACATCTCATGAAACAAAACTTCCAAGAATTACAGTCGCGACTTTCAGATTATCAACACATCTACACTGATGGCTCAAAAGTTGAAGATAAGGTTGGCTGTGCGTATATATCGGGCAGCCACCATGAAAAGATCCGTCTTCCTGATGGCTCATCTATTTTCACTGCTGAATCCAAGGCTATTGATATGGCTTTGGATTACGTTATGAATAACTCTTTAGAGAACAAATTCGTTATTTTCTCTGACTCCCTTTCTGTTTTGAAATCTCTAAATCATACATCTTCAAAAAATCCCAAAATCCAGAACGTGATAGAAAAACATCACGAGCTATCAAAAACTAAGGAAATTTTGTTCTGTTGGCTCCCCAGCCATGTTGGCATAAAAGGTAACGAGGCTGCCGACGTAAAAGCAAAGGCCTCACTCGATCTAGAAATTTCGAATTTTAAACTTCCATGTACAGATTTTAAATCTTTTATCAACAGGTACATCTTATCCAAATGGCAGCTGTCATGGGACAGAGCGACATTCAATAAACTACATGAAATAAAACCGGTTCTTGGTAAAAATAATATTTATCGGTCATTAAGGCGAGAAGAAGTGGTTCTTACTCGGCTACGCATAGGTCATACTAGACTCACACATTCTTATCTACTCAAACGAGAAGATCAGCCATTTTGTATCAGCTGTAATGAACCTTTTACGGTAAAACACTTTCTGATCGATTGCATTGAATTCTCTCATGTACGACGTCAATTCTTCCAAACAAATGACCTGAGATACTTATTTGAAAATGTACCAAATGATAGCATACTTATGTTTTTAAAACACATCAATTTTTTGAACAAAGTATAACTGCTTTAATTTTTAAATTCGTTCTAGTTTTACATTTTATGCATTTATGACTTACCATTATAATCGTTTCACTACAGAACCATGTTAGTTCACCATTTTGACGCAAATGACCCTCATGGGTTGATGCGTCGTTAAACCTGAACTCATCATCATCAGAGACTCAGCCAGGGTCATCAGGCTAGATTTTTTGTGTAGTGCTTTGTTTTGACTTGACCGTCTTACCCTTCAACTTGTTTTTAAAAAAACACTTTACAAACAGGCCATTTTCTAGGTCCCTAAGTTTCAAGAATTATGTCTCTTTACCTAAAGGGAAGGGGCCATTGTTTTTGGTGTAGATCCAATTGGATAAGGCATTGGTGTGACACTTTCTTTTCTGCACAATAACTTTTGAACCTGTGGTTGGATTCTTGTCTAATTTTCATGGATATAAAATTGGGACATATCATAGTTGATTAAATTTTGGTGACAGTGACCTAATTTTCGGGGTCACAGCAGTAGAAAAAATAGCCATCAGAAGAGATGGCAAATCCCCCGACCACACCTCAAATGACCGTCTTTTTTCAATCTAGGGCAACAGAGATGTAATTTTATCAAGGGATACACTTGTTTAGCCCTGCAGTGGGTGATAACTCCACATCTGTGAATCAAACATAGAACTCTAAAACCCTAAGTTGTCGAAACTGGATTTTGTGTTTTTCAACAAAGAAACTGAAAATAATGAGTAAAAATAAGGCCCGTTGCCTGCAATGAATATAACTCTCAAACTGTTAGTCGTAGAAACTGGATTTTGTGTTCGCTAGTGATTTTCAACAGAATCCAAAAATAATGAGAAAAATAAAGCCTGCTGCATGCATTGCTTATAAATCTGCATCCGCAGTATAAGTAAGGGAGATAACTCCAACACTCCGTAGGTCAGAGTTGTCCTTATATATTGTGACACACCTAGAGTATGTTCTTAGCATCTCTACTAACTATCATTAAATGTCTCCACTGGTTAAAGAGATGGCCTGCACAAGATTTTACCACCAGGGGAGATAATTGAAAATAAATGGATTAAACAAGTAACCCATAGTTACAATTTTTAAATGCAACTCTCCTTCTTAATGTTCTAAGCATCCCTATTAATTATCACCAAAAAATCTCAACTGGTAGAGAAGTTATGACCATCAGCAAATTTAACAACCACAGGAGACAACTCAAAAATGGAGTCAGACTTGTCTTTTGTGTACATGACATGCCTACTCAATGTCCTCTACAACTTGATGAAGTATCATAAAACTATCCCAAAAGGTTTAAGAGTTATGGCCTGCACAAGATTTAACAACTATGGGAGATAACTCCAGAAATGAGTCAGAGTTGTTGTTCTTTTATGTGACACACCTACTCAATGTCCTCTACAACTTGATCAAGTATCATAATAATATCTCAAAGGGTTATTGAGTTATGGCCTGCACAAGATTTCATAACTATGAGAGATAACTCCAGAATGCAGTCAGAGTTGTCATTCTTGTATGCGACACCCCTACTCAATGTCCTCTACCTATTGGTGAAGTATCATGACAATAACTTATAGGGTTTTAGAGTTATGGGCCACACAAGAGTTAACAACTATGGGAGATAACTCCCAAAACGGAGTCAGCTAGAGTTGTTGTTCTTGTATGTGACACACCTACTCAATGTCCTCTACAACTTGATCAAGTATCATGAAAATATCGCAAATGTTATTGAGTTATGGCCTGCACAAGATTTTATAACTGGAGATAACTCAAGAACGCAGTCAGAGTTGTGTTTCTTGTATGCGACACGCCTACTCAATGTCCTCTACATATTGGTGAAGTATCATGAAAATATCTTAAAGGGTTTCATCAAGTTGTAGAGGACATTTTACAATTTTGGGAGACTATGGGAGATAAATCCTGAACCAAGTCGACTAGAGTTGTCATTCTTGCACGCGGCACCCCTACCCAATGCCCTGTACAACCTGACAGTTTCATGAAAACAGCTCAAAGGGTAAAGGAGTTATGGGCCGCACTAAGTTTCGTCTACAGACGGACGGACAGACGGACGGACACCAGGGCAATCGCTATATCCCCCGAACCTATCGGTCGGGGTATAAAAATGAAAATACGTGGTGAAGTGACAACTGTTTTCTACGTTTTATGATTTGACCTTCTATTTACTACCATATAAACACATTTTATCATCCTTGGTGATCAAAATGTTGCAAAACAATGTTTTAAAGCCTGCTGTCACCAGTATTGTCGATGTGTCCTGCTGCTGTACAGTTTTCTACTTCAAAACTGATTTATGTTAGCCAGCTCTAAATACACCATGTAGTTTTAAACCTACAGTGTAGCAAAACTATTCACCACAACCCTCTCTGTAGTGCTAGCCTTATGCTACTTCTCAGTGGGGTGAGTTGCCAAAGTCTGGCACTTTTGTTTTGTGCTTTGTAGGGACTTGATCATCTCTTTTGCAACCTGTTTCAAGAAAGCGCTTTACAAAATGGCCATTACCCATCTCAGTCCCTAAGTTTCAATAACTAAAAAATATGTTTTCCAGTCTGTCCCTGTTCTTAAGATTATTGCAGTATATATTGAACTATATCATAAGAAAGTCTTAAGAATACCACATTTACCCTAAGTATTAGGACACTTCAACTCTTCACCATACTTGTTCAAAGATTTTGCCCCTGTAGCCTGGTGGATAGGATAGTTGACACTTAATCCATTAGGTTTCTCACCGCTGTGGTTCGAGCCTCCTTCGGGTCACATGTGAGAAAGCCAAGTTCTGCTTACGGATGACCACTTGTTTTCCCCGGGTTCTCCGATTTTCGCCCACCTTTGATGAATGATCGGCTTGATATAATTCAAACATTCTTGAAAGGCCCGTAAAACCCAACAAAAAAAAATCAAAGATTTGAACAAGTACAATTTACTACACGATGTTATGTCTAAAAATTGTTTGATGAGTGATCCTAAGGACATGCCGCATTCTCATCTGGGTCTACACTGTATGCTCAGGCCTGTCTGTTAGAATCTGTATGGTAAATACGGTAACAGATAGCAATGGGAGATTAACAGTAACTTAGCAGACATTGGGTCCCCGTTGCTATATACTAAGATTCAGCCGCAAAGCTTTCTTTGTTCTGGAGAAGGAGGTTTTAAAGTGTTTTTACCTTGTATGGGCATTGCAGCCATCTTGTTGAATAGAGCAAAACCATTTGATCAAATTGTTAGTTCCACTTCGACAGAAGGTCTCATGTGAAATCTGTGGAAAATTGGCATGCAGTTTCAGAGAAGAAGACATTTAAAGATTTATAAGTTTTTATACATGTACAACCCCAGGGAGAACAGCAGATACCCCTAGAGGGATAAAAGGTTTGCAAGTTCTACTACTTTAAGCATACAATGTAAGTTCCAGCCATAAGAAAATGACTTTTTAAGTTTGTATGGGGACACAAATTTGACCTTGTCATAAAATGGTCACCCTAGGATCATCATCTGAACAAATTTGGTAGCCCTTGAATCTGCAATGCTTTAATAACAAGATTTAATCTCTTAACCAATTTAAACAATTTTTGAGATATCTTGCTTGCAAGGTTAAAATGCTAAAATTTTCAAAGGGCCATAATAAAAAAAATACAGTTTTTTTCAGAAGTTAATAGGGTCATCTACTTTTCCCCAGTCAGCACATCTAGTTTCAATACAATACTCAAATAGATTTTTGAGATATCTTGCTTACAACAAGATTTCATTGCAATTTTTTGCAAAAGGGCATAACTAAAAAAGATAACTTGTTGAAGTGATGGTGTCATGGCTTGATATATATACTTAAAGCCAAAAGTAACTTTACAGCTTATATTTGTACGCTCTACTGACTTTTGCTAAGTGAAATTTAAAACTTGTTTTAATGATGCTAAAGAACAATCATTTATGCACATGATACACATTTGCTGAGTCCTTTCTTTATTCGCTTAGATATGTATTGAAAATTGTTCTGAAATTAACAAAAAGTCTGCATCATCCATTGCGCAACTTCAGAACGCGTCGATTTTTTATCGAGAAGGCCGTGTGATCAAACTTAATGATGTTTGTAATGGAAATCCTAGAGGAAATTGTCGTCCATTTTTCTTTTGACATGATCAGAACCTTTGTGCCGTTTTCTGGTCATACACTCTCTGTAGAGGTCCAAAGACATCACCGTTTAAAACTTCCAAAACATACCGGAGATATGAATTGTACGAGCGACGAAAGTTTACTATTGTTTTTTATTGCAAGGGAGATTTCACCGTGAAGCAACCTTTAATAATTGCCATTAATTAGCCAGGTGGAACAGAAAAAATGTTTTGCAGGGAATTTATCGACAAACAATGGACTTTCAGATTTTGTGTTAAAAAGCATTTTCTGCGTTTGAAGTTGAGAAAATTTGAAAATATTGTTTTTGATAAAAGTGCAGGTAACTCCAGACTGGAATCACTTAAACGAATGTTTTCTCTTGAATCCTGCTGAGACTAACCGTAGAAAACATCTGTATTATTTTTTACAACCAGATCGAAGTAGAAACAAAATTACTAATTCATAAAAAGTGACAAGTTACTTTTGGTTTTGCGTATATACATTGTATCAATTTAAGGCGAACATTTTGTTTCATTGTTATGGCAAAACTTTAAAGTAGGAAATATGTAAAATACCAGCATATGAAGCACTAGCAGGGAAAGATGACCATGTGATGCGCCCACAGGAAAAGAACGTGAAGCACCAGCAGGGTAAGGAGACCCTGCAGAGCTTGCTTCTTGCCAATTTTTAGCTCTGGTGGCCGTTTTTTTCAGCCTAGTGCAACCATTTCAGCAATTTTGGTAAAAAGACATGAGAAAAACATACCTGTGAAATTATTTTGAAATCGACTAGTGGCCATGGAGGAGATGTCCTTTAAAGTTTTTTTTCACTTTAATTAGCTCTGGCAACCATTTTGCTCAGCAGAGCAGAACCATTTTTCGCAGTTTTGGTAAAGGGGCATACGAGGAACATTATTGTGAAATTATTTTGAAATCCGACCACTGGCACAGGGAGATTCGTTAAAAGGTTTTTCTATTTTTAGCTCTGGTGACCATTTTGTTCAGCAGAGCAGAACCATTTTGGTAAAGGGGGATAGGAGGAACATTTCTGTGAGATCATTAGCTCACCTGCAGCCAAGCTCCAGGTCCGCTTATGCGATCGTCTGTTGTCGGTCGTCAGTCCGTCCGTCCGTCCGTCCGTTTGCGTTTCACATTTTCAACTACTCCTAAACTGTTGAACAGATTGACACGAAACTTGGTAGGAGGCATCGGGATGACGTATATCAAAAATAGCTAAAGTCGTTCCAATCGGAAATCCAAGATGGCCGCCATGGTGGCAGTCTTGAAAATCTATTTTTCGCTTCTCCTGAAACCGAGAGGCTAATTGACTTGAAACTTGTTAGGAAGCAGAGGGGTATTTTGTAGATCAAAAATAGTTAAAATCTTTCCCATCGGAAATCCAAGATGGCCGCCAGAAAATCTATTTTTCGCTTCTTCTCTTGAACCGAAAAGCCACTTGACTTGAAACTTGGTAGGAAACATTGGGGTGACTTGTAGATCATAAAATAGCTAAAATCTTTCCGATCGGAAATTCAAGGTGATCTTGAAAATCTATTTTTCGCTTCTCCTCCTGAACCGAGAGGACAAATGACTTGAACCCTGGTAGGAAGCATCGGGGTGACTTGTAGATCAAAAATAGCTAAAATCATTCTGATCGGAAATCCAAGATGGCCCCCATCGCGGCCATCTTGAAAAAACTATTTTATGCTTCTCCTCCTGAACTGAAAGGCCAGTTGACTTCAAACTTGGTAGGTAGCATCGGGGTGACTTGTAGATCAAAAATAGTTCCAATTGGAAATCCAAGTTGGCCGCCATCTATTTTTCACTTCTTCTCCTGAACCAAAAGGCTAATTGACTTGAAACTTGGTTGGAAGCATCGGGGTGACTTGTAGATCAAAAATAGCTAAATCGTTCCAATGGGAAATCCAAGATGGCCGTCATGGCAGCCATCTTGAAAATCTATATTTCGCTTCTCCTCCTGAACCCAAATGCAAATTGACTTGTAACTCGGTAGGTAGCATCGGGATGACTTGTAGATCAAAAGAGGCTATAATCGTTTAGATCAGGAATCCAAGATGGCCGCCATAGCTGCCTTCTTGAAAATCTATTTTTCGCTTCTTCTCCTTAACCAAAAAGCCAATTGACTGAAAACTTTGTAGGAAGCATCAGGGTGACTTGTAGATCAAAAATAGCTAAATCATTCGATCGGAAATCCAAGATGGCCGCTATGGTAGCCATCTTGAAAATCTATTTTCGCTTCTCCTAAACCGAGAAGCCAATCGACTTGAAACTTGGTAGGAAGCATCGGGGTGACTTGTAGGTCAAAAATAGCTAAAATCTTTCCGATCGGAAATCCAAGATGGCCGCTATTGCGACCATCTTGAAAATTTAATTTTTACCTTTTCTCCTGAACCGAAAGGCCAATTGACTTGAAACTTAGTTAAATGCATTGGGGTGACTTGTAGATCAAAAATAGCTGAAATCGTTCCAATCGGAGATCCAAGATGGCAGCCATCTTTAAAATCTATTTTTCGCTCCTCCTCCTGAATTGTAATGCCAATTGACTTGAAACTTTGTAGGAAGCATTGGGATGACTTGTAGATAAAAAGGGGCTAAAATCGTTCAGATCAGCAATGCAAGATGGCCGCCATGGCAGATCAGCAATTTAAGATGGCCACCATGGCAGCCATCTTGAATTGACATTCTCCTCCTGAATTGACATGCCAATTGACTTGAAACTTTGTAGGAAGCATTTAGGTGACTTCTAGATCAAAGGAGGTTAAAATCGTTCAGATCAGCAATCCAAGATGGCCGCCATGCCATGCGGCCGTCTTGAAAATCTATTTTTGCTTCTTCTCCTAAACCAAAAGGCCAGTTGACTTTAAACTTGGTAGGAAGCAAAGGGGCGACTTACATATCAAAAGTAGCTAAAATTATTCAGATCCGAAATCCGATGGCCGCCATCTTTAAAAATCTATTTTGAACTTCTATTGAACGGATAGGCCAATTGACTCAAAACTTGCTAGGAAATATTGGGGCCACTTGTACTGTAAATCAAAAAAAGCTAAAATCATTCCAATCCAAAATCCAAGATGGCCACCATAACCTCCATCTTGAAAATCGTTTTTGAACTTCTTTTCTAGAACCGAAAGGCCAGTTGACTTGAAACTTGGTAGGAAGTATCAGGGCATTTACTTGTAGATCAGTTGTAGCTGAAATCGTTCTGATTGGAAATCTAAAATGGCCACCATGGCGGCCATCTTGAAATCTATTTTGAACTTCTTCTCCTGAATAAAAGGCCAATTAACTCGAAACTTGCTAGGAAATACCAGGGCTGCACGTAGATAAAAAATAGCTAAAATTATTACACTCGAAAATCCAAGATGGCCGCCATCTTGAAAATCTATTTTGAACGTCTTCTCCTGAACCGAAATGCCAACTGGCTCGAAACTTGGTAGGATCAAATATTGCTAAAATTGTTCCGATCAGAATTCCAAGATGGCCACCACCTCTGCCGTCTTACAAATCTATTTTAAACTACTTCTCCCGAACCCAAAGGCCAAATGACTCGAAACTTGGTAGGAAATATCAGGGCGGTTTGTAGATAAAAGAAAATGAAAATCGTCCAGATGCAGAATCCAAAATGGCTGCCATGGCCATCATCTTGAAATCCGGTTTGAACATCTTCTGAAAAAGGCCAGACTTTTGAAAATCTGAATAATGAAAATGGAAACAGCAGAAGCGGCGCAAATGACAACTACGCTTCAGGAAATAACCCTTCGTAACAGCATCAATATCTTAACTTGAGTAAACTAAAATACCCACCTGGAGCATCTGCTCTCTTATTTTAACCAAATGCTAATGATAGAGGAAGCAGCAAAAGCAAGAACAACAACTAATGCTACAAGTCGGCGATTAACCTCTGAAAACGAAAGCAACGACGGTATGGGAGATAATTTATTCTAGGTACGACTTATCGTTCCAGGCAGGTGTTCCAAAGGATCTGTTTTCAAGCTTAGCATGCTCGGTAAGAATTTCAGCAGACCATTACGAAAACACGTCTATTCAAATATATAGAAAATTTCACCTAAAAAAAAGTTTTCCGATAAAAATCTTTGATATTTTAAATATTTCTGCTAAAAACATAAGATTGTGAGTACTCGTTAGAACCGCCTCGGTGAGGCGGTTCTAACGAGTATCCACAATCTATGTTTTTGAGCATAAATTAAGAAAAATACTGTATACCCCTGTAAACCCCAGTTTTACTATATAAGAGGGGTTTAAGGGGGTCAAAATTAGATAGGCAGGTTTTCGTGATGATTTTGAAATTTGATCCCGCAATTAAGCCAAGTGGTGATAATGATAATGGAAGCAGCAACAGCAAAAAGAGCAACTAATGCTACAAGTCTGCGATTAATCCCTGAAAGCAGCAACGAAAGTATGGGAGATAATTTATCCTCTGTACGATTTATCGTTCCCTGCAGGTGTTCCAAAGGATGAGAAATGAACTTAACGGTTAGCATGCTGAGCAAGTATTTCAGCAGACATTTTGAAATATTTTTTTCCCAGAAAATAGGATTTGGCATTTGATGCAAATTGTCTCCTCAGGACAATTTGCATGGAATGTCAAATCTGTTTTCTGGAGAAAATGAGTAAAATATCAATTTGTCGTCTGCTGAAATCCCGAAAACTTTAGGAAAAACGAAAAAACAACAACAAAAAAAAAAAAAAAAAAAAAGGTAATGACAGTTCTTACATTAACTTAGGCCAATGGTAAAGATTATGATAATGGGAACAGAAGCAGTAGCAGTACCAACAAGATTTACAAGTCCTTAAATAAAAAGACACCTCGTACTAACAGTAAAAATATCGATGATTGTTGCTGTTGTTATGAGGGGGTATTTGTTGACTCGTAACAGCAATAACAACTAATACAAGAAATCAGCGATTAACCCCTGAAAGCAGCAATGAGGGTATGGGAGATAATTTATTCTCAGTCCATATCGTTCCCTGCGGGTGTTACCAAGAATTGTTTTTCAGCAATGAAAACGCTTCGCATGCTGGGTAAGCATTTCAGCAGACGACAAATTGATTATAGTTTTATTTTTCCCAGAAAATAGGATTTGACATTTTATGCAAATTGCCTCCTCAGGACAATTTGCATGAAATGTCAAATGTTTTCTGGAGAAAATAAGAAAAATATCATGCATTTGTCGCCTGCTGAAATCCTGTAAATTTTAACCATTACGAAAACACGCCTATTCAAATATATAGCAATTTTCACCTCCAAAAATTGAAAATTTTCAGATAAAAAACTTTGATAGTTTTCATATTTCTGCTCAAAACATTGATTGTGAATACTCGTTAGAACCGCCTCGGTGAGGCGGTTCTAACGAGTACCCAAATCTATGTTTTTGAGCAAAAATAAGAAAAATAATGTATACCCCGGAAAACCCCAGTTTTACTATATATAATGGGGTTTAAGGGGGTCAAAATTATATAGGCATGTTTTCGTGATTCTTAGGCCAGCGGCAATGATAATGATAATGGGAACAGCGGCAGCAGTACCGACAAGATTTACAAGTCCGTAAATGACCCTCGTAGTAACAACAAAATATCGATGATTGTTGCTGTTGAATATGTTGACTCGTATTTTTGTTATTGCTGTGACTGCTGAATCTGTCTCCATTACCATTATCATTACCACTGGTCTATGAGGGAGTAAATGCTCAAACCATTACGAAACCATGCCTATTCAAATCTATAGAAAATTTCATCTCCAAAAACTGAAAATGTTTAGATAAAAAACTCCGATATTTTTCATATTTCTGCTCAAAAAATAGATTGTGGGTACTCGTTAGAACCGCCTCAGCGAGGCGGTTCTAACGAGTACCCACTATATTTCTTTTGAGCAGAAATAAGAAAAAATAATGTCTAGCCCTGTAAATCCCCATTTTATTATATAAAAGTGGGGTTTAAGGGGGTCAAAATTATATAGGTATATTTTCGTGATGTGAGTGATTTAAATTTTTTTTCCTCAGCAGCAGCAACTTCTACAGTATTAAACCCTCATAATTTAACCCTCAAAAAACAATAATAATATTGCTAATATAATAAAATAATAATAATAATAATAATCGACTTTATTTATAGAGGGTAACACATTTAGTAATCTAGTACTAATCTTCCATGTGGCCCTCTTTTTTCCTGGGTAGAAACCAGTACTAAGCAATGTGGATAAAGTCTCTAGCTCAAGGAAACAACACTTGCTGTTAGTGGGGATCGGACCCGGTACCTCTCGATCTCGAGTCCGATGCTTTACCACTGCACCACAGCGCTCCACAATGAGCGTACTGCTGTTGCTTTGAGGGGATACTTGGTGACTTGTAGGAGTATTAATTGTTGTTGTTGCTGCTGCTTCTGTTATCGTTATCATTACCAATGGGCTAGAATGAGGGAGGAAAAGCTTTGAGTACTATGTTTTTATCAAGTATTGTTGCAGTGTAATACACAAGAGTTTATTGCTCGTAGTATAAGTTGTTATCGTCATCATCACCAATATCATTACCTCTGGTATCCACATAATTTGAAAGACTTTACTGGGGTATTTATACAGATTTTCAGGGTATTCTATTGGCATCGGGTGTTAATGTCATAAAAACTTCATTTTCTGTCTTTCTTTGATCCCAAAATTCTCCGGTCCCTGTCATAAAACGGATTGTTATTCCTTCCTCGGACATTAGGCGCTGCCTCTATGTGTGTTGTGTGGCGGAGGGGGGAGGGGGGGAGGGGGGGGGAGGGTGTTCGGGTGTGGAGAAGGTTTCGTGTATCTTACGTCACTTGGGCGTCCACTGATATCGGCTTACAGTTCAGCAAGGCCTGCTATCTTTGCAGCAGGTAAGGGTAGAGGGAGAATGTTTCTTTTTCTTCTGTTTCTTCACTTTCATTCCTGTTCTTTCTTTCTTCCCTGTCCTTCTCCTTCATCGCCTCTACTGTCTCTTCTATCTATTTTGTCCCTTTCTCTGGGAGACGACATAAAATGACCCACAAGTGGTTGATGTGTCGTTAAACTCCAACACAATCAAATGTCTCTATGTGACTCACTTGCCTGGTAGCGTTAAAAATCTGACTGATTGATCCTCGGACATGAATAAATATCCTGACAAAAATCAAGTATTTACCAGACATACATAAATAGAAACAAAGAAAATAAGTAATAAAATAAGTGGTAATAATAATGATAATGGAAGCAGCTGCAGCAACTGCAACAACAACTACTACTACAAGTCAGTTATTAACCCCTCAGAACAATAGCAACAACATACTAAACCACTATACCCAAATGGAGAGACCCTGATCAGACTCCGCTAACTGCTGATTGTTTTTTATATAATAAACGAGAGAGAGAGAGATAGACAGAGAGAGAGAGAGAGAGAGAGAGAGAGAGAGGGAGAGATTACGTACAGGTTCAAATTTCTCCAAGCAAACTGTGGAGATCCTGATCAGACGCCGCTAGCTGCTAATTGTTATATGAAACGAGAGAGAGAAAGAAAGAGAGATTAGGTACATGTTCAAATTTCTGCAAACTGGAAACCCTGATCAGATGCCGCGCTGTGCGTCTAATCTGGGTCTACACTGTTTGCCTGTGTCCAAACATTTGGACTCTAGGCTTATACTGGTTAGCATCACGAAAACATGCCTATATAATTTTGACCCCTTTAAACCCCACTTTTATATAGTAAAATTGGGGTTTACAGGGATATACATTATTTTTCTTATTTCTGCTCAAAAACATAGATTGTGTGTACTCGTTAGAACCGCCTCGGCGAGGCGGTTCTAACGAGTACCCGCAATCTATGTTTTAAGCAGAAATATGGAAAATATCAGAGTTTTTTATCTGAATATTTTTCAGTTTTTGGAGGTGAAATTTTCTATATATTTGAATAGACGTGTTTTCGTAATGAGTACGCTATAAAGATGCGCACCCGCCCCCGATTTTTATGGATTTTTTTTCGTTCGCCGACTTTCATTGTCAAATAAATTCAAACAAGAACATATGTCGTTTTTTGATAAAGTTTTTTTTTTTGGTGTCATAATATCATAATTTTAAACTTTAAAAGCTTCGAAACCTATTTCAAGGGTTGAAGAAATTTTAAATGGAAATAGATGCCATAAACTGGCCGTTGCTGAGAATATCTTTCACCGAAAAAAGCAAAGAACGAGGAATAATCCACGAAATTTAAGGTAACGCCGGATAAAACGGTATCTTTTTATCTACATGTACTATTGGCCAGTATTCTCGCAGACAAACACGCTTGAAAATTTTAAAGTAAAACTTTGCTTACACAGTCCAATACCAATTAATCGACACTATAAATTGTATGAAGTATTTGAATGTATCGATCACATACAAGATCAACCACCTCTGTATACTTAAAAAGTATTTAGATCTATGTACTTTTATCTACAGCTTTTATTCAGTATTCCCACAAACATACTTGAGACATATTTTATCTGGTAGCTTAAACTTGGCTTTAACGCTGTCATTATGAAGCGAATATTACGGTTGCCCGCGTGCCTGCTGATCAATATCGGAAAAATATC
This sequence comes from Anodontia alba, assembly GCA_964016985.1. Taxonomy (NCBI): domain Eukaryota; kingdom Metazoa; phylum Mollusca; class Bivalvia; order Lucinida; family Lucinidae; genus Anodontia; species Anodontia alba. The sequence continues at coordinate 85,441,925 of OZ024823.1, forward strand.
ATTGAAATAGTTGTATTTATCTCAGGAAAACTTCAATTGCTGGTTTTGTTAACACAAAATAAAATTTAAGAGTGAATTTTAACCAAAAAGAATTATTTGTCCGGATAAAATTTGGCTTGAATTAATTTGTGTCGATGGAACCGGAAATGGTTTTGTTCCAGCCACAATTCCCAGCTAACATTCTACGTAAATCTACATCGGGCCGTCATCGGCCCGTCAGCTACCCTGACGGGCCGATGACAGCCCGATATAGATTAACGTAGAATGCTGACTGGGTTATTGGTCACGTGGCATAACATTGTAATCACGTGGTCAGTAGCCCGGAGGAAAACAATTGCATTGTAGTGGACAAAGCCTATGCTCCCTCACGTTTGTTGTATGGACTTGAAAATTTAAATCTCACAAAAGGACAATTAGACCAGTTGTCTAAGTATCACATACAGACTCTAACGATATATTCAGTCTATACCTCAACGAACTTCACCCTCGGCAGTGTTAATGCTACTTGGCGCGCTACGCCTTGAAGCATAACTTCATAAACGCCGACTAAGGCTTGTCCGTATTGTGATTAATAATGGAAATCATAGTCTGAAGTCATTAGTTCAGTTAGCGTGTACTGTTAACAAGAGAAATAGTATCTTCTATGTGATAGCACAGATACTACAGAAATATAGCCTACCGTCGCTCTTTGAGCTGGTCTGCAGCAATTTCTTCAAACAACAATGGAAACACATATGTAAAAGTGCTATAAAAGCATTCTGGACTAAGCACCCAGCTAGCATTCTTTATAAATCTACAGCGGGCCGTTATCGGCCCGTCAGGGTAGCTGACGGGCCGATGACGGCCCGCTGTAGATTTATAAAGAATGCTTACAGAGCAGCTTGCGTGTGATATACTGAAGACAAAGAAAATTCTGAAATTCCTGTCAGTGCAAAATATACATAATGGATCTACCCATCTTATTTGGAGAACAGTTGAAACATCAGTTGCCGACGTGAAGTAAGCGGTTTAAAAGTTGGAATCCTGACTGGAACATACATACAACAGAAACACACACAGACGTTTAGTAACGGTTCCATGGATGCAGTTTGTCGACACTGTCGTCTTGGGTAGGAAGACCTACTATATATACTCTCCCGCTGCCCAGCATATACAGTATTCTCTTGTTTACTAATCTATAGTGCAGGTTATATTTTATTTCCTTGAGGATCACTGAGCCCATCCTGGTTATTTTGAAAATCGAATACCGCTTAAGCCGGCGCTAGGGGGCGTATGCAGCCTCGCAAACTACAGTGTTGCATATGAAGAGACTCAATCAAACCGAGTCCCCAATTTTCGTGATTTTGTTTGTTCTTTGTCTCCAAATCTGTTTTGACCTTTCTTGTTTTGTATCGGGGCCAAATGTTGTTTCCAGGTGAAGCGCTGCACTTATAATCTACTAGGTGAAAGCACTGCCAGAAGTGCTTAAAATCTTGACATTTCCATCAATGACATCTCCTTTCAAATGTGTGATCTTGTCTAAATATTTCAATATCCAGAGAAAATCATATCTCAATTAAATGGTGAAAATTTCACTGAAAAATCTGCAGTAGTTTTTTTTTTAGATAAGGCGATATAAAATTTTACCAAAATGCATCAGATAATATAGGGCTTTACCTGTATCTTCATCCAGTGCGTAAAGCGCCTGGATGAGGGTCTGGATGGGGTTTATTGTCTACTGATTAAAGGCCTTATTTGTTTTATTGACTACTGATTTTTGACCTAAAATTTAACTGACTACTGATTTTTGTACTGTAAAATTTAACGATTAAGCCCAAAAATTCCAAAATATACTGTTTTTTTTTGTGAAAATAGCTTTACCGATTACTGATTAAAGGGATAAAATTTTACTGATTATCGATTTTTGGTACCCCCATCCAGACCCACCTGGATGATCAAGATCAATGTTGGACATGACACTTTTTAACAGAATATCGACAATCTAGTATATAAAAGAAGACATTATATTCAGGCATGCGAGCCCAGCTGCCTGGAATCAGTCCGGGGGAATCAGTACTTCAAAGACTGGCTGTTTGTCCCAAAGACATTACTGTGTGTCGAATCTGTGTTGAAAACGATTCCCGAATTGACTGACAATGCTGATTCCATAGAGAGGTTATCGAGAGGTTGTTTTTACAAAATACATATACGAAAACTACAAGTGGACGACCCGACGGGATAACGGCTGCCATCTCCGACAATTGTACCCAGCTAGCATGCTTTATAAATCTACAGCGGGCCGTTATCGGTCCGTCAGGGTAGCTGACAGGCCGATGACGGCCCGCTGTAGATTTATAAAGAATGCTTACAGAGTACATTTTGAATTCAGTTTTTAGTTACTAGTGTGGTTTATAAATGGCCGTTTTATAAACTTTTACCTGCGACATTTTATAAACTTTTATATACGTTCCCAGTACCAGAGGAGAATTATGCATACATTCAACAAGACAAGTGGCAGTGTGCAGGGGTCGGGTATAAAAGCCAAGTCCGATCCGATCCGCCGATCATTTTTCTGCCGATCATAAATTTTATTTTTGTCATTATATCTAAGTTATGATTCAAATGTCCAGTATATCAGTTTTTTATGATCATATTATATAACTGTAATTTACAGCAATGATATTATTAAAATTGTTGATCTAGTTTTTGATTGAGAGTAATTTTTTCTCGTTTCAGGGGAAGAAAAAATAGCCGAGAGAGATTTCTTGATTTTTTGTCTCTGTTTTGTCCTTTTATAGAACAGACTTAACTATAAATGATGAAAATTTTAGTACATGTGCATTGTGATTCAACAAGCTATTACATATGTTTCAATAAAATCAGTTTTTTTTCCCGTTTGTTTACCAAATTAGACGCATCTATTAATAGACCTGTAAACATGACGTTACATACAACAACGTCCTGAAATGAGACGAAATGGGGGAATTTTCAAAATTCTTACCGCGGAAGATAGTGTTTTAAGAATATCTAATAGATATTAATATCTGTATTATGTTATTTCTCCTTTTTCGTCTATTTTTTTTTTTTTTTTAGTACAGTAGTAGTGGGTCATTTTGTAGCTTTCGTATTCGGTGCGGTCCGGCGTTTCTATTTTTAGAATAGTATCCGTGCAAAGCAAAGCTGGACAGAAAAAAAAAAGACTAAAATAGTTTATATATGACATAATTTTCATATGCAAGAAACTAATTATGTTCTAGTGACCATTCATTCTCGGAGACAGAGCTGATCTCTGTATATATTAGCTTCACTACTGAAAAAACTATGATTTTCTTATATTTACTGGACTTGGCTTTTATACCCCTAGAAGACAGAAAACTGCTTAAAAATCAAATCCAAAAGCATTGAAAAAAGAAATATCTTTTGTCGAATATTTAATTAAGCAATGTATGATAATATAAAACTGATATACTGGACATTTGAATCGTAGTTTAGATATAATGACAAAAATAAAATTTATGATCGGCAGAAAAATGATCGGCGGATCGGATCGGACTTGGCTTTTATACCCGACCGTGTGCAGGCGGGAGATATAACAAGTATTAGCTTTTTTCAAAAAGCTTGTCGGGTCTTTGTTTCATCAATTGCACGTACGCTTATGCCGCACCTGATGGCATACGCATGAAGATTCATTGAACTAACCTAAATGACTCCAGCTATTTTCCGAGTTTTGGTACAATGTGCACTGTGCAGCAATGCCATGGAGTCTGATCAGGATATCCGATGTTTATTTATAGACTCATCTAAGGTCCGTACATTATGTTACTAATGTAGACGGCGATCAGTCTGTACTGGATGCACATTTGAAACCTTTTAATGTTGAACTGAAGTTTTCCTACTATCCTTTATTTTTTTCTTCACAAAGCACTGTCGCTTGTTTTACTCGTAGTGCCACAATACAGCCTTTATCTTCACAACAGAAATAAGAACAACAAAAAGCGATTATAATTTTTCAGATCTAGATAAAATCATTCTTTCAAAAATAGATAAACTGTTCATACTTTTTATATTTAAATCATGATAAATAAATGGGAATATATATTATTGCAATGTCTTAAAGGATAATTAAACCGAGTTAATATCGAGAAAATGTATGGTAAGATGTTCCTTTCGTAGACAAATCTTCCTTTCGCGAAAAGATCATTCCTTTCGCTATATACCTATACCATCGATTCAGAGTAGCCCATATAAATGTAGTAATAATCTGTTCGAACGAAGTAATAACTTGTAGGAACAAATTATTCAGACAAATCGGAGAGCCAAAAAATTCATTCGAACGGATCTATAATGATTGGTGTAACTGATTTATTAATTCGTAGGAATGAATTATATTGGTGAGGACAAATTATCAATCATTAATTGGTCGGAAAATATTATTTTTTTCCCTTCAATTAATAATAAATTCAGAATGAATTCATAATTTAATCTTACCAATTAATAATCCTCTCGAACGAATTAAAAACAAAACACGTGTTCCTTTCTGGGCTCCATACTTGCTAAAAAAAAATCATGCCAACATTATTACACAGTGTAACGGAATGATACGACAGTTTCCGGAAACGTTCGTGACGTTAACAACGTCGGTGACATGCCTCCGTTGTCAAGGCAGTCAACCATGATTATTTTGCGACGCTACATGCACAATAATTATCCGGACTACTTATTTTGATTTTGTTTTGTTTCCTCGGCTGAAACATGTTGGAAAATGTACGTAAAAAGAAGAAAATATGGAAAACAAATAAATCTCAGAAGAAGAAGGTAAAATTTGATATCATTTATACAAATCACTAGTAATCTTCTGCTTGTAGAGAGGAATTAGCACTATGGGATGTCATGAGTTCAATCAAATCAAAACAGTTCACCCATTGTTGAGGCCCTCCCAAGGGTTTTGGAGAACAGGGGAATAAGGCCTATTATTTCAGGGGAACAAAGGGACAAAAATCTAAAACTGAAGGGAACAGAGGAACAAAGGCAATATTGGGGAACAGGGAACATGGAAAATCAAGATTTTGATTTTGGGGAACAAGGGAAAATGCCGATTTTTTTCAGGGGAGCCAGGGAAGAGGTACCCCGCCCAACCGGGAGGGCCTCATTGTTCCAATCATTTTAACGTCATGGTATTCTGCTTGTTCTCTGGGTATTCAATGAACTGACTGTAATTTTGTCAAAATATCAGCAATAATGGCATTAATGGGTACAAAAAATCAAAGAGACAACAAAACCATAACTTTAAGACGAGCAGATCCGGACTATAATATGTTTTCGGAGCATTTCTTACATTTCTCTACCCACGTTTGTTTCTACCAAACGTCTATCATACTCTGTATTACTTAATCTTGTCACTCAATCGAAGGTATTGCGCAATATTTCAGAACACTTGCAAAAATTACAAAACATTAATAAATAATTTATACGATCTATAAAACATACCCAAATGATTTTTCTTTGTAAAGATAATATAACGGTTCTGTTTAAATCGTATTTTCCAAAATTTCATCCATTTATACTTTTAAAGGCAATTTTCTTTAAATTACTGATTATTAGTGCAGCAGTTTTCAGGTCCAATTAAACAGTACATGATACACATGTGATTCTGATGCAACCACATGCTTTTAACAGTCATCAAATCATCACGAAAACATGCCTATATAATTTTGACCCCCTTAAACCCCACTTTTATATATTAAAACTGGGGTTTACGGGGGTATACATTATTTTTCTTATTTCTGCTCAAAACATATATTGTGGGTACTCGTTAGAACCGCCTCAACGAGGCGGTTCTAACGAGTACCCACAATCTATGTTTTAATCAGAAATATGAAAAATATCAGAGATTTTTATCTGAAAATTTTCAGTTTTTGGAGGTGAAATTTTCTATATATTTGAATAGGCGCGTTTTCGTAATGTAGTTTCAAATGACAACTATGGTTTTGAATGAAGCCCAGCATAATGGTTTGAATGAGACCCAATATAAATAATAATGTATACTAGGTGTTTTAGAGTACGTTATAACATTTTCAGTCACTAATAGATTTTAATATCTTTGAAGCATAAATCTGGTTCAGAACTAATTGTAAAAGCTTCATACAACTTTACGGCCAATTGACAGTATTTCAGTCATCTATGTATCCCTCACTTAGCGACCCATCGACATCATTTTACTCATACAAACAAACTGGGTCGATCATAACTGTGTTATAGAGGTAACCAGGGTGGTTCGCACGTGCTGAACAACGGTTCGCACGTGCTGAACCCCGCAGACAGAAACATAAAGAACCGCAGGCAGGTTGGCTGATCGGAACATGACATCTTTAGATAAACGTTAATTTCTGTTCTAGATCGACGTGGTATGTCTCAAAGAAAATGAAAATAAAGCTCAACCCTTTCGAGAAAGACCTGACAGACGATCTAGAGGAGGAATGTTTGCTGACTGTTACCATACAGTTTTCTCCAGGTATAAACACCCACTACAATGTATGTTTATATATTATACGAACAGATGATTCTCGGTATCTCATTCATTGGTATTTCAAAGTTGTGCTTTAATACGGCAGGCCAAATAAAATGCAATATCATTTTAGTTAATAATAATAATAATAATAATAATCGACCTTATTTATAGAGGGTAACACATTTAGTAATCTAGTACTAATCTTCCATGTGGCCCTCTTTTTTCCTGGGTAGAAACCAGTACTAAGCAATGTGGATAAAGTCTCTTGCTCAAGGAAACAACACTTGCTGTTAGTGGGGATCGAACCCGGTACCTATCGGTCTCGAGTCCGACGCTTTACCACTGCACCACAGCGCTCCACTGCTACATGTTCCTTACATTTTAACTCTTTATCTAAACTACTGTTATCTGGACCTGAGCACATTGGTCCCTTGGAATTTGAAATAACGAGAGTCGAGCTTACTCAGATCTGTTGTTTCGCATTATTGCTATCATTCTATTTATTGTTATTATTATCATTTTTATTTGTATTATTATTGTTTATGTGTTGTTTTTTTATGATTATCTAGCTGTTATACTTATATAATATCATCACGAAAACATATAATTTTAATCCCCTTAACCCCACTTTCATGTACTAAAACTGGGGTTTACAGGGGTATACATTATGTTTCTTATTTCTGCTCCAAAACATAGATTGTGGGTACTCGTAGGAACCGCTTCGCCGAGGCGGTTCTAACGAGTACCCACAATCTATGTTTTGAGCTGAAATATGAAAAAAAAAAAAATATCAGATTTTTTATCTGAAAATTTTCATTTTCTGTGGTAAAAATTTCAGTATATTTGAATAGGCGTGTTTTCGTAATGAAAGGGAACGGATACACTTCCAGGGAGACAGGAGAGACAACTTTCAAACTGTTTTGCCTTCCTTTTGAAATAAAAGGTCTGCTCTAAAGGAAAAGAATTTGCTCCTAAAGGGAGCCAATTCCTTTCCTTCAGATTAAACCCCTTATCAGTCTAATAATCCTGTTAATATTTCATGTCTTGTGTACATCTATGTTGTATATTGAAGAATGAAATAAATATATTTAAACCAAACCCCCTATCAGAAAGTAATCGGTATGAAGGAAAGCTAATAAGGTGTCATAAGAGTTGTCTCCCTTGTGAAAAAATGGCGGAAAATATATCAAGTATATACAGTCCCATTGAAAGAGACATACTTTCAGATATTTTTTTTTTTCGTAATTACGGAACACTGACACATAGATCTAGTCCAGTACGTCTTTTGTCTCATATAGATTTTTTAAAAGTTTTACCGGTGAGCATTAACCCGTTTAAGCCTAGTGTCACATAAAATGGATATTGGCAAACAGTGTAGACCCAGATCAAACGCCACAGAACGTCTGATCAGGGTCTACACTGTTTGCATTAAATTCAGAAATTTCTACAAGACATAATGGCAATAAAAACTTACCAGACACCCCTTATACAGGAAATAGACCTGTCCAAAGAATTAAGGTAGAAGAGTCCACTCGGCTTAAATGGGTTAAATCAGCTGATGAAATGTTTTGGTTTTTTTTCTCAGTTTTTCATAGACACTAAAGATTGCTCTTTCATTCAAATTTCACGTCATCTAAATGAAATGTTTGGAGCAGTTTGAATGAAATATGAAATCTTAGTATCATGAATAAGATTAAATAAAAATAAGACATTGTATGCAAATTTTCTCCTTGGTAAATTTTCAGGAGACATTTTGAAATATTTTTCTTATTTTTTTCGAGAAAATAGGCTAAGATTTCATACAAATTGCCCCCTTTAGGAGAAAATAGGCTTTATTTTTCCAAGAATATAGACTTTAACACTTCATGCAAATTGTCTTCTAGGGAAACCATTTGCATCATCTGTCAAAGACTATTTCTCCTAAGGAAACTATTTGCAAAAATGTAAAGGCTTTCATTTTCCTGAAAAATATGCTGTGACATTCCATACAAACTGTCTTCAAGGGAGATAATTTGTATGAAATGTCAATACAAATTTACTTCAAGGAAGATCATTTGCATGATATGTCAAACCCAGCTTTCAGGAAAAGTGAACTAAAAAATGAAAATGGCCTCTGCTGAAAATTTTCTCAGCATGCTAAGCGTTTATGTAAAATGGAGTCGTTGTCAGTACGGTATTCGTATTTCTAGAATTACCAATGCCTTTGCACGGGGAGACCGTGATGTCACTCACGCGGAAACTGGTTGTGAGACAGAAAGAGCAATACCACTGACAAATTGTCCCTCCGTTGGGCCTATTGGAAGGTTGTCAAGGAAAGATGTATTTGAACATCACAAGGAAATACCATCTAGAGATCTATTTGAAGCAATGAAGGAACTCTGTAAGTAAACATGGATCGGGGACCAACAAATTGTCCTTATAGCAGTGATGTTATACATCATTTTAACATGTTTGTCATATCGAGACAATGGAAGTGTGATATTTAAAGGCTCAGTGCAATAAAACGCCGTACAGCCATGAACTGAATTCCGCCTCCAGCCGGATTCGTCCGGGATTTCGTGATCCGAAGCAATAGCGCTGACCACTCGGCTACCCCGACGCTTCTACTGAACATTGTAATGATCTATGTCATCAGAAAATAGTTCCAAAGCATACATTGACAGTTCCTTGTCTGCAGGTGACCTCAACCAACATTTCCCTACTCCGTCATGCTCCTCAGGACATTTGTTGTTTGTTGACATACCAAGGTTACCCTAAGTGTTCGCACAGCTGAGCAAACAATGTAGACCAGATTAGATCAGACGCCGGTGCTGAATGCTGCGTCTGATCAAGGTGTACACTGTTTGCCACTCATCCCATAGTTTCTAGACACATCACCTGTTAGTAAAAATGACTTCTTCAAATTTTAGAATAAGTATGGTAAAGTTCAGGTTTCTAAATAGAGTAAATGAGGTACTTTATAGCCGCCAGAGATTATATGTGCGCACAGCGTAGACCCTGGTATTCGTATAAATGTAAAAATGGGTCGCGCCCGCTGAGAATAAAATGTCCGCGACAAATATGAAGAGTAAAGGTGCAGAGCATCAAGAGAACCCCCACAGTCTGATACAAGCCTTGTTATACATAGATCAGTATAATTCCACTATTAAGACCACCTTTGGCACTGCCTAAAAGTGGTCTTACTAGCGGGGCGGTCAATACTGAATGTAGAATATGCATAGCTCAAGTGCTGATTGTTTTATTTTTTCTCCACAAAAAAGTTGTGGTACTCATTAGAGTACTCGCAAAGGCGCTTCTGATGAGAACCCACAACATATTTTTTTTGTGGAGAAATAAGAAAAAACTATTTTCAGGATACCACCACATAGCTGGAGTCATGTAGAATAACAAGGAAAAAAAAAAACAAACAAAAAAACATTTGTGACTGGCAAAAGCTGGTCTCAATAGCGGAGTCGTCTTATTTTTGAGTGGTCTCAATAGCGGAATTCTACTAAGGCTGGCTAATCGGAGCTGAAAAGATAATCGATTATCAGTCCTGCTATTGTGATCGATAATCGATTAGTAATCACTGATGATTTGATCATAATTTTCCCTGTCTGAGCATGATTCTTACCATTTGTTATACTTTATTGTATATTTTTGGTCAGACAGGCCTAAGCAAACAGTGTAGACCATGATGAGACGCCGCAAACGCGGCGTATCAGGGTCTACACTGTTTGCCACTCATCCAGCTATTTTTAAACACAACAGTGGGTAGTAAACTGTACTTGTTCAAATTTTACATTAAGTATGGTAAAGTTGAGGTGTCTGAATACTAAGGGTAAATACAGTAACAAACACAGAAATCAAATGATCGATTATTAGCAAATCAGTTATGAAAATCATTTTTGTGGAATTTATCGGTCAAGTAATCGATTATCCGATTAATTGTGCCAGCCTTGAATTCTACTGTATATCCTGAAGAGACCACTAATTCTGTAAGCGGACAGCGGACGTCCTGATCAGATACGTTTTCCCGACCCCCTTCAGAAAAAGAGACTACTCATAAAGGAAAACGTTTGCTCCCAGGAGAAGCAAGCGTTTTATTTTAGAATCGATCCTTTTCAGAAGGGCTACAAAACTTAAGTTGACATAATTGACTCCTCTGAATGTGTATTCATTTTCCTTAACAGGTAAACCTGGATTGAGTCCTTACATTGAAACCGAAATACCGATGATGAAGTGTTTATATCAGGAGGTCGACCATTACGTCTCTTCCATCCTTATTGAGCTCTTCAACAATGAGCCTACTCTTTCTAAAGATAACCCCATGATGAACGAATTTCTAAACAACATTATGAACATGGGGAAAGTTTGTGATATAAACTTGAAAACTACTCGGAAACAACAAAACAGAAGATATTCACACAAGAAAACTGATTGTGTCAAAGAGTCAGACTGCACAGCAGCACAAGATATTCTTCATAAAACCAGATTTAAAAAACTTCTTAGTCACCATCCAAGTTTCCTGCGTCGCTTTTTGAGAACCACTCTAAAAAGAACAACAAATGCAAGTTGCAAAGACAGTGATGCCTCCGAACGACCAGAAAACTGGACCAAAGCTTTGCGTTCACCGCTACGGAGACAAGATCAACCAAAATCAACAAAGGATCCACCGGTAGGAAGAATAACTGCTCGAGTTACAGAAAACAAGGCCACTGAAATCTCAGGCAAAAGAGTAGGAGCTAAACTTATAAGGTCATCACTGATCGGACGAACAGATGTGCGAGAATACGTTAGAAATACTGACATTTCCGCGTTACCAAAACGCCGACTGGAGCTCCATACCAATAATCTTTTAAACCTATCAGAGTTCTATAGTCTGGAAAACACTGCTTCTGAAACAAATTCACATCTGGATCAAAGAATAGATAGAAAACTGCAATACACCACGATGAAGAGGAACAGTTTGTTTTCTAGAATTTCTTTTGAAATAGGACAGGAAACACATACCATATGGATGAATATAACAGCTGCAGAGTCATTCTGGAGGCTCATGCAAAGATTGCTGAACAGTTTCATTGTCTGTGTTCCAAGTGTCATCGTCGGTAGATATAAAATTCCAGAGTTTTGTCGATACGGATCAACACCGAAAATATTACACCTGAAAAATGAAAACAAACAAATCTTTTGCGAGAATCTTAGAGACGCCTTACAACCCAAACATGGATTCTCATTTTGGAGATATTTTCCTCGCGCAAGAGATACTCATATAATTGGGAATAGTAACACAGCAGCTATAGATAATAGAACGGCCGCAGCAAAGGAGGATGATTCCAAAATTAGACATGAAATGCCTACATCTGGAATAGAAACAGCTTGTGGAGCTATCATTGAAGCTGGATTGTATAGCTTATCTGAACATCCAATTAAAGCTGTTGAAGCTAACTTTGAAGATATGCATACTAATTTAGAGAAAACAGAGGATCATAGAACTGAGAATTATAACGCTGAAACCAACGATTCACAACTCGTATATACAAACCTGGAAGAAAGAGTGGATAACAGCAATGAAAGCCATGAGGCTACCAGTAAAGACGTGTGCACAAGTCAAGATACACTAGAAGATAAAGGGGCTGGAGCACCCAAATTATTTGCTGAAGAAAATGCTAAAGCTAAGGAATGTGCTAAAGTTAAGGGAGGAGCTAAAGCGAAAGATTTTCAAAACTTTGACGACCAGGTTCCAGAAAACTTGCTTCATATAAAGATTCCTTCCATAGATATAACAGAGCTTGATTTTGAAATAGACATGGATGGTAACAGAGCGATCTTCGTTTCTGGTGGTTTTGGTGACATGTGTCAGGCCCATCTGTCAACTACGGATGAGGAAGTGATCGTGAAGATTGTCAAAACATGACATATGAAGATGTTTTACGAGAAACCAGAATACAAACATATCTGATGACAAGCGTCTGTGTTCCTAAATTATTAGGTATAATCGGCGGACCTAAGAAGCGAGAAATTATGATTGTTCAACAGATATGTGCTAAAGGTAACGCTTTTCACGTATTTATACAACTGACTGCCGAGATACATCTGATAAGATTGGTAGTGGGGTATTGTTATATTACAGGAATTCCCTAACCAGTCAGCGAAAAAGAGACTCAAAATCGAAAATACTGAAACTCTCTGGGCCGAAGTAACTTTATCTAAATCTAAGTCATTCCTGTTAAGCGTAATATACAGGCCCCGACATGTACAGTCATACCTGTTTGAGGAGGATTATCCTTCGCACAGACAACCGGCCTTGAAGTCATTGTAACAGGTGACCTCAATATGGACTTCCTGGTTTGCATTAATAGAAATGGTTTAACTTAATACAATTACAGTCGAACTTCGATGGCTCGAACCCCTTTGGGACCATGAAAATTTGTTCGAGACAGCGGTAGTTCGAGCCTCGGAAAGTTACTATTATTATGCCACACCAGGAGGCACAATGGAGATAATTGTGGGATATCTTTTTGGTGTTCTATGTTTTAAATGTATGCTGTGTGTACTCATTAGAATCGCCTCCTAAATTATCCGTATATTGTATTTGGAGGAAATCCCTGCGGACTCAAGAACTTGTTCGACTCATCCATGGTAAACGAGCCATCGGGGTTCGAGCCATTGAAGTTCTACTGTATTTGCTTTAGAATAGCTTGTTACAGAGCGAGTTACAAAGAATTCAAGAAATTTAGCGATCCTATTTATTGCACAAACCCCGAAAACATCTTATTGCTTGATGCTGCGTTTTCAATCTGAGACCATTTTCCTATTTGCTTTGCCAGAAATATCAATATTAAGGCCAAGAAAAGGTGACCATACATCAAAGTCTTATCACTGCTTTATAACTTTTAGCGAAGAACTGATTTTTTTTCTGACAGCACAGGAATCTAATAGCTTTTCCCTGAGTCAGTCGAGTATTGATTATGATATCACTTCATAATATACTGAAAGGAAAAAGAAACGCAGGGTAAATTTTATTCCTAAATTTCATTCAAGTTTGAAAAAGTTTGTTAAATATTTTACAAAACGGTACATGTATGGAACAAAAGTTCCAAATTTCATTGGTTTGTGATCAACAAGTCTCGAGTTATTGAAGTTCATTGGTAGCTACCCCCCAAATCTTGAAATCAAAATCAAACTGAAAATCAATATCGGGTGTGCCCCCCTCTTGCTGCCGTTGCTGCCCTAATTCTCCTTTGGATAGAGTTAACCAAAGCATTGACAGTTCGCATCGGGATGTTATTCCATTCATCGATCAACGCATTCCTTAGTTGTGCGAGAGTTGCGGGGGGGATTTCGGCGCTTCCTAACCCGTCTGTCTTGCTCATCCCACATGTGCTCTATTGGGATCAAATCTGGACTGTACGGTGGCCATGCTAGTGGTGCGATGTTATTGTTTGCCAGGAAATCCTAACAAACTCGGGCAACATGTGGTCGGGCATTGTCCTGCTCCAGAATCAGATTACGTTGTTGCACAAGCGGGACTGCAACAGGACGCAAGATCTCATCCCTATACCTTACTGCGGTCATATTGCCCGCAACAATAATCAACTGTGATTTTATCCCGTGAGCAATGCCTCCCCAGACCATAACGGAGCCACCCCCAAACCGATCCCGTTCGACAACACAGGCGTCGGCAAAGCGTTCTCCGCGACGTCGGTACACACGACGTCGACCATCTGCGCGATAGAGAGTGAACCTAGACTCGTCCGTAAAAAGAACTCGTCTCCACTGCCTCACCGGAAATAGCCTGGGCGCATGCGCCGTCAACCACGCCATACGACGCAACCTACGTGCCTGGGTCAGAGGCAGACCAACGTATGGACGACGAGCTCGAAGACCAATCTCACGCAATCGACTTCCAACAGTCTTCGGAGAAATTTGTCGATTATGCGTACCTACTGTATTAAAGGCAGTTTCGGTAGCAGTGAGATGACGATTCCGCAAATGTGCCAGACGGATTGTCCTGTCTTGACGTCGCGACGTCACACGTGGACGCCCAGACGCGGTCGGTCTGCTAAATGCCCTGTCTCCCTTAAACGTCTAACAAGACGTTCAATTGTTGAGACGTTAACCCCAAAATGATTGGCAACTTGCTGTTGCCTCTGACCCTGCATCAGCAACGCAATTGCCCTACCCCTCTGAACATCAGTCAATCGTACCATGATTGAAAAAAAGTTCAAAGTAGCGTAAAAATGAAAAGAAAAATCGGTAAAAGAATCGAAGAGCGTTGTGTATCGTTGAAGTGTACCAAATGGTGTGAGGAAATCTTGTGCTAAAGGTTTAAACATGCTTGTTTTGCACGAAATTTGGGCTTTCCGTATTGTCCGTGCAATGCACCGTGTAGTGCACGGTTGAATGATTTCACACACTGGGTAGATAGCACATCGACCAAAGACTCGTATACCCGCGGTTCACATTCACAGGACAATCTGTAAAAGTGTATGGCTATAGTAAACACCGTAAAAATGGTTAAAATAAGAAGAAAAAAACTCTACCCTGCGTTTCTTTTTCCTTTAAGTATATAAACACATTTTGAAACAGTTAGATAGACATGTTCCCAGGTGTCTGGACTTACCGAAACAACTCGACATACCGAAACGACCACGAAATACCGAAACAACCAAAGGAAATTGTTTTGTGTATCTATAGCGGGTCTTTTAGTATGAATGCATTTTATTGTCTTTATATATAAAAATTACATTTAAGGATTTAAGTTTTTTGAAAAGTCCGTTCCCGCTCGTAGTTCGGCAGTGGTTTAATTCGCCCCTGATGGCAACTTGGATTGTAAATAGGTCTTTAATAAACGATGTTAGTTTGCAGGGAGCCCTATTCAAATGTAACATTTCTTTCCTTGTAGACTAGAATGTTTGCCTGAATTAATGAATAAATCAATGAATTAATGAATTAATGAATAAATCACCTATAAATCTGGGCCCAGTTGTTCAAAGCTAACGATGTCGTTAGTTAACGATTCGTTAAAATTTACATCGATTGATACGCAAATACGCTGAAATTTTTTGCTGAAAAAATGTGAGTAGCTTTTGCAGTGCAAAAGCTACTCACATTTTTTCAGCAAAAAATATCAGAATACTGTATATTGAATCCGTTAAAACAGTTAACGAAATGACCCTTAACGAGCTCGTTAAGCTAACGACGCTTTGAACAACTGGGTCCTGATGATTATCCCACAAACGTGACGAAGATGATGAATTTCAGGAGAATGATGTGTCACTCTGTTCACTCACTTGATAATAGGACTGATATATGAAATGTTTTGCTGTCTAGACAAGTAAATTTCGAGACTGGTTGAAATTCAAAGTCAAGAACAGTTAAAGTTAAATTAGTTTATTTATTTTTGCTAGTAGATAACACTTTGCTTACAACACCGCCCGCCCCACCCAGCCCCCACCCCCCCCCCCCCTTCCCACACTCTCTCTAATTCTCGCATTTCGTATAACAAACATCAGCAGTTAGCGGCGTCTGATCAGGGTCTCCACAGTTTGCTTGCAGAAATGTCAACATGCACCTAATCAATATAAGCCTAGAGTCCAAATTGTTGGACTTAGGCAAATAGTGTAGACCCATATAAGACAAAGAGCGCGGCCGTATGTAATAAGCGATCCCATGGCCATTTCAAGAAAAGAAACTCGTAATGACAGTTTGTCAAGTTTCCTCAGGAATTATCATACCTACATGTAATACCGGACTGTTACCTGGTGAACACGGACGATCTCGTGAGAAACCGGAACATTACATGAATGTATTTGATGTTGCGCACATATATTAGACAGAAAAAATCTATGCACACTAGCAAGATTTCAATATTATTTTGGTGCATTCGAATGCGCGCGCGTCCACGGTTCGATAAAAAATGACACATTTATAGGTGATTATTACCTGTTTATTTAACCCACGCGACACCAGGCAGCTCCTCGGGGCTGCTGATTTTGGAGTATATCGGGGATTAATCTGCCAGCAGACTTTAATTTGGGAAATTTATTAGATGATAATGTGTAATCTTTATTTACTCAACAAAGTGCAGATATCTGATTTTAAACGATCGTTTCCGCCAAGCTGAGACACTAACACCAGGCTGTAATCCAAACTACCTCAGCTGCAATTTATTTCTGTACTATTTTTACCGAACAAACATTAATTAATATACATTTTCATCCCTGAATTTCAGAAGAGGACCTTTCCATCTTTAAATCTCGTCAGAACCAGTGTTGTTAACCGCTTAGAGGACTAAGGTAAACTGACCGCGCTCGACATGACCCCATTGGGTTGACTGGGTCGTAAAACCTCAATACAAACAAACAAGAACCAGTGTTCCAAATATGGGGTTCAGTCAAAAATCAAAACAGAATGGCAAGCAATGTGGATCCTGATGAGACGATTATTAACTGTCTCATTAGAGTCTACACTGTGTGCAAAATATGGTTTTGATCTATTGAGCTGAAAGGGTCAAAACGAAAAAATGCCTGTTCAAATATAAGCAAAATTTTACCACCAAAAAATGAAAATGTTCAGATAAAAAATTCTAATATTTTTCAAATTTTTGCTCTAAACATAGATTATTAGTACCCGTTAGAACCGTCTCGACAAGGCTGTTCTAACGAGTACCCGTAATCTATGTTTTTGAGCAGAAATAAGAAAAATAATGTTTACCTCTGTAAAGCCCCAGTTTTACTATATAAAAGTGGGGTTTAAGGGGTCAAAATCATATAGGCATGTTTTCGTAATGATTGATATTGTACTATATTAATTTTCTTTTACATGCCAATAGGGTAAATACAAAACGCATATACGTTGGTTTGTCTGCGATAAGTGCTGTCTGTACACGACATGTTTTTGTTTTGTTTCAGGAAGAACTCTATATGACCTTATTGAAGCTTGTCTGGCAGAGTCAGTTGTCCTCTTCAAAAAACACTGGCTTGAGCTGTGCTACCAACTCGCGATCAATCTGGAGAATATGCACGACAAAGGCATCTTGCATAATGACATTAAAACAGACAACATCCTAGTCGAACTAAAGCCGAACGTTGTCCGCATTTATTTTATTGACTTTGGTCAGGCAACGTTTAGATCTGGGGGCATCCTACACTTTGGTGATGGTGATGATTCTGATGACACAGATGACTACTTAGCACCAGAGGTGCGCAGCGGTTTGCAGTCCTCTCCAAAAAGCGATATATACTCATTAGGTGTAATCTTTGCTGATATTGCAGATGAATTTTGTGAATGGCTAGGACAGTTGGCGGATGATATGTGCGAACAGGAGCCAACAAAGCGCCCCACTCTAGAGGAAGTAACAGAAACATTAGAAGAACTTATTATGGAGTACGAATATGCTTAAAAGCTCGATATTCCTCAAAAATACACATTTTATTACCCAAGAAAGGTCTAATAAATTCATATGTAGTATTAATACAATCAGAAAATGTGGCATCCGACACTCTGTAAATTTTCAGTTAGTCTTTCGTTCTGAAATGATTTTTTATCGCATCCCTGAATTTATGTTGCCAACATCAATTCAGAGATACGATAAAAATCGTTTCATTTTTTATCCAGTTCAGAAACGATAGACCAACTAAAATTTTACAGGCTCTCAGATGCCACATTTTATGATCGTATTAATACTATGTAAACATTTGTTACACATTTCCTGGATAAGAAAAATGTCTGTTTTTGAGGAATATGGAGCCTTTAACTTCATTCATTCATTCATTCATTTCTTAACTTTAAAATTCTTGCGATTCTTGCGATTTTCTTAAGTACAGTCAGCCCTTTTAATATCGACACTCGATATAACGACAAAATTCGTTATAATGACAATTTAAATGTCACGAACCTTCGCGCAAGAGGTGACAGTTAATGAGAAATTATGCAAGAATATTGCATTTAAACCAAGCAACATATGTTTTGGATATTTGTTAGAATCGCCTCACTGAGGCGATTCTAACAAATATCCAAAACATGTTCTGTGAGGAAATAAAAATAAAACAACTCCTTTCTTACATATCATTCTGTCCATTAAGGTTTATTTTTGCATTTAGACTTCAAGCAATATATGTTTTAGAAATTTATTAGAATCGCCTCACTGAGGCAATTCTAACAAATATCCAAAACATATGTTCTATGATGAAATAAGAATATAAAAACTCCTTTCTTACATATCATTCTGTCCTTTAAGGATTTTTTTGCATTTAAACTTCAAGCAATATATGTTTTAGAAATTTATTAGAATCGCCTCACTGATGCGATTCTAACAAATAGCCAAAACATATGTTCTATGAGGAAATAAAAATAAAACAAAGTCTTTCTTACGTATCATTCTGTCCATTAAGGCTTCTTTACAACAGCAAATTCAATTTAATGGCAACCTCTTTGGGAACAAATGCTGTCGTTGTAAAGAGGGTTCACTATACAGTAAAACCTCAATGGCTCGAACACGGATAACCGTGGATAATTCGAACTCGTTTTTCGAATCCCTAGGAAAGTCAATAAGAACGCTCAAGTAAACGAATATTTAGGAATATTTTAAGGAAATTTTCTTATTTTAGCATGAAAATGTATGTTGTGTGTAGTCATTAGAATCGCTTCATCAAGTCTAAGGAGTTCACTCAACATAATATTACTTTAAAGACGATCGAAAAGGCATCCGTAAATTATCTCTATTTTCAATCTGAACTGGCGCTATGAGTAACCGTCAGTGGCGCGCACTTCCCATCTGTAGAACAAATTTCCATGGTTCCAAAGATGTTCGAGCTGAACATTTCTTTACTATTTTGAAAAATATTTACCTCCTGTCTCAGTTGAACTGCACTTTAGATGATTGGATACAATTTCAAGGGAAGCAACTCTATCCTTTCACTTTATCAAAATATTTTGAATATAATAGTTTCTTGAAAGGCGTCTACTCTAAAAGAAATGAATTTGCTCCTCTTGGGACGTAATTCTATTTGTACAGGATCGCAAATAGAAAGTCTCTTGCACAAAGTAGTGCTAAAGCAATCACGGCTACCAAGTCCCTTTATTTGAGCCTTGGAAATAATTATAAGTAGGACTGGAAAGAATAGTTTCAAACACGATCAAATGATAAAACATTATCGGAAATGAGGAGCTAACGAATTGAGTTGCTTTGCTTTGTTAACATGTACATGTATTCAAATTTAAACGAAATTGAATCAAATGGTTTATGTTGGCCCAAGGAAAAGGGACCGTGCAGTCACATATTCACTTTTACTACCGCTTACTGAAGCACGGGGTATTGTAGACTAGTTATCATCGACTTCCACAGTTTACAGCGTCCTTGGTGTTGTCAGTCCACGATGTTGGATTGTCATGCCATTCCTAAATTACCCGGCATGTGAACGTTAACAAGAAGGATGGAGAGAAAAATAATCACGAAAACATGCCTATATAATGTTGACCTCCTTAAACCCCACTTTTATAGAGTAAAACTGGGGTTTACAGGGGTATACAATATTATTCTTATTTCTGCTCAAAAACATAGATTGTGGGTACTCATTAGAACCGCCTCGAGATTGTGGTACTCGTTAGAACCGCCTCACCGAGGCGGTTCTAACGAGTACCCACAATCTATGTTTTGAGCAGTAATATAAAAAATATCAGAATTTTTTATCTGAAAATTTTCATTTTTTGGTGGTAAAATTTTCAGTATATTTGAATAGGCTTGTTTTCGTTATGTGATCGGCAAGTATCAGCTTTTCAGGCGAGGCAATAAACCATATGGGTCCAGGAAATATATCACTTGTCATATAGGATCAGCTACATAGCAATGTTATCGCCGTACTTTATAATTATACCAAGTTTTGGTATACTAGTGTCAATAGACTGGTTCCAGTCTCCAATGACTAAATATGGTTTCTCATAACCACAAAAATAAAACCAAAAACATATCAGGACTATAAAGGCTGGTAGTGACCAACCTTTATAGTCATGATATTACTTTGGTTTTATTGTAGTGGATTATTAAACAGATTATAAGAAAAAAAATTAGTCACTGGAGACTGGAGCCAGTCTATCGTGTCAAGTACAGCAGCTTGTCAAAAATGCTCTCCTGTTACTTAAACCATTTGATATCAGAGTCCAGGTATATAAGCATTCTTCAGAGTTAAGGTCTACCTTAACGTAAGGTCCGAAAATTTATGATGCGAAACAAGATATTCAAAGTCAGTTCAAATGAACAGTTTTATGTGAGTTTCGTAGAGGATATCTAATTGTACTATTAATCCCATGACATCGTTGAAAGACAGCTTTCACATGAAGCGCAAAATGTATAAGTTATGCAAATCTCGATCCTCAAAGATGAGATTGACCTTAATTTGAGAAACGATTGTAAACCTGAATCCTGGTGATGGGATTGAAATGCTGGTCGAACGCCAACTGCGAAGACCATGGTGACCAAGGGTGAAAAATCATCCAGGTATGTTAAAGATACTAACTGTCAATGCATAATTAGATGCATGGGTTTCTAAGCACTCGAATATTGAGAAAATTAGAATGAAATGTCAAGCGGTATTTTCTGAGGAAATAAGGGAAAATATGACATATCTGTGGTCTGTTGATTTTGTCCATAAAAAATAAAATGATCCGCGCCAGGCGAAAAGAGGTCTTTTGGCATTTACGGTATGCCCAAAATAATCTGGAAACTTCCGGTGAAAATTCATAAAAACGATAACAACAAAAACTAATATCCTTAATGCTTATATCTTATATGTTCTGCGCGTATACTTGCTCAAGAGGAATTGATTTCAGGGCAGGCAACTTTGTCACAATCGTTTTACCTCCGATCTAAAAGCGGTCTACTCTATAAGGAAAGAATTTGCTCCCCCTTGGGAGCAAATTCTTTCTTTTTGGAGTAAATAACTTTTCAGAATGGTCTTGGTGTGGATGTAGGCAAATAGGATGTCATGAAAATTGTCTCCCTTGTCAAAAATGGTGGAAAATGTATCACGCGTATCGTTCCATTAAGTTTTCAATATGTCAATAGAGTGCACTGTAGCAAGATAAACGTCAAAAAGATTGTAAACCACAATTTATTTTCCATGTAAGTTGATTGCCCTTCTATATCAAAATGTTATGTTTTCATGAGTGTATTGTTATATATGTATCAAAATGTATGTTTCCACAACTGTATACATTACGTAAACATGCCTATTCAAATATACTGAATTTTTTACCACCAAAAAATGAAAATTTTTAGATGAAAAATTCTGATAATTTTCATATTTCTGCTCAAAACATAGATTGTGAGTACTCGAGAGAACCGCCTCGCCGAGGCGGTTCTAACGAGTACCCACAATCTATGTTTTTGAGCAGAAATAAGAAAAATAATGTCTACCCCTGTAAACCCTAGTTTTACTATATAAAAGTAGTTTAAGGGGGTCAAAATTATATAGGCATGTTTTCGAGATGATGTAGCTAATTGTAATAAATGTTGTAGGGAGAGGATTATGGCATGAAAACGTTGTGATAGTCTACACTAAATATTTCATTCAAGTTTTTATACATGTATTCAAATTATACAGCACTTCAAAACTGGAAAAAAAAAGTTCTATCCGAATTTATATTTGTCGACGAAATGCTCATTTTAGTATCAATTAGTTGATTCTATAAAAAGTAGTTGTTCTGTCCCAATAATATATTTGTATACAAACTATTTAATTAGTATAAAATATTTGCTCTATAAAATTAATACTTGTCCCATCCGATGATATATACTGAAAGGAAAAAGAAACGCAGGGTAAATTTTATTCCTAAATTTCATTCAACTTTGAAAAAGTTTGTTAAATATTTTACTATGATTACAAAACGGTACATGTATGAAACAAAAGTTCCAAATTTCATTGGTTTGTGATCAAGAAGTCTCGAGTTATTGAAGTTCATTGGTAGCTACCTCTCAAATCTTGAAATCAAAATCAAACTGAAAATCAATATCGGGTGTGCCCCCCTCTTGCTGCCGTTGCTGCCCTAATTCTCCTTTGGATAGAGTTAACCAAAGCATTGACAGTTCGCATCGGGATGTTATTCCATTCATCGATCAACGCATTCCTTAGTTGTGCGAGAGTTGCGGGGGGATTTCGGCGCTTCCTAACCCTTCTGTCCAGCTCATCCCACATGTGCTCTATTGGGGTCAAATCTGGACTGTACGGTGGCCATGCTAGTGGTGCGATGTTATTGTTTGCCAGGAAATCCTGACAAACTCGGGCAACATGTGGTCGGGCATTGTCCTGCTGCAGAATCAGATTACGTTGTTGCACAAGCGGGACTGCAACAGGACGCAAGATCTCATCCCTATACCTTACTGCGGTCATATTGCCCGCAACAATAATCAACTGTGATTTTATCCCGTGAGCAATGCCTCCCCAGACTATAACGGAGCCACCCCAAACCGATCCCGTTCGACAACACAGGCGTCGGCAAAGCGTTCTCCTCGACGTCGGTACACACGACGTCGACCATCTGTGCGATAGAGAGTGAACCTAGACTCGTCCGTAAAAAGAACTCGTCTCCACTGCCTCATCGGAAATAGCCTGGGCGCATGCGCCGTCAACCACGCCATACGACGCAACCTACGTGCCTGGGTCAGAGGCAGACCAACGTATGGACGACGAGCTCGAAGACCAATCTCACGCAATCGACTTCCAACAGTCTTCGGAGAAATTTGTCGATTATGCGTACCTACTGTATTAAGGGCAGTTTCGGTAGCAGTGAGATGACGATTCCGCAAATGTGCCAGACGGATTGTCCTGTCTGGACGTTGCGACGTCACGCGTGGACGCCCAGACCGCGGTCGGTCTGCTAAATGCCCTGTCTCCCTTAAACGTCCAACAAGACGTTCAATTGTTGAGACGTTAACCACAAAATGATTGGCAACTTGCTGTTGCCTCTGACCCTGCATCAGCAACGCAATTGCCCTACCCCTCTGAACATCAGTCAATCGTGCCATGATTGAAAAAAAGTTCAAAGTAACGTAAAAATGAAAAGAAAAATCGGTAAAAGAATCGAAGAGCGTTGTGTATCGTTGAAGTGTACCAAATGGTGTTAGGAAATCTTGTGTTGAAGGTTTAAACATGCTTGTTTTGCACGAAATTTTGGCTTTCCGTATTGTCCGTGCAATGCACTGCGTAGTGCACGGTTGAATGATTTCACACACTGGGTAGATAGCACATCGACCAAAGACTCGTATACCCGCGATTCACATTCACAGGACAATCTGTAAAAGTGTATGGCTATAGTAATCACCGTAAAAAATGGTTAAAATAAGAAGGAAAAAACTCTACCCTGCGTTTCTTTTTCCTTTCAGTATAACTGTAGATAATGAGTAAAATTTCTATGTATATGTAATAACTTAAAGGAAAGCTTGCATATAAAGTATAATTAGCATTATGATGTACTATGCATTCTCTTCAGCTGAGTGGCTGCGTGTAAGTAAGTAAGTAAGTAAGTAAGTAACGACTTTATTTATCGAGGGTTACAACATTTAGCACATACATAAATACATGTAATAGCTAATCTTCCATGAGGCCCTCACTATTTACAAATATACGCACAAGTTCATTTATTCAAATAAACAATGATATTATAAAATGATATTTTTCTGATACTGTGACCAAGCGAAGCTTGAGAGAAGTAAATTAAGAAATGAACCTCATTATTTCCTTCCATTACAGTTTCATCTTATGGATATCTTGCCGAAACGAAATGCAAGAGACCTGATGAAATATAATACAAGGCTACTGGAATAAGGCTCATAAGAATAGCATAGATTTGCCTGATCCCAAACAAACTCTTGATCATATTCTACTAGACTACCGTAGTTTAAAAACATATATATCAATATATCAGATAGTTTGAATATTAACTATAAACAAAATTCTGAAATTTCATCATGTTTTACAGCTGAAAATGGAACTGAATCATGTTGATGCTAATTAGAGACACCCAAAAATGTTGCTGTAATCATCCTAAAATTGGAATGGAGTTGTTTTACCATAGATCAATATGGATGGAATGGCAAACTGTGAAGACCATGAGCTTAGGAGTTGATCAGACGGCTCCTCTTAGGAGCAGTCTGATTTGGGTCTGCACTGTTTGCATATGCTTCTCTGTCCAAAAGCTTGGGAATATAACAGTAGTTCTTTGCATGTGAGATGAGCTATACACAACAATACTGCATTATATTACACACTAAAGTGGAGAATATGCATATCTCATCCGAAATATATAGCAACACCCATTTTATGTACTATTGTGTGCACTATGTGAATGGGAAAAGCAAAACATAGACATTAAAACAAATAATATGAAAGTGAAATTCATAAAAATTTACAAAGTTAAATTTATACATTTATAAAGTTAAATTTATAAATCCAGGGATCCAGGGATTGTAGGTTCAAACAAGAACCACATATTTGTTTATATGTAGTTAGAATTCTGAATTTTAATGGCAAACATCCGTAGCCTATTGTCAGTCGCATTTAATATACACCTTCTTTTGTAAACACAAGCGTTTTTTAACATCTAAAACAATCATAAAATCCTTTTATGCATGGGAAAGTGGTAATGGTTTTACTATTTTTCGCCTATTTAAAGAATAAGAAAATAATAATTTTTTTCCAACAGTATTTCATTTATTGAGAGATTTATTTCTAAATAGTGGAAAGGCGATAACAAAAGGCTCCATGTTATGAAGCGACATACAGACATGAACTGAAGTCTGTCTCCAGCGGATTCGAACCAGAAACCTCGCGATCCAAAGTCGGAAGCCATCACGGAAACATACCTATATAATTTCGAACCCCTTAAACCCCACTTTTATATAATAAAACTGGGGTTTACAGGGGTATACATTATTTTTCTTATTTCTGCTCAAAAACATAGATTGTGGGTACCCGTTAGAACCGCCTCGCCGAGGCGGTTCTGACGAGTACCCACAATCTATGTTTTGAGCAAAAATATGAAAAATATCTGTGTTTTTTATCAGATTTTTTTCAGGTTTTGGAGGTAAAATTTTCTATACATTTGAATAGGCGTGTTTTCGTATTGGCTAACCGCTGGACACGAGGTTGCTTCTCGCCTTTTTGAGTTATTTCTCTTGTATTAGTACTGGTTGTAGAATATTTCAACGAATAAATCTCTTTTACAAAATAAATATATTACATAGCAAATAAATATTTTATCAATAATTATATTATCGGATGAACAGCATTATAATTTTATACAGTAAACATTTTTATTCTTATCTATTTTTATCAACAAATTCATTCTTGGTTGAACGACTATCATTTTATTAGAATGCGAGTAATTTTATGTTTATACTCAATAAACATTTTATCAACAATTTTATAATAAGAGAGAGCATCTATTTCTAGGTATCGTAAAACTACTTTATTTTTAGACTATTTATAAAAAAAAACTAAGTGAGAAATATTGGATTTGGAATATTGCAACGTTTGTTATGCCATAGAAGATCACTTTGTGTGTTGTAAAATAAACTATAATCAATCGAATCAGATTTTTGTATTGAATGGTGATTGCAGTAAAGAAGCGATCAGCAATGCACGGTCGTTGTTTTCTACACCCAATTAAAAGACGAATCTTAAAGTTCTCAAGAACACTAAGGAAAATTACCCATTTTTCGCACTAAAACTACATAACCTGGGGCACACCATTTCCTAGAAGATTGTTTGTGCGCCTAGCCAAGACAGATCAACCGACGCTTCCGCACAGGCTGATCAGTCTTCAATGTCGACCTGACGACGCTTTGGATCCTTGTTTACCGACACTGCGAAGGCGCTGATCAGGCCCCTAGGTTATAAAAATTTTTCATGCTCAACTCAACTGAGCATGAAATTTCACTTGGTCATAAAAATAAAAATACCAAAAATTTAAAAAAAAATTTCATGCTCAACTCAGTTTGCTCAGCTGAGTTGAGCATGAAAGAAGTTTCAGAATTTGTTAGTATTTTAAGATCTATAAACAGAAAAAATTTCTTGCTTAGCTGAGTTGAGCATGTGTATAACCCCATGGCCTGACTGCGCGGGTCTGACTCTTCGTAGGGTGAACATGCAATCCAGTAGGAAACGCTGTGCCTTGTAACAACGCTGTGTATGTGACAGGCACTAGAGTTGAATTCTCGACAACGGGACAGCGAAGGACCGTGATGGTGTAACTTATAGCGAACGTTTTATCCTTGATTCCCTGTACATAATGAGGAGCGCCAAAAGGAGCAGGGATCAAGGTCAAAACACTCGCGAGTAACTTGCACTTCTGAACACAGATGAGCGGTTCGGGATACTGTTTCGCAGTTCCCGTTGGAATCACATACGATCAAATACTCTAAACTAGATCAAGGTCTTCTAATTGGGACATACCCTATTCACTTTGTTCAGACTTTTACTACCGCAAGTTATTACAGTTATTTGGCTAGTTACGGGTTTTACCTAGTTTCAAATAAGGGAAAAATCGTCATCAAAGATACGACAGCGGTCAAATTTAAAAAATGAAAGATGATGTGGTTGTGTCGTTCATTTATTTTTCTTTATATATCAGAACTATTACCTGATTGATCGGTACGATCCGATATCCTCTAGCTGAACATAAATTGTGTTGTAAATAACATTCGCCTAGATAACCTTTAAGTAGACAGTCAGTTAAAACATATTTATTTCAACTATCGGATGGAACATACTTTTCAACCTCTGCTTCAGTGCTCTCTGTAAACGCTTGATTTTAACCATTATTCAATCGCTAATTTGGTTAGTTCCAGATTAGGAGTTTACACATTGTGTTTTACACATGTATGCATATCATGCAGTGTACATAAAAGAATCTGACACACATGACAGGCGACTGAAGCGGAAATTTAAGCCTCGTCATAAGATAACCTGCTTTGTGCCATATGCGGACAACAAAGACACGTAGTTTGTCTATCTACGCAGTGTGATCAACGCCGTTGTCTAGACAGTATACTACCTACAAAAACTTTCAAGATTAGCTAATCGATGTAGCAGAATAGGCCGGTTTGAGCACGGGGTTTGAGTCTTTCTTGTTCGTAAACCCCGAAGACAGGTTTTCTCGTGTCGTCGCACTTTGACGAAGTAATGCGAGACTTTTTAGCGGCATCTCATGGCGCCTAACACCAGCTGCAACTGGATTAATTAACAATGGAAACACATAGTTTCACTGCTTATTTTATTTTTGGGCTTCAGAAGGGGTAAAATAGGACAATACGTACAGACCATTTTAAACACACGTCACACAATAAAATCATTCGGAACATCTCGGTCGTTAACGGAAAGTATATTGTAGCCTCGTTCTAGCAGTGGTTGGCAGAAAGTTATTGTTGAACGTTGAACAGAAAGTGAAATGGCTGATGTTTTTCCAGAAAAAAAAATAAAGCTGCTTTCATGCGTCGAACGTTTCTTTTAGAAGAGTTCTCATCGGCTGATCATTTAAATATCATAACCACGAATATTAACACATATTTTAACTATTTACTAGCTAAAACTATGCGTTAAAATGGTCACCATAAAGCAATATTACGGTTGCGCGCGTGCCTGCTGATATCGGAAAAATATTATTGAAACAGATAGATTTTTCTTAGGAAAAGCAAACTGCTTCTTAAATAAACACAAGATAAAATTTAAGAGTGAATATTAACCAAATCGAATTTATTAGCCAAGTAAAATTTGGCTTGAACCAATTGGAATCGGAACTGTTTGTGGCAACCACAGTTATTGGTCACGTGGCATAATATTGTAATCACGTGGTCAGTAGCCTGGATGAAAACAATAACATTAAAAAAGTCTATATTTTTTGCAACTTCGTAAACAACACTGAAATATTTTTATATTGGAAAGATTATTAAATCAAGAAAATAGGAGCACATAATACAAGCTAATTAAGTCTTATTTAGAGGCTGTTGCATTATCCGAGGATTTTTTTTTTACAGATTCCTCAGTCATTATTCGGAACTATGAGTCGTAGCAAAACTAATCAGAACTAGCCAAATAAGTGGTGTAGTTCACGGTCATCCCCGCAAAGGCAGATAAGCAAAGGCAAATGACAAATTCTTTAGTGTGGTAGATAAGCAAAGGCGAATGACAAATTCTTTAGTATGGTATTTAAAGGAAGGATAGTACCTTGTATCAGCAAAAAAAAAAAAAAAAAAAAAAAAAAAAAAAATCCGGTTTTGTTCAGCCTGTTATTTGGAAATGATTATCAAGCAATACCTTACCTGGAATTATTCAAATAACTGTACAAATATTTATTTTTTCCCCATTAGCAATTGTAAAATGGAACAGACTCTCAACCTAGGCTGTCATGTCCACGGACTTGAATTTCTTTAGGGTCTTTAGGGTCACTGTATGCAGCCTCTATCACTCCATTTTTCATGCCCTGGGCCATGTTACATCATTGTTGTCGGTTACTGTTTTTAGGTCGATTGTTTACATTCGAGCCTAAGAATACATATACCGAAATTCCCTTAAGATAGTTGTCCACATGATTATCATTGACCAATGAAATCAAACCGCATGTTTGTACAAAATCCAGGTAACGGTTATTTACAGTCGCGCTATTCTTGTCACTGTGACGTCAGAGTGCCTTGTAAAGAGGGTTTTCTGTAAAACCTGGACTGGGACATTGGCAAACAGTACACTCAGATCAGACGCCACAGAACGCGGCGTCTGATCTGGATCTGCAATGTTTGCTATATTTGCAGGAAGTTAAAGGTTAAATGAAACGGTCTTAAGTCCCCGTTCAGGACCATTTTCTTTCTGGCGAAATAATGCGCACAGTACTGGTTAACCGCTTAGAGAACTAAGCCTGCCCAGTGAAAGTGTGGTAAGGTAAACTGACCGCGCTTGACATGACCCCATTGGGTTGACTGGGTCGTAAAACCTCAACACAAACAAACAGACAAACAGGACCATTTTTTCAGCCTGTGCTCAATAAAAATCGACCCACAATTGTGTTGATTACGACATGGGTTATTTCACTGAATACCTTGACGTCATGTGATAAATTTACTTATTTCAGATGATAACAATTCAGAATCGCTTGCTTGTATCTGACTACCTAGTACAATGTAAGTTCGTTAAATCCATGCAATTAATGTATATTGTTTTATGAGACCCAATTTTGGAATGTTGGATCATGATCATGAACGATAACTGCACACATCATGAAAACGATTATCTGGAAATAGTTGTGGCTCGAATTGTAACTGGAGCTACCAAACTCATATCAATTGAAAATCTTTATTGGGAAATTGGCGGGGACCCCAGCGCCTTTGGTCAATTTTACTAAACATCATTCTCCTCCATTTGTGTCATCTCTTATAACCCCATCTCGATATATTCTTAAGAAAACATTAACAAAGCAGTATTATGGCCTTAAAAAGTCTCTCCGTTCTTCACTAGAGTGAACTTCATATCTTTTAGTCCTTCAGGATCACTGACCTCATTTGGAATACTTTTGACAATAGAGTACCGATTGACGCTTAGCACCGAGTAAAATTTTCGGCAGACGACATTTTGAAATATTTTTCCCATAAAACAGTATTTGACATTTCATGCAAATTGCTATAGCAATTTGCATGAATATTAAATTCTGTTTTCTGGAAAAAATGAAAAAAAAAAAAAAAAAAAAAAAAAAAAAATAGCAGCAATTTGTCAACTGCTGTATTAGCCCAGAGAGTGATAAAGTTTAAGCCGATGCTAGAGAGCATGCGCAGAGCTGCATATTACAATACCGACCATGAGCAGACTGAAAATAAAATGAATCTGCTTCATTCATTCCCTTGCTTCCGGAGGAGCAATCTTCTCAGACTGAACACTTTTTTCCTACCTTCTACAGTGAACCCTCGTTACAATCTCAGATTGTACAACTACCTTCTACAGTGAACCCTCGTTACAATCTCAAATTGTACAACTTTTTCCTACCTTCTACAGTGACAATCTCAGATTGTACAACTTTTTCCTACCTTCTACAGTCAACCTTCGTTACAATCTCAGATTGTACAACTTTTTCCTACCTTCTACAGTGAACCCTCGATACAACGACTGAATTTGTTCCCAAAGATGTTAGAATTAAAATGAATTTACTGTAATTGTAAAGAATCCTTAAACGCAGCAGAATGGTATTAAGAAAGGGATCGTTTTATTTTTATTTCCTCATAAAAATATGCTTTAGATATTCCTTAGAATCAACTCAGTGAGGCAATTCTAAGAAATATCCAAAACAAACGCTGCTTGAAATATTGAAGACAATGGTCTTGTATTTCTGATTAACAGTCACCTCTTGGGTGAAGGTTTCATGTCAGTCAAATTGCTGCTCTAACGACTTTTGCCCTTTAATAGAGTGTTGGTATAGAGAGGGTTGACTCATAGAATAAAGTCACAATATTTGCATACTCAATTCTTATTTCCTTAAAGAACATATGTTTACGATATTTGTTAAAAACCGTCTCACAGAAACGACTCTAACAAATATCCAAAACGCATGCTTCTTGAAATATTAAAGACAACAATCTTGTATTTCTGATTAACTTTCTGATCTTAGTAACGGTTTCGTGCTAAATTACCATTATAACGAATCATTTTATCGTTGTATTGAGTGTCGGTATAAAGAGGATTGACTGCACTATAATAGAATGGAACAGACGCACAGAAAAATTTAGAAATGCCACGTCGGTTGCATTAGTTTTTTTTTTCTTCATATCTCATCTAAATCAATAGAATATTAACTCTTTCACTGTCACAGGCGATAACAACATGCCTTTGCAAACAGCATAAATCCAGATGAGACGGCTCAAGAGCCGTCTCATCTGGATCTACACTGTTTGACATTCAGTCTTTCAATTTTACATATAAACTTCTTTCCTAAAATAAAAAAAAGCAGACGACAAATGTCGTCTGAAATTTGACACTTATACCAAAATACTTTTATGCTGGCGACAGACGAAGACAGATGTTACATATTCGAGTTGCAAGTCTTTAATTGATTTCAGCCGTGCAGCAGGAAAATGTGTCCGGGGCATATGTGGACAGCGAAGGCTTCTATCATATTTATAGTTTGATAAAAAATTGCATACATATTCATATTGACAAGATCTAGCCAAAGAAATCGTCAAATGACACTTTACTTTGACCGAGGCTACACCGATGCCAAAATATGTCACAGTTAGCGAAAATGGCCGAAATCTTGAATTACCATATAGTGTATTTTGATAAAATTTTGTAAAGACAATACTACTGACAAGAGGCGGGTTGTACACCTTAGCGATAATTGATACTACATATATTACTTGCCTTTATGAAGCGCAAGTTCATTTGTTGTGATCGGGAAAAGAATCATACAAGCAATTTGCCTTAATTCCAATACATTAAACTTTGTCCTTATATATTTTGTTTGTTGAGTGTCAAATGAAAGCCAGAATTGATATGTGTAACCTTTACCACTCTCTGGGCTAATTCAGCAGACGACAGTTTGATGATATTTTTCTTATTTTTCCCAGAAAATAGATTTTGACATTTCAAGCAAACTGTCTCACCTGGAGACAGTTTGCATGAAGTGTCAAACCTGTTTTCTGGAAAAAAAAAATCGAAAATGTTTCAATATGTCGTCTGCTGAAACTATATCCCAGGGTGCTAAGCGTTAAACTAAGCTCGTTGACATTCGTATGTATTAAAGTATGTACTTAAAGCGTGCTGAGGCTCATGAAAATAAATAAATAAATATTTAAACAAATAGTGCGAGATGGTCAAACTACCATATTTGCCCCAAGTATTGGGACAGACAGGCTTGAGCAAACCATGTAGACCCAGATCAGACGCCGTAGAACGAAGGCGTCTGATCAGGGTCTACACTGTTTACATTTCATCTAGTAGTTTCGTTATATATACAGATACTCAAATCAACTTGTTCAAACTTTAGAACAAGTATAGTAAGGAGTTAAGGTGTCCCAATATTTAGGGTAAATACAGAATACAGTTATGTATTGTACCAAACGAGGGTCATTCAATAAGCAGTATAAAAAAAAGTACTACTTGAAACTCGCACATTCGTATAGCAACTCATTTTTACCCTTTTTTTTTTCCAAAGCATGCTTTATCTACTTGAACTATTCATTTCTGTAGTAATACTTTCCATACAGTCTGACATTAAATCTTTTGAGTGAGCCTGCTGGGCTCCGAAGGTGGAATTAGATGCACACCGTAGACACATGCCTGTGGCAGAGCTTCAGAGATCGCAAATGCACGGCGAAGGCCAAATAGATAACCCGACGATAAGCGTTTGTCAGAAATCGGATGAAAAAAAAATAAAAATAGAAATAAAAAATAAAAATAAAAATAAATAAATCAAAAGACCTGACAGCACTGGTGGATCGATTGTCTTTGAGTGTAGGCTAGGAAAATGGCCCCGAACAAGAACTTAAGTGTGTTTCATTTAACCTTTAACTTCCTGTAGTGGGAGCAAACAGTATAGACTCTGATCAGTGTTTTCCAATGTCCCAGCACTTAGCCCAGTCCAGGTTTTACAGATAACCATCTACATACAGTAATTTGACGTCATAGCGACAAGAATAGCGCGGTTATAAATAACCGCTACCTGATTTCATACAAATGCTATAGCAAGACTAGCGCGGTTATAAATAACCGTTACCCGATTTCTTGCAAACGCTAATTGCGTGGATTAACTTTATTGGTCAGCGATAGTCATGTGCACAACAGCAATATAACTCAGATTCTTTTCCAACTTTGGAATAAACGACCCAAAACGTTCAGTTTGGGGATAGAATTCGGTTCGGAGACAACAGGTTGTGGGTTTCATATTTCATTGGTCAATGATACTCACATGGACAACAACCTTAAGGAAGGGTTGGTGTATGTATACTTTGGCGCGATTACAATCTACCCTAAAAACAGACTATTTGTAGTTTGAGCGTGTATATGCTGACAAAGGGAACAACTTATATGAATTCCGTCTGAGCACAACCAACGTGTCTTCAGATGGTAAATAAAAGGACAAAAATCTCGGTAATAATCACTGGAGCATGACCGTATTTAGATACTCACCACTGATGCTATCAAGTCTCATGAGGGGGTGGTGCGAAGGTGTCATGTATCTTGTGTCACCGGGGCGTCCAACTGATATTGGCTTACAGTTGGGCAAGGCCTGCTATCGTTGAAGTAGGTAAAGGTAGAGGGGGAATGTTTTTATTTCTTCTGTTTCTTCCCTTTCATTCCTGTTCCTCTTTCTTCCCTGTTCCTCTCTTTCATCTCTTCTACTATCTCTTCTATCTCTTTTCTCCCTTTCTCTGGGAGACGACACAAAATGACCCACAAGGGTTGACGTGTCGTTAAACCCCAACACAATCAAAATCAAGTGTCATGAATATACGAGCGTAGTTTAATTGGACTTTAAAAATACCAATTGAGCCAGCGCAGGACAAAACCTACAATAAGACCTGTGTGATCAGCAAAGACTCAGCTCAGCCTGTACATGTACATCCACCCAGTAAGGCAAGGGCTCTCGTTTATCCCTCATTGGTTAGCCTCGAGGCACATGCGCAGAGGCGCAGGCTGATCTGAGTGTTCTCTGGTCGCACAGGTCTTATTGTAGGTTTTACCGTGCACTGGCTCATTTGTAAAGTTTCATGAATATGGCTTTAAAACTAGAAATAGCTTTAAAACTAGAGGAGCTGGGGATAAAAGATTATTTTTAATAAAGTGATATGATTCGTGCCTAATCGGTGAGGCGTAACCGTGTTGCAATGCGATCAACCAGATTGCATTCACTAATGGTGTGAGATAATGTTCAGTCCGGTAGAGGCTTTTTGTCGTTTAATCTCACTTTACCCATTCATGTCTGTAGATCCACAGTGAGAAAACAGTGTAGATTATTGTCTACGCCCATAGGCGGAGAAGTACATAGAGTTTTTGGGGCACGGAAATGAATCTGTTGCTGACCAACAATGCATCATTGTTCTTATGCTTGCTGTCTACAACTAAACCCCGGGCTAGCTGAACCACTGAATATAGTAGAATAGAATAATGTTTATTGGAACACCTACATATACAGAAGGTGTTTTCTGTTCGCATGCACTGTTTCGTACACAGTACCATTGCAAAGTTTAAGGGATATACATTAGTTTTGACATTTTCACTTCTAAAGTGGATTGATGCATTGGTACTGCTAAGCGCAATTTATAGTATTCCCGAGACAGCGTAACAAAAATTGACAATCTTAACTAATCATTTTAGTTTTGATGAGGTAAGCCTAAAAAGCGAAGTGCAATTAGCTGTAATCATTTTTTAACGTGAGGTCAGTCTTGAAGAAGCCAACGGGATGAAATCTCATTTAGACCACTCGAATTCATCTTTGGCATTATGGAATTTAGCAGATTTAGCCAAGATTTGCATGTAAGGAACCCAAGATGATTCCGTATTGAAACCAGCTTTAACATTTGTTGTATGCGAAGCGTAGACCAAGCTTTTTAGTGAAAGGTAATACTTGTTAATGCCATAGCAAGCGGTGCAAAAAGTGTAAATTGCTATTGCCTTGATAAATCGTGCAAGCAGTTCAGATTGTTAATGCCATGGCAAGCGGTGCAAAAAAGTATAAATGACTATTGTGATGGCAAATCGTGCAAACTGTAGATTGTTAATGCCTCTGCGGCGTCTGATCAGAGTTAGCATCGTTTGCTATGACATTTGCATTATCAATTATATAACTGATCACTTTTTTTTTGAACAGCTCCTCTTTAAGGAGACTTGATGCACTTGTAGATTTTCCGCTATTTTGAAATGGGAGACAACTTTTGTGACTTCCTGTTTGTGTTCTGCATACCAAGCCTCTTCTGTAAAGGGGTCGTCTCTAAAGGGAAAAAAATTTGCTCCCTGTGGGAGCAAATTCTTTCTTTTTAGAGTAGACAATTTTTAAAAGGGCGGCAAAAATACTTTTAACAGCGCTATTTTCCGTGAAAGTGTCTATGGTCACCTCAAAGATTGATACCGGAGCCACTTTAGATGTAACAAAAAAAAAAAAAAAAAAAAAAAAAAAAAAAAAGAAAATAAAAAAAAAAAAAAAAAAAAAAAACAATCACAGGAGCTTCACCGTTGTTTTGATAATTCTATTGTCCGTAAAATTAATTGGATTAAGTGTTCTGATATCTAAGTTTTCACGAAAATAATTTATGCTCTCACTGAGGTTCTTAAGAATCTGTACACTCATTGTAAAAGAAGTATACATGCTTATCATATAAAATAAATAAAAGTACAAGTATACCAAAAAAACTTTTAAAGTCATTAGGTTATAATCACTATAAAATTAATAACATATTTTACCTCTCTTGACCAAACTTAGCTACGAAGCCTAGTTAATAACTACGTACTTAGACAATATTTTCTCCTATAATACTGTATTGCACAGTCCATTTTATAGCAAACTAGAGGCGGTTTAATTTCATTTGGAAAAAGTATTTCAGACAACAAAAAGTAAGGTTATATCAAAATTAGCTCCATTAGCAACCTTTAAGTAGAGAAAAGGCCTTTCCAACTTTCATGATTGAAGAGCTCATTGAGTGTATTTGATCATAGCTGAAAGATTCGCGGGTGCTGTAAATCTGCACGGATTTTGGGTGGAGTCATGCGTGTCTGTGACATGTATTATCGAAGGCCCCTTGTATATGAACAGCGAAAGCATAAGACATATTGCACAGAGCCTGTTCGTCAGTCCTTCGTTGTTCGCAAATACATGTATAATATTTTGTTTGTTGAATGTAAAGAAGACAAATGCCCTGAAAAATCTGTAAAAGTGCGGATATTGGTGTGAACCCATTGCCATTCGCGTATAGCATGATGTATTTTAACACTAAGCACGCTTGGTAAAAACAGGATTTGACAGTTCATGCAAATTATCTCTAATGGCGACAATTTGCATGAAATGTCAAATCCTGTTTTCTTGGAAAAATAAGAAAAAATCACGAGTTTGTCGTCTGCTGACTTTGCAGTGACTAGTAAAGGTTAATGTCTGTGCATATTAGATAATGTTCAAAATTCAAATTTCAGCTTTGATGGCTTTACGATTCTTTCAATGGTATTTGAGTTATACCCGGCTGTGTAAGCCGACTGGTATATAGTTTTCACTGTTCCGTTCGTCATCAGTACGTAGGTTTTCTTTTTGTCCTTCCGTGGCGTTAGTATATAGTGGACATCTTCATCGGTTACTGCGCCATTTTTTAAGGTGTTATATTATCAAGGCTGTCTATGTTTTGCTAATTGCTACATGTAATTGTATCAGGGTACACAGCAGTAAGTATTACCTAACATGAAATATCACGGTCATGAGGGAAATTCTGATTATATTGGTGATGGCACTGGCCGGGGGTATACGTCACTAGTCTCATTGTCTAGTTTTGTATTAAGTCAACACAGCACATATCGATTATGATCTAACTATTACACATTACGAAAACACACCTATTAAAATTTACTGAAATTTTTCATATTTCTGCTCAAAACATAGATTGTGGGTATTCGTTAGAACCGCGCTCAAAACATAGACTGTGGGTACTCGTTAGAACCGCCTCGACGAGGCGGTTCTAACGAATACGACAATCTATGTTTTGTAGAAGAAAGAAGAAAAATAATGCATACCCCTGTAAACCCCAGTTTTACTATATAAAAGTGGGATTTAAGGGGGTCAAAATTATATAAGCATGTTTTCGTGATGGCTATTTTGGGATTTGAAACCTCTAACAAACACTTGTAGAAGAGAGAAGCCAAGTCTCGAGAATACAAACTTTGTGAACGACCCTGAATCACCGTTATGTTTAATGTGTGCACTGACCGTGAAGTTCTCCGTGCAAAGCGTCTTTTGTATGCGTCATTTCACTTTATCGAAAATGATTCTATATTTAAACTGAGCATATATGCAAGCTGTTCCTATGCAAGCTGCTCCCAGTGAGAATATCAAAAAATGGCTAGGTAAAGTACATTTTATATTTCCATTGAGAACTAGAAAATAGCTAGGTAAATTACATTTTATATTTCCTTTAGCTTTCCTCTTTCTGCTTTATCTTTTTCTTCTAGTTTATGCGCATAAGAAGAAAACATTGACTACTGTCCTTTCGACATCACCCGGAAAGATGTTTTTGCTTAGCGTTTTATTTTAAATGAAAATAACATCTTACCAGAAACCGTTTGTCTTTTCTGTTTCTGTGTTTTGTTCTCAAACGTGTACCCTAAAATTAAATTTACGGCCAAAAATTGGTCTGACCTATGCAATTTCTACTGTAAAGTGATTTTTTTGAATTTTTGTCTGTTTTTTTTTTTTTTTTTTTTTTTAAATTTTTATTTGCTGAATTTAAATTATTGATGTTTCACAACAACAGTGTGAAAATTTCAGAAAATTTGAACAAGCGAAACTTGTTGAAAATCTGCCTCCAAGTTACCTACCCGACAGATTTCTGCATAATTTGCATTCATTTTACTCTGGGAAAAATTGAAACTATTTGATTTTTTAAGGATAATCTGCCGGCTACCCAAAAATGGCGGCGGAATTTGCCACATCTACACGTCATCATAAGATATCAACAAAATCACAAATGAAATGCGTTTCTCACAAATTCAACTGGTAACTTAAATGTCAAGGCATATCAAGTGGTTATCAAGAGATAAAAATGCATTTTATAAATATGAAAAAAACTAACCTTCTAACTTGTGCAAATTCGGGACCAAAAAGTTCCCTTAGTCCGTAGACTAAATGCAGCTCAATTAATTAAGATATTTTTCTCAGAAATTTGATTGATTCACCTCTCTGCAGATGTGGCAGTGTTAAAAATGCTGAACATTATCTTCTGCAATGCCGCTTGTACTGTCAGCCACGAATCGAAATGTTAAACTTTCTTTCTCAAATACGCTATGTATCATTGGATACCCTGCTATTTGGTGATAGTTCACTTTCTTTTGACACGAACAGTTAATCTTTTTAACAGTGCAGAAGTTCATCAAAGACTCAAAACGATTCTGAAAGCTATGTCACTTTGTAATGAACAACTCATTATTATACTTCGTGAACTTTCTAAATGCCGAAAAGTGGCCTATTATTTATTTTGCCACAATATCTTTGCATTTGCAGACCATTTAAAACACAAAATTGGTAACCTCGATGATGGGACACTTTTCGGCAAAGGATTTATGACTTTAGATGCCAGGACCAACTAAGACTTTGACCTATCTGATGCCCTCTACTCCAACGATCTGCTCCTGTTCGATACGTTTTTTGTTTGTTTTTTTTTTTTTTTTTTAAATATTGTTTTCTCCTCATCCTATGCTCCAATTAAGATATGCATGTGTTTTTGTCCTTTCCTTCATGCATATCATTGTTATTATTATCAGTGTTGTCAAATTCATTTGCATTTGATAAGCTTAAACGTAATAATAGTATATGAAATTGTAGGCTTGCTCTTGAAATGTATGATATAGGTTTATATATTTTAACATGCTTACAAACTGCTTACAATCACGGAATTTAGTTACTGACCTGCCACGATTGTGCAATCCACACCTTATCTTCCATTGGGAAAGGAACTCTATAAGCACTAAGCTTCCGTTCCAATCCTAGGAAATATTATTGTATGTACATATTTGCATGTCATAGAGAAATAAATGTTTAAACTAAAAGGTTCCCTTTTCTTTTTCATGAATTCATAAAATACTAACGTCAGTTTGTTTTACAATGTTCCGTCTAGAGCAGCTGGAAATTAAAATATCCAAAAAAACTTTCAAATAGAAACACAATATGTCTATGTCCATAGTTACCCAAACTGATACACAAAACTAAACTCTTGTCCTTTCATGTATATAACGGACAGGATACCGTTTATTTCTATCTTCACGTGCAAGGGCGACATTATAAGTACATTATATATGTACGGTCAATGTACATTGTTTAGAGCTGTTTGAGTAGCCTTCTTGGTGGCCAAAGTGTGCCTTTATTTGAATGAATTTGGATATTTTATTTTCCGGCTGCCCTAGATGGAACATTGTTAAAAAATGACATAAGTATTTTATATATTCATGAAAGAGAAAAAGGAATTTTTTTTTTTTTTTCAAATTTACGCAAGTTAGAACGTAAGTTTTTTCATACTTATAAAATGCATTTTTATCTATTAATAACCACTTGATATGCCCTGAAATTTAAGTTATCAATTCAGTTTGTGAGACACGCATTTCATTTGTGACTTTTGTTGATATTTTATGATGACGTATAGAGATGGCAAATTCCACCTCCATCAGTCCATGTTTGGTCAGCCGGCAGATTATCCTTAAAAACAATGGCTAGAATAAAACTTTTTGTTCACAGGTAGTTTTGACAAATGGTTTTGTATTAAACCATGACAAACGTTTTTAAGGGTTCATCATGGGCAGAAGTGGGTGGGGTACATGAAAAATATGTAAATAAAAAAATTGTCAAAAATATTAATTTCTCTGAAAAGGCATGAAGCCTATGAATTGTTTATCGAACGCCAACCCTGTTCATGTGTGAAGCTGACAATATTTGCATTTAGAAAAAGAACTAGCTCACCTCATGTACTGTCTCTCTATTTACATCCAAACTGCTATCCTGGTATGTCAATCCCATATAAAGAATGATCAAGATGTAGTCCAAATATCCATGCATAATGTATGAGAATATAATTTGTGAAAAGTCAAACACACAGGAATAAAGTTGACATTACTACTACAAGTATCTATAAAATTTTCCAGGTTTATCAGCCATATTTTCATGTATGAATGTAGTTCCTAAATAAGGTATGGTAGCAAATACCTGTCAAAGAGCTAATAACTACACATTTGTCTCCCTTGGAAAATGTATTTGTTTTTGCTCCTCTAAAAGGTACTAGTTTACAAATTACCGGATTTTAACAATAATGTATAGATCTGCTGGTGCATCTGGCAATCTCTGCAAACATTTATGCATTGAATGAATTACTTCCCGCTTATGAGTCAATACTGCTGGCCTTGCATTCTTTTTTCCTTTTTGAACAACAAAGACTTTCATCAGGCTATAATGACTGATCCTTTTTTGGTGGATTTCCGGTCTGCATATGCTTTAAAATTCATTTGATGTGGGTTGTATTGGCCGGCCTCGGTGGCTCAGTTGGATGCGCCGTCCGACTGGAGACCAGGAGGTCCCGGGTTCAAGCCCCGCCGAGGTCGGCAACATTCTTTCGTGTAGATTGATCATGAAATATTTTCTACGGTCATTTTCTCCCTTCCGCTGACTCAAGAAGGGCAGTTGTCAGTTTCTGGCGAAAGAATGTGCACAATATTGATTAACCGCTTAGAGGACTAAGCCTGTCCAGTAAACGTGTGGTTAGGTAAACTGACCGCGCTCGACATGACCCCATTGGGTTGACTGGGCCGTAAAACCTCAACACAAACAAACAAATGTGGGTTGTATCTTGAATCTACTAACTATGCAGTCAGAGTAAAGACCACAGCAGCAAACATAGTTCTGCAACACACCAAGGTAAAACTTACTTTAAATGTCGATAATTTTTATCCACCCTTTCCATTAGTCAGTGTAAAGATCCTCTACATCATATGGTGTATCCTCTCCTTTGTGTATTAAATATTTCAAAAATGCTGAATTTATGCACGAGATCCGACTTGTACTGTCCACCATACTTGTTGCATCTCATCAGGCGATTTTTTGTTTACTACAAACTCACGCAAGCGTAACAAACATTGGAAATGCAATTACTTACCTTTCTTACGCTGATCAGCTTATGCTACATCTATCCTGATGTAGTTTAAACACTTCTTTCTTGCACTGACAATTTATTTACCTTGATCCAGATTTTAAAACAATATTTTGGTCGAAAATCATCTTCAACGCAATTAACAATTTACTGGTCAACTGCTACAGGAAGTGCCGAACAACATCTACTTCCTTTACGAATGTCCAAAGGGTAAAATCCCATCTTTTATCGTTAAGTTTCTATTACTGATGAATTTTACATATATCATCGCATTTATGATTATTATTTTGATTACTTTACAAATTTATAAATCCAAACTTGAAAATTATGACAATTTTTCCGATCTTTGCGCATAGCTCCGCATGCAGGCGTAATAATATCGGTGATAAGTCCTCGAGGAAATCATGAAAGTCAGAAGATGAGAAAAATTGTCTATTTTATTGTTTTGGGGGACAGAAATGAATTCTATTTAACAACAAATCAAAGCCTTGATCGTCGTTAAAACACCAGGCACAATTCAGAGGGTAAACGGATCTCATTATGAATTGTCTTTTCACGCAAAATGCCAGTGATATAAGAATGAAATCTGGCTCCAAATGTTTGTTTACATTTTTACATGAATGAAACATGGCTACTCTGTAACTCGTGGAAAATTTTACGTGAAGGTGGTCATTATTTTCAGTTAAGCATTGTGCAGTCATTGATAATACTCTCATACATTGCAGATCAGATGTCCATTGTTTGGCCTGTATAATTAGTTTTTCTGAAAATTTTACTTTTTTGGACTTTGAACGCAAATGCCGAACCCTATATTTTTTTCAATTTAATTGGTCTATTTTAACTTGTACAATATGATTTATTCATAAGAAACATGCAGTCCTATCATTACTTCTTTGATATACTGAAAATTCTGCAACCCCATCATCTTTGTGAATAAGGACTGTTATGAAAGTTTCAGGGGGTACCCCACCCACTTTTGTCCTTGATGAACCCTTAAATTCACTTTTCTGTGTAAAGCGCCAAACAAAAAAGGACTTTCTGATGTTGAAAGTACAGGATAATCTGCCGTCTGCTCAAACATGGAGGAGCAATTTGCCACTTCCACACGTCATCATAAAATATCAACAAAAATAACGAATGAAATGCGTGTCTCACAAATTCAATTCATAACTTTAATGTAAAGGCTTATCAGGTGATTATTATGAGATAAAAATCATTTTATAAGTATGAAAAACTAACCTTCTAGCTTGTGCAAAATCGGGACAAAAAACTTGTCTTTTCTTTTTCATGAATTCATATACTAACGTCAGTTTGTGTCACACTCTTCCGTCAAGAGCAGCCGGTAATTAAATTCGCAAAAAAGCTTTGAAATAAAAAACAAAATGTCTATGTCCATAGGCACCCAAAGTGATACACAAAACTAAAATCGCGACCTTCATGTATATAATGGACTGGATACCGGTTTGTATTCTATCTGCACGTGCAAGGGGAATAGCTAAGTACATTATATATGTCCGGTCAATGTACATTGTTTAGAGCTGTTTGAGTTGCATTCTTTGTATCTAATATGTGCCTTTATTTGAATGATACATTTTCCGGCTGCCCCAGATGGAACATTGTAAAACAAGATGACTTAAGTATTTTATGCATTCATGAAAAAGAAAAAAGGAAAGGTTTGATCTCAAACGCAAGTTAGAACGTAAGATTTTTTTTCATACTTATAAAATGCATTTTTATCTGTTTATAATCATTTGATATGCCTTGACATTTATCAGTTAAATTTGTGAGGCACGTATTTCATTTGTGATTTTTGTTGATATTTTCTTTTTAGGCAGCCGGCAGAATATCCTTAATATACTCGATATTGTTGCTTTTTATATACATTTCAGAACAATTCCAAACGTATTACGCTTTTCTATGCCTCCGTACTGAATTATGAGGGTACATTACGCAAACACATCTATCACTTTCTACGGCCATTCTCTCGTTTTCGCATTTTCAAGAAAGGCAGTTGTCAGTTCCTGGTGAAAGATTGTGCACAGGTACTGAAATATGCCTGCCCAAGAAAAGTGTGGTTAGGTAAACTGACTGGTTTTACATGAGCTTAAGGATAATCTGCCGGCTGCCCGAATATGCCGGCGGAATTCATCACGAAAACATGCCTATATTATTTTGACCCCCTTAAACCCCACTTTTGTATAGTAAAACTGGGGTTTACAGGGGTATACCTTATTTTTCTTATTTCTGCCCAAAAACATAGATTGTGGGTAGTCGTTAGAACCGCCTCCTCGAGGCGGTTCTAACGAGTACCCACAATCTATGTTTTAAGCAGAAATTTGAAAAATATCACAAAGCGGCGGGGTAGCTAAATACATTATATATGTACGGTCAATGTATATAGAGTTGTATGGTTGTATGTGTAGCCTACTTTGTAGCCAAAATGTGCCTTTATTTGAATGAAATTGGATATTTTATTTTCCGGCTACCCTAGATGTGGAACATTGTAAAACAAAATGACATAAGTATTTTATGTATTCATGAAAAAGAAAAAGGAAATGTCTTCTCATATTTACGCAAGTAAAAGTGAGCATTTACGTAAGTTTGTTTTCATACTTATGACATGCATTTTTATCTCTTAATCAACACTTGACATGCCTTGATAGTTAAGATATCAGTTCCATTT
The DNA here is from genome assembly GCA_964016985.1 of Anodontia alba. Classification (NCBI taxonomy): domain Eukaryota; kingdom Metazoa; phylum Mollusca; class Bivalvia; order Lucinida; family Lucinidae; genus Anodontia; species Anodontia alba. The sequence goes on from OZ024823.1 coordinate 85,485,929, forward strand.
GTGAGTCGGGCATTTCATTTATAATTTTTGTTGATATTTTTTGATGGAGCGTAGAGGTGGCACATTCTGCCGCCATGTTTGTGCAGCCAGCAGATTATCCTTAATGGGTTGACTGGGCCGTATCACCTCAACTCAACTCAACCCCCACCCCCCACCAAAAAAAAAAAAAAAAAAAAAAAAAAAAAAAACAAAAAAAAAAAAAAAAAAAAACTCAAAACACACCTACGCAATGAGAATAGGAAGCCAGTGGTTTACATTTTCATCGTAGGGTTTCTAAATAGGAATCTTCCACCCTTGAATTTGGACATGTCCACTAAAGTAAATAACCGGCACAGTGGCCCAGTTGGTAGAGCGTTCGATACCCGGCCGAGTCGTACCAAAGACTTTAAAATGGTACTAGCTGCTCTTTTTCTTGGCGCTCAGCATTTAGAAAGTAGAGCTATGAATCATAATTGGTCAACTCAGTGACTAGGTGGAATAGCATGTCAAGTGTCTGAGGTGTCATATTTCAGTGAGGCAGCACTCTAAAAGTGAGCATTTAGCTCTCTGGCACATCCAGACACCATCGCGATATGACTGAAAGATTGTTGACAGCAATGTCAAGCCCGAATAAAACAAACTGATGCAAATAGAGGTTTCGCTGGCCTCGGTGGCTCAGTTGAGCGCGTCCGACTGGTAATTAGGAGGTTGCGGGCGGGTTCGACCCCAACCCCCACCGCCGGGTGGGCAACATTCTTTCGTGGAGATGGATCATGAAGTATTTTCTACGGTCATTCTATCCCTTCCGCTGATTCAAGTAGGGCAGTTGTCAGTTCCTGGCTAACCGCTTAGAGGACTAAACCTATCCAGTTTGTTTGTGTTGAGGTTTTACGGCCCAGTCAACCCAATGAGGTCATGTCGAGCGCGGTCAGTTTACCTAACCACACGTTTACTGGGCATGCTTAGTCCTCTAAGCGGTTAACCAGTATTGTGCACATTCCTTCGCCAGAAACTGACAACTGCCCTTCTTGAATCAGCGGAAGGGAGAGAATGACCGTAAAAAATACTTCATGATCAATCTCCGCGAAAGAATGTTGCCGACCTCAGCGGGGGTTGAACCCGCGACCTCCTGGGCCCAGTTGTTCAAAGCTAACGATGTCGTTAGTTAACGATTCGTTAAAATTTACATCGAGTCATATGCAAATATGCTGAAATTTTTTGCTGAAAAAATGTGAGTAAAAGCTACTCACATTTTTTCAGCAAAAAATATCAGAATATTGTGTATTGAATTCGCTAAAACAGTTAACGAAATGACCCTTAACGAGCTCGTTAAGCTAACGACGCTTTGAACAACTGGGCCCAGGTCTCCAGTCGGACGGCGCATCCAACTGAGCCACCGAGGCCGGCTAAGCCTATCCAGTAAAAGTGTGGTAAGCTTAAACTGGCCGAAGTTTACATGACCCATTACGAAAACACGCCTATTCAGATGTATTGAAAATTTCGAACACCTAAAATTGAAAGTTTTCAGATAAAAAAAAATCTGATATTTTTTTATATTTCTGCTCAAAACATAGATTGTGGGTACTCGTTAGAACCGCCTCACCGAGGCGGTTCTAACGAGTACCCACAATCTATGTTTTTGAGCAGAAATAAGAAAAATAATGTATACCCCTTTAAGCCCAGTTTTACTATGTAAAGTGGGGTTTAAGGGGGTCAAAATTATATAGGTATGTTTTCGTGATGCCCATTGGGTTGACTAGGTCGTACAACCTCAACACAAAGCAAATAAGGATTTCATCTAAAATCAATATCAGGATAGTAACAGTGTATATCCCGATTAGACGCCGTCTCATCTGGATCTGCGCTGTTTGCACAGGAATTTGCTTTGGTCTGCCGAGCTGAAAAAAAGTTAACAAAAATGATTGTTTTAATTTCTTTACAAAAATGAGAGCATGACGTAGACAGTTATCTGGTTGATCTAGTATTCGAACGTACGACGCCTTGGATCTGCAGTTAGACGCACTACTGACTATGCTATAGAGCTCGGTGGCATATTTCATGTTGAAATACCATTACTTAATGGCGAGAGAGAGATAGAGACAGAGACAGAGACTGACAGACAGAGACTGAAATAGAGGCATAGAGACAGACAGACAGAAACAGAGAGAGAGAATGAGAGAGAGAGAGAGAGATATTCTTTATTAATGTGTCAATGTGTCATATGGTACAAAATTTACACCCAGCCACACAAGAAAAATGAACATAAAAAATATGTACACATATGTATAGTGAAGATATTACCATATATAAGAGCGTTGTTAAAAATTACATTTTCATATTTCGTCACAAAACCATATGTTGTTGGTACTCATTAGAAGCGGCTCTATGCTAATGAGTACCCCACAAGATGCCATTGCACTGCTTCAAAGCCATCCTCGGTGGCTCAGTTGGATGCGCGTCCGACTGAAAATCAGGAGGTTGCGGATTCGACCCCGCCGGGTCGGCAACATTCTTTCGTGGAGATTGATCATGAAATACTTCCAGGATCATTCTTTCCCTTCCGCTGATTCAAGAAGGGCAATTGTCAGTTTCTGGCGTAAGAATGTGCACAATACTGGTTAACCACTTTGAGGACTAAGCCAGCCCAGTAAAAGTGTGGTTAGGTAAAATGACCGCGCTCGACAGGACCCCATAGGGTTGACTGGGCCGTAAAACCTGAACACAAACACTATTCCGCCGATTCAAGAAGGGTAGTTGTCGGTTACTGGCAAAAGTATAAGCACAGTTTACTGGTTAATCGCTGAGGGCTAAGCCTGTCCAGGAAAAGTGAGGCGATTAAATGACCGGGTCGACATGACCTAACAGTGTTGACTGTGCCGTAAAACATCAAATGGGCCGCGCCAGGCACAAATGTGTCTTCGGTCATATGCGGACAGCGAAGACCCAGATCATTCTGCGCATCCTCGCAGTCTGGGCCCAGTTGTTCAAAGCTCAGGATCTGCAGTCAGATGGGATACCGACTGCGCTGTGAAGCTGTCGCCGGACCTAGAAAAAATGTTTGTAAAACACTATGTCCCCAACTAAATGCTTGTCCATACAAAATGCTAAAATTGGAAAGGGGCATAACTGACAAAATGTCGCAAAAGCGCTAAAATGCTTAAGTCTGAAAAGGGGCATAATCTAACAAATATTTATAAAAGTTCATTAAGAATTAATCAAGTCATCTACACAATGACCCCCGATTGCCTGCGAAATTTCATGAACCTAGCTCTAGGGGTTTCTGAGATATTTTGCTCATAAAACACGATTTTCCTATGCTAAAATGTCTAAATCTAAAAAGGGGTCATAATTTGATCAAGTATTAAATAAAAGTTCCACACAATTTTATGAGGTCATTTAAATATTAGATCCAAACTGCTTGCAAAATTTCAGAAGCTTGACTTAAGTGGTTGCTTAGATATTTTACTACAGGATTTTCATTTTCTAAAATGCCTGTGTCTGAAAAGGGGCTTAACTCCACTATCAAGAATCTGGCAGAAAAGAAAAAAGTAAGGTCCGCTTATTTTTTCATAAGCAATGCATATATGAAATTTAAGTTTCTGGCGAAATAATGTGCATAATACTAGTTAACTGCTTAGAGGGCTAAGCCTGCCCAGAAACGTATGGTTAGGTAAACTGACCGCGCTCGACATGGCCCATTTGGGTTGACTTGGCCCTAAAATGCCAACACAAACCAAATATGAAATTTAAAAATCCTCTCTTATATCATTCCAAAGATGGGAGGTCTCAAAAGCTTGACGAACGGACGGAAGTCTGAAAAGGGGGCATAATTCGTTCATATATTTATAAAAGATCACCAAAATATAATCAGGTCATCTATACATTAGCTCCAAACTAATTGCAAAATTTCTTGAGCCTAACTGGAGTGGTTCCTTAGAATTTCTGCTGACAAGATTTGCACGGACGGATGGTTGGACAAGCCCAACCAAAGCAATATGTCCTCCCAATTTTGTTCAAAGTTGGGCGCATAATGGTTGGAAGTGTGGACGCTATTGTAAGAGAATTTTGCCATGATTATCAGACGTTATAATTTCAGATGTTTGAGTGCACTGGTGTGTGTCCTTTCTCTTGGAATCTGGCTAGCTTACGGCAGTGTTATAAGCTATTGTAAGTACACACTCTCAAACTTTGTCGCCGCTTTTAGTATCTTTTTCGCGATAAGTCACTCCCCAGTAAGCATTCTTTATAAATCTATAGCGGGCCGTTATCGGCCCGTCAGGGTAGCTGACGGGCCGATAACGGCCCGCTGTAGATTTATAAAGAATGCTGGCAGGGTCAAGTCTCCTTACGCGAAAAAAAGTTACCTAACAAGGTATCATGACATTCGTAGAGTCACGTTTTTATGTTTATCTTTGGATACCGCGTGCCTTTGTCTGTCATCAAACGCCTGGTAATTTATACCAAACCCAGGCACGTCGGGTATGGATCGTAGATATGACCCACCTGTTCACAAAACAAACAAAATGACATGTGCGTCCAGACTGATCAGTGTCTTTGCTGTGCACTAAATGGGTAGCTAAGGACCCAAGCTTTCTTTATGCGGGCAGCGAATACTCTGCTCAGATTGGGCGGATTTTAAGGTTGATTTGAGTCTTCGCAAGGCACACCTACCATTTTGTTGGTTTTACATGAGGCGGTTCAACTATACTGATGCCTGTTACATAAATGAGGTTCCAACCCAAGAGGAAGTGTCCATATGGCCGGTTGGCTAGCGATCATGAGCCTCCGTGTACGAATCCGCTGGAGGCAGAATTCAGCTTGTAACCAAACGGCGCTTTATTGCACAGAGCCTTCGTTTTCACCCTTCCATCGTCTCGATGATTTCAGTAATGGTGATTGCCGGCCTCGGTGGCTCAGTTGGATGCGCCGTCCGACTGGAGACCAGGAGGTCGCGGGTTCAACCCCCACCGAGGTCGGCAACATTCTTTCGTGGAGATTGATCATGAAATATTTTCTACGGTCATTCTCTCCCTTCCGCTGATTCAAGAAGGGCAATTGTCAGTTTCTGGCGAAAGAATGTGCACAATACTGGTTAACCGCTTAGAGGACTAAGCCTGTCCAGTAAACGTGTGGTTAGGTAAACTGACCGCGCTCGACATGACCCCATTGGGTTGACTGAGCCGTAAAACCTCAATACAAATCAGTAATGCTGAAATGGATTTAAGATATTATCATCATCACCAACCCAAGAGAACGCGCTTGAAAGTAAGCAAGCTCACCTGGCGAGTTGAAATGCAAAAAGCTTGTGAATGGAAATGATAAAATGTACGGTAGTAATCGGAACGCTGCAACAGTATTCCAGCTATTTCGAGGTGATCATGAACTGATTTCTGCAGTCATCCCCCGCACCCCACTTCCGCTGATTCAAGAAGGGCAATTATCAGTAATTGGCAAACGTATGCGCACAAGTATTGGTCAACCGCTTTAACCCTTATCCTGCTGTTCACGACAACCCCTACCTTTGCAATCAGTGTAGATCCAGATCAGATGGCGGATCTACATTGTTTGTCATTCAGTTTGTGAATTGGAACGAAAACAATATATGATGTAATCTGATTGGCTGATAGTCAGAAATGGGTGCGGCTAATTAAAATATTCAGCAGGATAAGGGTTAACAGAGAATTAAACCTGCCCAGGAAAAGTGTGAATAGGTTAACTGACCGGCTTGACAAGACAATAACAATGTTGAATGAGCCGTAAAACTCCGACTCAAATTCAAAAGGAGAAACAAACAATTTGAATAGCTGATTTAAAAATTGCCGTTGTCTGAAAATCCCCCTTTTAATTCATTTTAGACTGAATACGCACCCATACACTGTATATTGGAGAGTCTTATTTCAATTTTAGGTACGTCAGGCTACCCTGCTAGCATTCTTTATAAATCTATAGCGGGCCGTTATCGGCCCGTCAGGGTAGCTGACGGGCCGATAACGGCCCGCTATAGATTTATAAAGAATGCTTACTGGGTATGTGGTTCAAAGACATCTATTCCTAGAGTAAAATGGCTAAACTGTTGCAAATAGTGAATACCCTTATCAGAAGCCGCACTCTGTGTCGTCTGATCTTGGTCTGCACTGTTTGCCAGTTACCCTTTTGGGGTCTCCAGACTAAAATGGGTTAATATAGACCCTGCATAATCATTGTCACTATATATTACAGGGGTACATAGGAGACTTACTAATGCAATCATATCTGAAACTATGTATACATGTTATGGATATTTATGGCTAGGGATCCTTACCTCGGATCCCAAGGTCGCGGGTTCGAATCTCGCTGGAGGCGGAATCTTCGGCATTCATTGCACAGAGCCTTTCATTATCATCCTTCCATTGTCTTGATATGACTTAAATAATGTTCAAAAGGACGTAAAACACCAAATCACCATCATCATCATCATCATCATCATCATATTACTGTAATTCTTCTGCTTCTTCTTCTTCGTCATCGTCGTTGAGGGGGTGGTCGGGTGTGGCGAAGGTGTCGTGTATCCTACATCACTGGGGCGTCCAACTGATATTGGCTTACAGTTGAACAAAGCCTGTTATCCTTATAGCAGGTAAGGGTAGATGGGGAATGTTTTTATTTCTTCTGTTTCTAAACTTTTATTCTTGCTCTCTTTCTTCCCTGTCCCTCTTTTTTATCTCCTCCACTATCTGTGCTATCTCTTTTCTTCCTTTCTCTGGGAGACGACACAAAATGACCTACAAGGGTTGATGTGTCTTTAAACCTCCACACACTCAATCGTCGTCGTCGTCATCATTTGAATATTTATTTCAGATTGTATTACGGACGGTACAATTTGGGTGATTAATCCAAATACAACGATCTTTCTGTCGGCGTCGGCGTCCAACAATGAAACCGACTGTAATGTCACATTCTCTGTTGACCTTTCAAACATAACTATAACAGGATGTGTCAAGGTAATCATAGTGTTAGATAAAGAGCAATAATAGAACACATATGAGCCACAATGTCACAATGGTGGACATATTATAGCATGGCGTTATTTGTCCAGCTGTCCATCCGTCTGTCCGTTCGTATGTCCGTAAACATTCTTGTACGCGCCATAATTCAGTTACCGTTTAGGATATCTTCATGAAAATTTATAGGAATATGTATAAGGTCAGGACGACGTGTTGCATACATGAATGATTGCCCCCCACTTTCTTAGTTCCCAAGTTATGCCCCTTTGATTTTTTTCCAAACATTTTTTACGCGACATAACTCAGTAACCGTTTGGGATATCTTCATGTAATGTTATGGTCAAGACGACGTGCCTTGAATAAGAATAATTGTCCCCCCTTTCTTACTTTCCAAGGTTTGCCACTTTATTTTTTCTAAACATTCTTGTATTCGCTGTATCTCAGTAACCATTGACCGGCACAGTGGCTCAGTGGTAGAGCGTCCGCTTTGTGATCGGGAAGTTGCGGGTTCGATTCCCGGCCGGGTCATACCAAAGACTTTAAAAATGGTACTAGCTGCTCTTTCGCTTGGCGCTTAGCATTAAGAAAGTAGAGCTAGGAATCGGAACTGGGCAGCTCAGTGTCAGTATAATGTGACTGGGTGGAATATCATGTCAAAGTGTCTGGGGCATGATATTTCAGTGAGGCAGCACTCTAAAAGTGAGCATTGAGCTCCCTGTCACATCCAGACGCTGTCGCGATATGACTGGAAGATTGTTGAAAGCGACGTTAAGCCCAAATCAAACAAAACAAACAAATCAGTAACCATTGGAGATATATCCATGCAATTTTTTAGGAATGTGTATTAGGTTAGGACGATGTATCGTGTACAAGAATAATTGCTTCCCTTTTCTTACTTTCCAAGTTTTTCCCTTTGATAATTTTCTAAGCATTCTTGTATTCGCGGAAACTCAGTAACCATTGGGGATATCTTCAGGCAATTTTATAGGAATGTATATTAGGTCAGGATGACGAGGACGTAATGCGTACAAGAATGATTGCTCTCCCTTTCTTAGGTTTCAAGTTATGCTAGTATTATTTTTTCCAAACATTCTTGAACGCGCCATAACTCAGTAACCGGTGTGGATACGTTCATGCAATTTTATAGGAATTATAGGAATGTTTATTAGGTCAGGACAACATATCATAATACATCACGAAAACATGCCTATATAATTTTGACCCCCGTAAACCCCACTTTTATATAGTAAAACTGGGGTTTACAGGGGTATACCTTATTTTTCTTATTTCTGCCCAAAAACATAGATTGTGGGTAGTCGTTAGAACCGCCTCCTCGAGGCGGTTCTAACGAGTACCCACAATCTATGTTTTAAGCAGAAATTTGAAAAATATCACATTTTTTTCTCTGAAAATTTTCATTTTTTGGTGGTAAAATTTTCATTTTTTGGTGGTAAAATTTTCAGTATATTTGAATAGGCATGTTTTCGTAATGAATAGCAAACGAGCGTATAATGCGCCGCATGCGAAGCTCTTGTTATATTTATTTGCAGAGAAATTTTCATGCTCGGCTATGTTTTATACACGGGTACATAATTATGAAATATAGGTCAAGTTTGATTTAGGGTAAAATCCATCAATTATTTTTGGAGTTACGGCGCTTTTTCAATGTTGAAAAATAGTTTCCGTTTGATATCTTTTGAAAAGATTGGTGTATTTGATCCATATTTAATACACAGGTATATAATCATAAAATAGAGGTCAAGTTCGATTTGGGGTAAAATCCACCTATTATTATGGGAGTTATAGCCCATTTTCGTCTTCGAAAAATGTTAAATTTCGATATTTTTCAAAAAAGATTGGTGTATTGGATTCATATTTTATACACAGGTATATAATCATAAACTATAGGTCAAGTTCGATTTGGGAAAAAAATCGCCAATTATTATGAGAGTTATCATCGGGCCCTTTTTCAATTAATTTTTTTGCAAAATGCCTGCGTGCAGGTGAGGATGGCCCCTGGGCGGGGGCATCTGTGTCATATTGACACATTTCTGGTTCGTACGTACGTTCATTCCTTCGTTCGTCTTTCTGTCACGTTCGTTAGACTAGTCAAAAATTATGTGTCAAAGTTTATAGGACCTTACATTATAAAGGCACTTTGATGGATTTTATTTATGTTTAGCGTGATCGTAGACTAGTTTTATAGGTCTAGTTATACTCAGTGCCATCCCCACATCGGTGCCTAACCTAGAGGTCAAAGTCAACGACATGGAATTTTCATATAAAAGTCAAAATCTTTACACTTTAGTTTATATAGCTATACTAAAGACCCTTTAATGAATTTTATGTATATTTGGCATCATGGTTGATATAGGTTTAGCGTTTTACTCATTATGATTCCCACTCCGGGATTAAACTTGAGATTAAGATCGAAGACTTAGAATTTTCATATAAAAGCCAAAATGTTTGCATTTAAGTTCATATAGCTATATCAGCAAGACATTTTGATGAATTTTAATAATATTTGGCATGGTGGTAGATATAACTTTAAAGTTTTACTCAGAGAAATTTGGCGTGAGACCTTGAGGACAAGGTCACAGACTTAGAATTTTATAGAAAAATCAAACTGTTTGCATTAAAGTTTTTATAGCTATATTATCAAGACCCTTTGATTGATTTGATTAATATTTGGCATGATGGTAAACATAGGTCTAAAGTTTTTTTCTTTCTTAGCGCCATCCCTTCGAGGTCAAGGTCACAGACAGATTTTTCATACAGACGTCAAAGTTTTTGCTTACATTATAAAGACTCTGATTGATTTCACTGGTATTTGTTATGGTGATAGTTGACTCAAAAACGAATTCGAATTAACCATGGTAAACGAGCCATCGGTGTTCGAGCTATTGAGGTTCAACTTTACATTAAATAGTCTCGCCTACTTCCAGTCGGTCGGTCCCCGCGTTCGAATCCCGTTGGAGGCGGAATTCAGCTCATGACTATGGTGCTTCATTGCAAAGAGCCTACCGCGCTCGGCATGACGCCATTGGGTTGACTGGGCCGTAAAACCTCAACACAAACAAATGCACAGAGCCTTTCATTATCACCATTCTCTCGTCTCGATAGGACTTAGATAATGTTGCAAGGGACATCAAATATCAACTAATGATGATGATGATGATGATGATGATGGTGATAGCATCATCATCATCATCATCATCATCATTGAGAACTTAAGTAGCTGATGATTTAAATGGACTTTCTACCAAGGGAGATAATTGTATGACTTCATTGTACGCCAAGCCTCTTTTCTGAAAAGAGGTCTACTCTCTAAGGAAAGAAATTGTTCATACTGTGAGCAATCCAGACCCCCATGCATCCAAACCCTCTACTATAACTAGTTGACTTCTAATAGCGAGTTTACCTTAAAGTTGACTAGAAATAGCGATTTTACCTTGAAGTCACTATTAACAGCCAACTGTCAATTGTCAACTGTTTACTGGCAATTGCGATTTTACGTTGAAATCACTATTAACAGTTAACTGTTAATAGCGATTTAAACGTAAAGTTGCCACTATATAGCTAAATTGCTATTGACAGTTGATTGGTACTAGCCAATCCGTATTATCTGAAAAACAAAACAAAAAACAAACAAACAAAAAAAAAACAAAAAAAAAAACACAAACAAAACAAAACAAAACAAAAACCCAAACAAACAAAAACAAACAAACAAAAAAACAAAACAAACCCCCCCCCCCCCAAAAAAAAAAAAAAAAAACAGGTAATACACATGGCCCTTAGTTGAATTCACTATTGACAGTTGACTGGTTAAGTGGCAAAAGCAATCGTTATCGTAAAATCACGATTTACAGTCCTGGTTAAAGGGCAATATGTTGTAATTACTATTGAAAGTTGACTAGCAACAGAACTCAGTTTTTTAATTCTAACAAACAGGAAATTGACATAGCCTTTACTCTGAGTAGCCGTAACTCAACCGAGGCTCTAAACGACGGTGTTATAGGAGGAGACGCTTACACGGAGACCTACATTATTTGCTGCGCTGAAATACCCGACGAAGGAATTATGTTCACGAGGGGACTTCACGTCATAGTAGAAGCGTAAGTTATTTTGAGTTCTAAAACCTGATATCCGGTGAACGTAAATGAGAGGATTGCTTGAAATTGACTCGGTAAAATCGGTTGAAATGTCTTTATCTTGTCAGTGCTTTTTTTTGTCGCACCTGCGTTAGCACGCAGGTGCGAAATAGGCATGCCGTGTTCCGTCCGTTCGTCCGTTTGTCCGTTCGTCCGTTCGCCAACAATTGACTTGTGAGCGCAACTCCTCCTACAGTTTTTGGCCAATCGTTTTGAAACTTCACAGATGTTTTGGCCATGGCGTGTAGATGTGCATATTGTTTGCTCATAATTCTCAGATTTTTTTTCAACTTTTTCCGCTTTGTTTACTTAGTCGTTTTTTACCTAAAACCCTTATAGTCAGTGGGTGTCTTGTGAGCGCAACTCCTCCTACAGTTTTTGTCTAATCATTTTGAAACTTCACAGATGTTTTGGCCATGGTGTGTAGATGTGCATATTGTTTGCTCATAATTCTCAGACTTTTTTTTCAACTTTTTCCACTTTGTAAACTTAGTCAGTTTTTACCTAAAACCCTTATAGTCAGTGGGTGTCTCGTGAGCGCAACTCCTCCTACAGTTTTTGGCCAATCATTTTGAAACTTCACAGATGTTTTGCCCATGGTGTGTAAATGTGCATATTGTTTGCTCATAATTCTCAGATTTTTTTTTCAACTTTTTCCACTTTGTTAACTTTGTCAGTTTTTACCTAACCCTTCTGTCCAGCTCATCCCACATGTGCTCTATTGGTTGCCGGCCTCGGTGGCTCAGTTGGATGCGCCGTCCGACTGGAGACCAGGAGGTCGCGGGTTCAACCCCCGCCGAGGTCGGCAACATTCTTTCGTGGAGATTGATCATGAAATATTTTCTACGGTCATTCTCTCCCTTCCGCTGATTCAAGAAGGGCAGTTGTCAGTTTCTGGCGAAAGAATGTGCACAATACTGGTTAACCGCTTAGAGGACTAAGCCTGCCCAGTAAACGTGTGGTTAAGTAAACTGACCGCGCTCGACATGACCCCATTGGGTTGACTGGGCCGTAAAACCTCAACACAAACAAGAATGCGCGTCCGACTGGTGATCAGGAGGTTGCGGGTTCGACCCCCGCGGGGTCGGCAACATTCTTTCATGGAGATTTGATTATGCAATATTTTCTGCGGTCACTTTTTCCCTTCCGCTGATTCAAGAAGGGCAGTTGTCAGTTTCTGGCAAAAGAATATGCACATTACTGGTTAACCGCTTGGAGGACTAAGCCTGCCCAGTAAAAGAGTGGTTAGGTAACTGACCGCGCTTGACATGATCCCATTGGGTTGACTGGGCCGTAAAACCTCAACACAAACAAATACCACCATCATCAAGTGCAATGCCAGTTAGATCTGTAAGCAGATGATGGAGACTCTGATCGCCCTGCGCATCTGGGCCTTCGTTGCCGGCACATGCCATCAGGATTTTCCCGTTTAAGTATTCTACAATATCAAGCGAGCCGTAACGCGAGTAAACGTACCTTCTGACATGTGCGCCCACGAAGACTCGGATCAGCCTGCGCATCCGCGCAGTCTGATCAGAGTGTTCATTGTCCGCATGAAAAAAACTTTGCATCCTTGACTATCCAAAATGCGTCCAGTAAAGATTCTGATCAGACTGTGCGAATGCGCAGGCTGGTCTGAATCTTCGCTGGGCGCTCGTGTCTGAAAGTACATTTTCTTACGTTATGGCTCATGCGATCCTATAAGGGGACAATGAAGGCTTCGGTTAGACTACGCGGATGCGCAGGCTTATCTTGGCTTTCGTTGCCTGTACATGCGATAAGAACTTTCTGTTCATCATTATATTCATCAATATCAAATGATTCTAAGGCGGACAAAGTTAAGACACACCGATCCCCTTCTGAAAATGAGTCCACTCTTAACCCTTCTCATGCTGAATAAATTAAGATGCCACACCCACTTCTAATTTCCAGCCAATCGGATTACTTGATCCGGGTTTTTGATAGAAATTCACATATTTAATGACAAACAGTGCAGATCCAGATCAGTTGGTTTCTTCAGAAGCCAACTGATCTGGATCTACACTGTTTGCTAAGACAGGGCATGTTGTGTTCAGCAAGAGAAGAGTTAAAGGGAAGGGAAATCAATACTTTCTTTTTGAAATACTGTCGACTCTCGTTATCTCAAACTCCAAGGGACCAGAAATTTTGGTCGTCGCTAAGGGATTTTGGGACCCAACGGGCTGTTAGCTTGTGCATACCCAAGCGATCATGTAAATTTGTTGAAACGCTACCATGTGAAATGTGTAATGCATTCGCTATTTCTTCCACCTTAATTCGCCTATCAGAGTACACCAGATCCCGTACTTTGTTACACATTTCTTCATCGGTGGCATCTGATGGGCGTCCAGACCCGGTTTCGTCTTCTAAAGACGTTCTGCTGCGTTTGAATTCCCCAACCCAGAATTTAACTTGTGCATACGATAGTGCATAAGACCCATAAACATTGGTCAACTCGCAATGTATTTCCTGACCTGTTTTCCCTTTCAAATACAAGTACCGAATTACAGCATGGTACTCAACTTTTGACGAAAAGCTTACTTTTGCATCGCTAGCCATGTTTGACATTCAATAGCTTATGAGTGAATGACACGATAAGGGTGCAATTTGCCCTCAGGCCTAAAACATGTATTGAAACAAATCATGAAAATCTTGGGTGTCTCGCTCAATTGGAAATGGGATAGGCTGGTTACTTATTGACTTGCCCTCGTAAAACGCGGCCTAAGTATAAAATACGATGTTAAAAAACCATGGTCTTAATTCTGAATCACCATCTATCCATTTGCTTGCCACTGCTTTTCTAACGCACCACCTGTCAATAAAATGCCTAGTTCCTGTGCAATGGTAAAAGAATGCGATATATTTTCTTTTGAACTACATAGTTACATGTTAAACCTTCATTGAAACGGTGATATCTCTCTAACCAAAGATTTGTACATGTAATCCCTCCAAGAACTGGGGTTTTACATGCCTGCCTGTCACCAAAACGGCAAAATTGGACCATCCTTGCATCGAGAGAAAAATGATATTTGTTCCTTGTTCGCTTAAAGGACTACAATTCCGGTTTAATTATAAAAGGTTAATTTACATCGCCCGCTTTAGGATATCGGTGTTCGTGCCAAAATGTCAGCCTTATTCAACTGACACCTACCTTCAACGCCACCTAAACTGACTCTCCACAACCACCTCCAGAAGATACCCTTACGATTTTCTTTTTACAATATGGTGGTGTGCGTGTGGAGATAAGCAGCAGTGAATTTGCCTAGAGAGTTTTAAAGGTTGAAAATAGATCCAGATAAGAGGGGTATCGGGGAAATATTTTTTTCTTATTTTCATACGTTGTGGGTACACATTAGTAGCGCCGGGGTTTTCGTGAAGAAATAAGACATAAAACAATATTTTTGTGGAGAAAAATGCATAAAATGACACTTTGGGAAACGGACAGCAAAATCAGGTTTTGGACCTTAACACATTACGAAAACATGCCTTTTCAAATACATTGAAAATTTCACCTCGCAAAACTGAAAACTTTCAGATAAAATCTTTGATCTTTTTCATATTTTTGCTCAAAACATAGATTGTGGATACTCGTTAGAACAGCCTCAACGAGGTGGTTCTAACGAGTACCCACAATCTATGTTTTTGAGCAGAAATAAGAAAAATAATGTATACCCCTGTAAACCCCAGTTTTACTATTATTAAATTGGGGTTTAAGGGCGTCAAAATTATATAGGCATGTTTTCGTGATGACATGTATGCCTAGCGTCCCATAAACTGGATATTGGGAAACAGTGTCGACCCAGATCAGATGCGGCGTCTGATCAGGGTCTACATTGTTTTCATTTAGGACAGAAATTGCTATAAACAGTAGTAACAATAAACGCTAACCAGACACTCTAATTGAAATGAACGGATCCAAAGAGTTACCATCACGTAAACATGCCTATATAATTTTGAGCCCCTGAAACCCCACTTTTATATAGTAAAACTGGGGTTTACAGGGGTATACAATATTTTTCTTATTTCTGCTCAAAACATAGATTGTGGGTACTCGTTAGAACCGCCTCGACGAGGCGGTTCTAAAGAGTACCCACAATCTATGTTTTGAGCAGAAATATGAAAAATATCAGAATTTTTTATCTGGAATTTTTCCCCGTGTTTGGTTGTAAAATTTTCAATAATGTTTTCGTAATGTGTAGAAGAGTCCACTGGGCATAAATAGGTTAAATTACTGATGGGCAAGGCCTGCTATCCTTGTAGCAGGTAAAGGTAGAGTGGGAATGTTTTTATTTCCACTGTTTCTTCACTTTCATTCCTGATCCTGTTTCTTCCCTGTCCCCCTCTTTCATCTCCTCTACTATCCCTCATCACGAAAACATGCCTATATAATGATGACCACTTAAACCCCGCTTTTATATAGTAAAACTGGGATAAACAGGGCTATACTTTTTTTTCTTATTTCTGCTCAAAACATAGATTGTGGGTATTCGTTAGAACCGCCTCGGCGAGGTGGTTCTAACGAGTACCCACAATCTATGTTTTGAGCAGAAATATGAAAATAGAGTTTTCATCCGAAAATTTTATCTGACATCTTTCAGTTTTTGGTGGTGAAATTTTTAATATATTTGAATAGGCGTGTTTTCGTATTGTCTATCGCTTTTTGTTTCCTTTCCCTGCGAGTCGACACATAATGATCCACAATAGTTCATGTATCGTTAAGCCTAAACACAATCAGGGAAGCGCAGTGTGGGAAAATGAACCTTCACACATGCGTACACGGCAAAAACTCAGATTAGTCTGAGCACCCGCGAACTTATCAGTATTCGCCGTGCGTTCTATGGATAATTAAGGATACAATGCCTTCTACATGTGGATACGGGCGTCGTCCGAAGTTTACCTTTTTGTTAATATTTTTGAACGAAACAAAAAAAAAAAAAAAAAAGAAAAAAAAAAAAAGAAAAAAAAAGAAAAAACAAAAAGAAAAAAAAAAAAAAAAAACAACAACAAAAAAAAAAAACAACAACAAAAAAACACACACACAGAAAAGAAAAACGTCCATAATGCCGTTAGGTGTTTTTCTTGTTTTTGTTTTGCAGCGAAACCGTGGCGGGCAACATAACGCTACCTGCCCCCTCTACTGAGCAGCCAGTAACTCCCATCTGGAGAGTTAAGACTGAGATCTGGAATTTCGCAGACACACAGACAGTGAGCAGTGGTGTTGTGGGCGAGACACTTAGGTGGAAAATTACCGGATCAGCATGTATGTAGAGGACTATTATTTTATCATGTTGCCATTATTATTCAGTCAGTCAGTCAGCCAGTCAGTCAGTCCATTTATGCCATTATTAGTCAGTCAGTCAGTCAGTCCATTTATGCCATTATTAGTCAGTCAGTCAGTCAATCAGTCCGACAGTCAGTCAGTTAATATAAATAATAAGTAATAAAAGAATAAATAAATTGAATTATTAATTTAATTTCATCAATTAATTTTTTTAACTTAGTTTCTTTACAGGAAGAATAAAAAATAGATAAATGTTTACTGTTCATTATAGAAATGCGTGTGCGATTATGCTATCGAGTTTACTTTCTCTTACTTTCACAACCAGACGAGTCACTGTAAAAAAAAACGACAAAAAAAAACAAACAAAAAAAAAAAAACGACAAAAAAACAAACAAACAAACAAACAAACAAAAAAAAAACAACAACAAAAAAACACGTAAATTTTACGGTAAATACTGGCAACTGGCTGCACCTGTAGATTATTTACAGTAATATGTATTTAATAGGTGCTATATCCGTGCGTCCAAATTATCATCACATGCTTCATAGGTGGGTTGGCCAGATCTAACTGAATTTGATTTCAGACCACGCTTGACTTCTGAATCCAGTGCAATGAATTGCGATATAACGTCTAAGTCAACAATATTTCAGTAGTTTAGAGACATTGCCTCCAAATTTGTGGGACTTTTACCCGATCCGATCACGTGAATTCGGGTCCTGCTTAGTTACTAGCAGCTCTGCCATGGAGGCTTTAGGCAGCCAATATATTTCGCGGGCCCCGATGGGCGGGGCCATGCTTTCCGAATACCGAAAACTAGTGTATGCCGGTAACAGGCACAACGACATACACTATCGTTCGCTACCTGAAATCCATTTTACTGTTTCAGGATTTTTCCTAAAGACTTTTGACTGTTTGTTTTTTGTCTTTGTTTCTTTTTGGTCTTTTTTTTTGCGAGTCTACACATTATAAAAAGCAGTAAAATCCTCCCCCCGCCCCCCCCCCCACAAAAAAAAAAAAAAAACAAAAACAAAAAAAAAAAAAAAAAAAAAAAAAACAAAAAAACAAAAACAAAAGAAAACAAAACAAAAAACAAAAAAATAACAACAACATAAAAATAACAACAATTTACATGATTTACAAAACAGTCGAACAAACACATTATTGTGTCGAAGTTTTTCAGATTATCACGTGAAAAGAGCGTACAGTCTATGTGTTATCAAAACAAATCTACATCAAAGTGTACCTAATGCACAAAACGAATCCTGCTTAGCTTATAAAGAGATTGAGAATGGATAGAAATAAAATTCGAAGTGGAGATAAAATGCAAAATGGCGGCGATCACAGATTTCGTAGGCTGACGTCAAGAGTCACGTGATTCACCCACCTGCAATTGTAATACTTGGCGTTATTGGCTGTTTTGTTGCTATTGTCGGCACGACCGCCGTGTCAATAGTCTCTGCCAAATCACGGAACGCTTTTTGTTTTTCAGGATAAGCACCGAACCACCCAAGCGTTTGTTGGACCAGTAAATTTGTGGTCACACACATCACTGGTCACATAGTTCGTCTATAGTGTATCTGCACTCTTCGCGGTTCGGGTTTGACGCACTTATTAAGCATGGTAGGGCATTGTAGGGCAAAGAAAGTAACGTATAGGACATAGTAGGGATGTGAGCTAACGCACCGTGTCTTAAGCTTACACATCCTTACCCCATCCTACGAGGTAATTCCTGCAAAGGTTCTACGGGCCCCAAGGAAAATTTACTGTTAAGGCGCTGGCAGCGTAGAATCTACGGAAAAGTTTTACAGTGGCGTAAGAGTCGGACTCAACAGTGCAGTTGGTAGCGCGTCTGACTGCAGATCCAGGGATAGCAAGTTCGAATTAGGGCTCAGCCACATTTTCGAGGAGATTGACAATGAAATTATTTCTACAGTCATTTTCTGATTCAAAAATTGTTAGTTACTGGCAAAAGTATGTGCACATAGTAGTGACTAACAGATTAAAAGGACTAAGGCTACCTAGGAAAAAGTGTGAGTAATTTAACTGACCGGCTTGACACGACCATCACAGTGTTGACAGGGCCATAAAACTCCAAATCAAATCAAACCAAACGTGTGTACGTGCAGGAAGAGTAGCCAAACGTAATCACGTGATTTGTTTTTACTAAATCTGATCACCCTACCCTCCCCCCCACCCCCATCGCATTGATCCCCCCCTGTTTACGTAGGTTGCGAGGTGACACCTACGATTATGAATGGAGGAAATATTTCTTTTACAGTAGTTATTGCAGCCATAGTAAACTGGCTTCAGTCTCCAGTGACTAAATATACTGAAAGGAAAAAGAAACGCAGGGTAAATTTTATTCCTAAATTTCATTCAAGTTTGAAAAAGTTTGTTAAATATTTTACTATGATTACAAAACGGTACATGTATGGAACAAAAGTTCCAAATTTCATTGGTTTGTGATCAACAAGTCTCGACTTATTGAAGTTCACTGGTAGCTACCCCCCCCCCCCCCCCCCCCCCAAATCTTGAAATCAAAATCAAACTGAAAATCAATATCGGACAATACGGAAAGCCAAAATTTCGTGCAAAACAAGCATGTTTCAACCTTCAGCACAAGATTTCCTCACACCATTTGGTACACTTCAACGATACACAACGCTCTTCGATTCTTTTACCGATTTTTTGTAAAACCTCAACACAAACAAAAACCTTTCCCTCTCTTTCATCTTCTTTCTTTTTTATATTTTTTCTCCCTTTCTCTGGGAGACGACACAAAATGACCCACAAGGGTTGGCGTGTCGTTAAGCCCCAACTCAATCAATCAATCAATCAACCACGACGTCAAAATAATAATAATAATAAAAATAATAAATAAAAAATCGATTCTTTTACCGATTTTTCGTAAAACCTCAACACAAACAAAAACCTTTCCCTCTCTTTCATCTTCTTTCTTTTTTATATTTTTTCTCCCTTTCTCTGGGAGACGACACAAAATGACCCACTAGGGTTGGCGTGTCGTTAAGCCCCAACTCAATCAATCAATCAACCACGACGTCAAAATATTAATAATAAAAAAAACAACAACAACAAAAAAAAAAAACACAAAAAAAAAACCAAAAAAAAACACACAAAAAAACACACACACTTACACACACACAAAAGTAACCATCACGAAAACATATCTACATAATATTGACCCCCTTAAGCCCAACTTTTATATAGTAAAACTGGGGTTTACAGGGGTATACTTTATTTTGCTTATTCTGCTCAAAAACATAGATTGTGGATACTCGTTAGAACCGCCTCGCCGAGGCTGTTCTAACGAGTACCCACAATCTATGTTTTGAGCAGAAATATGAAAAATATCAGAGTTTTTTGTCTGAAATTTTTCAATTTGGGGAGGTGAAATTTTCTATATATATGAATAGGCGTGTTTTCGTAATGTTCTTACATGTGCGCCCAATCAGAATCTTCACTGGGCGCATTTTGGATAGCCCAAGATGCAAAGGTTTTGCATGTGGACAAAGAAGACTCTGATCAGACTGCTCATCCGCGCAGTCTAATTTGAATCTTCGTTGAGCGCACATGTCAGAAGGTACGTTTCTCACGTAACGGCACATTTGTATCAAAAGCTGCTTCAGGGGGGACAGCGAAGATTAATCAAACTGTGGAGATGTGAAGACTTTACGGTGATTTCACCAGAAGCGTATGAGCCTTGAGAAAACATACCTTCTGACATGTACGCCCAACGAAGACTCAAATCTGCCTGCGCATCCGCGCAGTCTGATTAGAGTCCTCGTTGTCCGCGTGAAGATCCCTTTGCATCCTTGACCATCCAAAATGCACCCAGTGAAGATTCTGATCAGACTGCACTGATGCGCACGCTCATCTGGCTATTCGCTGTTTGCATATGGCATAAAGGCCGTTTTACCACATTGCGCTTCATATGCAATGGAGTGAATGCCGGGCTCCATAGCGCACCTGAATGCGTATCTGATTGCAGATCCAGAGTCGTAAGTTCGAATCTCAGCTCGGCCGCATATCTTTAATTGACTGGCTCGACATGACTTTGTTTAACAATGTTGACGGGGCCATAAAACTCCAAAATAAACATCTCGTGATATTGCTCCTTGAGTTTAATTGCTTTAATATTATATTGTATTGTACAAGGTGTGTTGGTGACCCAGTGCATCTCCCTGACCCAATACACATCGGATGTACGGGGAGAATAAAGTAATTTCGAAACAAAACCCCCCAAAACACACACACACACAAAAAAAAACATCGCGAAAACATACCTATATAATGTTGACCCCCTTAAACTCCACTTTTGTATAGTAAAACTGGGTTTAAAGGGGTATACATTATTTTTCTTATTTCTGCTCAAAAACATAGATTGTGGGTACTCGTTAGAACCGCCTCAGCGAGGCGGTTCTAACGAGTACCATCAATTTAAGTTTTGAGCGGAAATATGAAAAATATCAGAATTTTTTATCTGAAAATTTTCATTTTTTGGTGGTAAAATTTTCAGTATATTGGAATAGGCTTGTTTTCGTAATGAAATCTTATGTTGAGGTCATCTGGTTTTCTATTTCAGCGGAGTATGATGTACTGCCTATAAACTGTACAGCCTACTCCGGATCTGGATTAAGTGGTTGGCCGAGTGAACAAATTGTAACCAATGGGTGAGTTTTCCGAGGAAACGGAATAAATTATTTTAACGCTTAGCACACTAGGTAAAATTTTCAGCAGACGACATGTTGAAATATTTTAATTCATTTTTCGCTGAAAACAGAATTTGACGTTTCATGCAAATTGTCTCCATAGTCTCCATAGGTTACAATTTGCATGAAATGTTTAAACCTGTTTTCTGGGAAAATAAGAAAAAATGTCATTAATTTATAGTCTACTGAATTAGCCGAGAGAGGTAGAGGTAAAAAAAAATAGTAAACAAATCTTCTGGCCCTACATGGAAAGCGAAGGCCTAGATTAGCTTGCAAATTCGTCGCTGGACATTACGAAAACATGCCCATTCAAATATAAAGAAAATTTCACCTACAAAAACTGAAAACTTTCAGATAGAAAACTCTATTTTTCATAAAAAATAATGTATACCCCCGTAAACGCCAGTTTTACTATATAAAAGTGGGGTTTAAGGGGGTCAAAATTATATAGGCATGTTTTCGTGATGATGTAGAATTTATGAGCCACAGTGTGAGTAAAACTGTT
Organism: Anodontia alba; assembly: GCA_964016985.1. Lineage (NCBI taxonomy): Eukaryota > Metazoa > Mollusca > Bivalvia > Lucinida > Lucinidae > Anodontia > Anodontia alba. Next base: position 85,507,577 of record OZ024823.1, read on the forward strand.
TAAAGAGACTTCAAACATAAACTCCTCAACAAGACCAATAATATATATATATATATATATATATATATATATATATATATATATATATATATATATATATATATATATATATATATATATATATATTTATGACTATACAGGCTGGAGATGTTTGCAGGGCGGGCAGCTAAAATATACATGTATATAACAGGTTTTGCACTTAGGGTTCTAAAAGGAACGATCCTTTGATACCAATAAACACACTCACAAAAACACACACACACACGCACACGCACACACACACACACACACACACACACAGAAAGAAAAACACACGCACACACAAAAAAACAACAACAGCTGAGTGTCAGACTAGCCTGAATAGTTAAGACTTTTAAGTAAGACGGTTGGGTTCCTGATGCTCTGGCTCAGGTCGGGCCCACCGGAGTCCTGCTGTTGGTTTTCTTTTGTTTCAGCATTTCAATTATTTCTTGCTGTCGAGTCCTCATCGTTGTTTCATCTCTGTGTTCGTTTGATTTTATATTCTCAGAGATGTTTCACTGATGAGTTAGGAACCCTTTACCGGACTAAACAAATGTCTTGTTTTTTCCTCGACAGAACTAAGGGCGAGGGTTGTGGCCACGTAAAATCGATTTAAGCCCTCAGTAATATTTTCACTGGTCGTTCCAAGGCGGTGCTTCTGCTGTGGTTTACTAATTCTGTCATTGTATGTCTTTGCATGTGTGTCTTGGTAAAATTTTTATTTTGGAAAGCCGTTCGGCCATTTTTTTGTAAATGAAACTGTCCTTTTTGCTTTCTGCTTGTAGTATTTTGATTGTGGTGCCGTTAGGTGTTAGGTAATTGTATCGATTCCTGATCATTGCCTTCCTTTCTATTTAAAAGAAATGACCCTTGAGCGCAATGATCTCATTCACAAAACTGAAAACATCTAAGTCAATTTTCGGGGCCAGACAAGTCGGGTTCGACTAATTTCTCCCATATACATTTTCAAAAATCCCGGAATGGATTCAGTGATCACAAAAGGACCGGGAATTATCAACTTTGTAGAATCGTTTAGCTTGCCTTGGATATTTTTCCCATTACGAAGATATGCAAATATATTGAAAATTTCACCACCAAAAACTGAAAGTTTTCAGATAAAAATTCTGATATTTTTCATATTTCTGCTCAAATCATAGCTTGTGGGTACTCGTTAGAACCGCCTCGATGAGTACCACAATCTATGTTTTTGAGCAGAAATAAGAAAAATAATGTATACCCCTGTAAACCCCAGTTTTACTATGTAAAAGTGGGGTTTAAGGGGGTCAAAATTATATAGGTCTGTTTGCGTGCTGAATAGTCTTCTCGACGATGAGATTGTAGGCTTCGTGATGGTATCCATTAAGTCGAACATCTTCGGGACCATGGAAATTTGTTCTAGACATGGTAGTTCGAGCCACTGAGGATTATTCATTGCGCCGTCAGGAGGCAGATGGCATTAATTTAGTGATGTATTTTCGATCTTTTTTAAAATAATGGTATGTTGAGTGTACTTATTAGAATCACCTCGATGAGGCGACTCAAATGAGAACACTCTCAGTTTCATGATAGAATAAGAAAATTTCCCAAAAATGACCCTAAGTATTTGTTTTCTTGAGCTATCGGAAGAATCTCGAATCAGCCAGGGAAAACGAATTATTGGCGTTCGAATTATTGAAGTTTTACTGTACTCATGCTCTTGTATGTTGCAGGTGTTCCGATGAAACAATTCTCATGTCTGATTTCCTCCGCGATGATGTACCTGTTAGCATAAATACTCGTACCATTGTTTGTTCTAGGTGTTCCGATGACGAAGATCTGGTGTCCGATTTCCAGCTGATCGCCAGCGATCAGAACGAAATCTACTCCTGGTTCTATGTTTTTAAGTTCTATAACTCAGGAGAAATAACCATAGGCTGCACAGTGCGAACCTGTACAAAAGGAGCTGCAAGTTGTAATTTGGTAATACCATATTTAACCTACATTAAAATTCCGCTATCAAGACCACCTTTGGTACTACCTAAAGTGGTCTTATTGGTGGTGTGGTCTTAATATTGAATGCAGAACATAGCTCAAGATAAGGTGTTCCCACAGCATATTTCTTTGTGGAAATAAGAAAAAAAATATTTTACGCATATCCCGTCTTATCTGGAGTTATGTAGACTAACAGGAAAATCCCATTTGGGACTGGAAAAACCTGGTCTTAATAGCGGAGTGGTCTTATTTTCGAGTGGTCGTAATAACAGAGTTTTACTGTAAACATTTAGACATCGTCTTAAAAGGTATGAATACACTTTCAGACAAGCTAAATGTCAAAACTCAAAATTACTTCCCTCCTAATCAGTAGACTTCTCTCTAAAAGGATTTGCTCAATAATGTGTTCAAACCAGGTTAAATATAGGTTTGAACTTCATACCTAGGTTTCAAATCTTCAGTCCTGCTTTAAATCTAGATTTGGAGACAAATTGTGCATTTGGCATCTAAGGCCACCTTTTGCCCTAGAGAACTGCTAAATTTAAATCAAAGCTGAAACGCATATCATTCTGGAATGGCTAAACTAATTGTCTACACAAGGGTTACATTAACGATTGATCCTGTTATTTGATCAACACGCTTAGTGTAAACATACAGCGTTGCAGCTGCAACCATTATTGTTAACGGGTAACACTAAGCGTAGGGCTAACATTAAGGGTCGCCACCAAACCTAGACAGATAGTAGACAAGCCACAAACCAAAGCGAAGCAAAGACAACAACTCCTTGTTCCGCAACAAGGCAATCACAATGCTAGACAGCATTCATTAAACATAACTATAAGACAATGAATAGGACAAAACACGAAACAAGCTGCGAGTGGCCACAACAAAGGATAACAATACCAGAACCACCGTCTTAGATCGATCAGTAGTAAAATCTACCGCAGGGGTGGTTTTTTTTTTTTTATTTTTTTCTGAGTGTACTGAGAGTAATGCTATAATGCTGATTGTTTGGGACAATTAAAAAAGATAGTCAGTTGTTACAAAACGATAGATTATAACATGAATTTTATACTGCAAACTGTGAGCATGGTCTGTAACCCAATTATGGTTGATAATTAACTTCTCTAATTCACGATGGTGAGTCTACTTTATTCCATTGTAATTTGTCATTACAGTCGACTCTCGTTATCTCGAATTCAAAGGGACTCTTTGAAATACTTCGAGATATCTGTTCCTCGACATATCAGATTTGCAGAGTTCAGGAAAAAATAATTCGATTAACCACATTTAATAAATATATATGAATTGGACTCTTTGAAGTTAGAGATATATTGAAAATATTGTGGAAAAGAGGAGAAATTGCTCTTAGGAGCATTTTCTCCTCATTTCCACAATATTTTTTACCTGTTGTTAGATTTTCATGTTTAGGCGGTTATTCGAGATAAGCGAGTTCGAGATAGCGAGAGTGTTTTATAAATGATGTAGAGGACCCTGTGTGAATCGAACACGTATCGTAATACTACATCAGAATTACAGGCGTGGTTGTGATTGTTAATAAAACCAGTTTAAGTCCCCAATAGTAATTTTATTACCAAATCTGCTATATACAAAGTATAATCATATCTTTTTGCTATAGTACGGCTTTCTCTGCACAGCTTAGCAGGTTGAACTATACCATCGTGGTATAGTTTTGACTATTGTACGGTTCTATTACACAGACGGTATGGTTTTTTATCCTGTGTGCTATTTAGGTTAGGTCTCTTCGAGCCGGTATACAGCTCGTGACCCACTTCTCAAAACCTAAACAATCCCGTCTGGAATGTACCAGATTAGCTACTTGCGTCTCCGATTTCGCTTGAGAAAAAGGCTGAAGTGGCTAATGCGAGATTATCCAGCGTTAATAATGAGGATTTGGCAGTTCTTTTAGGCAATAAGCATATTTTTGTAGGCTTCTGTCAGATGCAATGCATAGTAAAGCTATGTCAGTATAACAGTCATTTCACGGCTGTGTGGAGTAGAGTTAAAACTATTACCCCTCGACGCTATGGACGACCGGATGCACAGTTGCCCTCGGGCAATAATGCATCCGGTTGTCCACAGCACCTGGAAGGCCGGCCTCGGAGGCTCAGGAGGTCGCGGGTTCAACCCCCGCCGAGGTCGGCAACATTCTTTTGTGGAGATTGATCGTGAAATATTTTCTACGGTCATTCTCTCCCTTCCGCTGATTCAAGAAGGGCAGTTGTCAGTTTCTGGCGAAAGAATGAGCACAATACTGGTTAACCGTTAAGAGGACTAAGCCTGCCCAGTAAACGTGTGGTTAGGTAAACTGACCGCGCTCGACATGACCCCATTGGGTTGACTGGGCCGTAAAACCTCAACACAAACAAACATACATACATACATACATACATACATAGGCAAATCATCGACGTCCTTACGTCTTACGCTCCAAGTTTAAAGTTTGAATAACGCCTATCGGGTTCCGTATCTTCGCACGACCCAATGGGATATTGGCAAACAGTGCAGGGTCTACACTATTTGCATTTAGTACAGAAATTTCTTTACACAACACAGTAATAATGAAAGCTTACCAGTCTCCCTACTGTCGGAAATAGACCGGTCCAAAGAGTTGTGGTAGAAGTCCACTTGAGGTTAATGGGTTGAATTTTCCGACCAAGAGGTGAGTTAGGTAGGTTGATAATAGTTATAGTTTATTGACATGTTTTTTTTGTATTTGGCAGGATTGCGCAAGGCGCAAGAAAAAGAGAGAGTCATATGAGGTAGAGGCGTATGATTACGAAAAGAAAAACTTCGTCGAAGAAAACTTCGTGGTTGCCCACCTAGACATCTTGCTGTCGTCGTCAGCAGTTCTAGGTATTGTATTTTGGTGTCATTGACCAGGATTTCACTATAGTAATTTACCTAAATATTCCGACACTTTCAGGCTCTGTCATAATTATCATATCATATTTCCGTGTGACAGTAGTGTTTGTGTGATACGAAGGTGTCGTGCAGCTTTCGGCCTTTGGGCATCGTATTGATTTGCATCAGTGGCAATTGACACACTTTGAAGAGGGGGGAAGGGGTCTCTGTTTGTGTGCTTGTGTGGTGGGGGACATTTATGTGAATTATTTTGCCTGCCTTTTGAAAAGGAGTTTATTGTAAAAGGAAAAAAACTGAGCCCGACCTGGGAGCAAATTCTTTCAATTTAGTGAAGACTCCTTTTCAGAAAAGCTGGGGTTGGTCGGGTGTGGCAAAGGTGTCGTGTATCATACGTCACCGGGTCGTCAAATTTATACTAGCTTACAGTTGGCCAAGGCCTGCTATCTTTGTAGCAGGTAAGGGTAGAGGGGGAATATTTTTTTATTTCTTCTGTTTCTTCACTTTCATTTCTGTTCCTCGTTCTTCCCTTTCTCTCTCTTTCATCTCCTCTACTATTTCTTCTGTCTCTTTTCTCCGTTTCTCAGGGATACGACACAAAATGACCCACAAGGGTTGACGTGTCGTTAAACCCCAACACAATCAATTTTCAGAAAGGTCTTTATGATAGGAAAACAAACAGGAAGTCACAGAAGTTGTCTCCCTTGTAGAATGGCATAAGAAAATCTACCATGTGTATCATCCCCTTAAGGTAGTGCATCACGAAATCATGCCTATAAAATTTTGACCCTCTTAAACTCCCACTTTCATATAGTGAAACTGGCGTTTACAGGTGTATACAGATTTTTTTCTTATTTCTGCTCAAAAATGTAGATTGTGGGTACTCGTTAGAACCGCCTTGGTGAGGCGGTTCTAACGAGTACCCACAATCTATGTTTTGAGCAGAAATATGAAAAATATCAGAATTTTTGTCTGAAAACTTCCAGTTTTTGGTGGTGAAATTTTCAGTATATTTGAATAGGCGTGTTTTCGTAATGGCATGGTTCTGTTGTGCTTGTCGCAGGTGTGAGAGGATGGCAGTTATAAATGAGCCAGCTTACGACAAAACCTACAATAAGACTTTTGCGACCAACGAAGACAGATCAACCTCCGCATTCGCGCAACCTGATCAGAGTCTACGCTAATCGCATGCGCCTTCTACAGCCTCCGGGCTATCCAAAGTGGGATGAACGAGAACCCGCGCCTCACTTGGCGTATGTACAGACTGAGCTGAGTCTTTGCTGGACACACAGGTCTTATTGTAGGTTATGTCGTATGCTGGCTCAAATGCCGGCCTCGGTGGCTCAGTTGGATGCGCCGTCCGACTGGAGACCAGGAGGTCGCGGGTTCAACCCCCACCGAGGTCGGCAACATTCTTTCGTGGAGATTGATCATGAAATATTTTCTACGGTCATTCTTTCCCTTCCGCTGATTCAAGAAGGGCAGTTTCTGGCGAAATAATGTGCACAATACTGGTTAACCGCTTAGAGGACTAAGCCTGCCCAGTAAACGTGTGGTTAGGTAAACTGACCGCGCTCGACATGACCCCATTGGGTTGACTGGGCCGTAAAACCTCAACACAAACAAACAAACAATGAACAGACGACATTTTGAAATATTTTTCTGATTTGTTCCAGAAAACAGGGTTTGTCATGTCATGCAAACTGTCTCCTGAGTCTCCTGAGTCTCCTGAGGAGACAGTTTGCATGAAATGTCAAATCCTATTTTCTGAAATGAATATCAATTTGTTGTCTGTTGAATTTGCCCTGAGCATGGTAAAGGTCATTATCAATTTGGAGCAAGGGATATACAAACCCATTAATGTCAATCACTGCTGAAGCCAGTCAGCCTATCATATGGTAGTTTCTTCCTGTAAGTCGTTTCGAGGGTCATAGCCCCGTTAATAGAATTATAAGCATCTGAATACACAAAATGGCCCATTTTTGTTAATCCATTGCTGACAAACAGAGGACCGACTAATTGATTAACCGGTCATCGGCGGGTTCAACCCCCGCCGAGGTCGGCAACATTCTTTCGTGGAGATTGATCATGAAATATTTTCTACGGTCATTCTCTCCCTTCCACTGATTCAAGAAGGGCAGTTGTCAGTTTCTGGCGAAAGAATGTGCACAATACTGGTTAACCGCTTAGAGGACTAAGCCTCCCCATTAAACGTGTGGTTAGGTAAACTGACCGCGCTCGACATGACCCCATTGGGTTGACTGCGCCGTAAAACCTCAACACAAACAAACAAACCGGTCGTCGGCGATGGCGTCAATCGCCTAATAGCTATTCTGATTGAATTCATTTACCCACTCTAGTATTAAATATTCCTTATACTGTCAACACTCTTTGACTGAAACAACTGTTTAATTAGTTGATGTCACAAACTATAGCGTGTCAGGTAGCTGATCAACATAAGATATTGAGTCTTCGCTCAAATCCTATTTGTTATGTACATAAACTGCTGTGTTACATACATATACCACCGCGCTCGACATGACCCCATTGGGTTGACTGGGCCGTAAAACCTCAACACAAACAAACAAACATACATATACCAGGGCCCAGTTGTTCAAAGCTAACGATGTCGTTAGTTAACGATTCGTTAAAATTTACATCGAGTGATACACAAATATGCTGAAATTTTTTGCTGAAAAAATGTGAGTAGCAAAAGCTACTCACATTTTTTCAGCAAAAAATATCATAATATTGCATATTGAATCCGCTAAAACAGTTAACGAAATGACCCTTAACGAGCTCGTTAAGCTAACGACGCTTTGAACAACTGGGCCCAGGTGATATAATAATATAGTGGTATAGCTTGCTCGCGTCCTTTGATATTCCAGAGCGGGACAATATTCACCAATATCGGTGCAGAAGCCCTTTTATTGCATTGCTGTCAATGTTTGCGTCTTTGTTTTTTTATTGTTCCCAGCTTTAAAATAGGCATTTTTATCATAAAAAAATTCAGAGACTGTACCAATGTGTGAAAAATTCTTGCGGGACACCATCGCCCTTAGGCGTCATCAAAAGCAACGTCATGTAACAGTAACATTCGAAGGCATTCGAGTAAGCGTGCAACATCAAGTAAGCGTGCTGATATCGATCTGCAAGCTTATCGCAAAATTTTATCATTAAATATGTAGAGCTATACAATAAATGTTATCACATGACCGTTACGTTATTCAGTGAAATAACCCATGTCATAAAAGTCATATAACCACACGTGTTATAACATCTGCAAGGCTTCCCATTGGTTAGCCTAATTACCCTCATTAATATTCGTATTACTCCGCTTATTGATAGCAACCAAGATGGTGTCCGCGTTCGCCGATACAACTTTTACTTTTGAAACAGATCCTGCCTTCAGTTTTTTTGTGATGATTTTGAGATGAACGATAAATGTCAGACCGATGGAGGGAGAAGACACAAAACAATCACAATTGAATAACACGACTTCCAGAAATATTCATGGGGATAAAAATTCGATGTTTTCCCGCAACATATTTTGAGGCACTCTCAACATCGATATCGTCAAACCGTCAGTGAAACAAAAATCACCTCCTCCAAAAAACATTGGAGGATGACATGACTCAGTCAATAAATGTGTCAAATTAAAATCCAAACTACAGTTAAATGTTTTATAGTTTTGAAATCTGTCGTTTACTTGAGTGTGTCAACCACGGCATAAAACTATATTGATCAAGGTTACACACAATATTTTAAGAGGGTGACACATTTAGCTAAAATTAGCCATTCTACCAAGTGGCCCTCTACTAACATACTAAATTCTCTAAAAACACATGTTATTGAAAAGAGCAAAAATATAATATACACATATATACACAATCGTCACACATACATTCTAAAAAATGCAGTTTTATCTAAAATTAAGAGATCAAATGATATAATTGCATCAAGAATTGTAAGAACATTAGGACATTATTAAGAACATTTCGAAGCTACTTTAAAAGCATATAAATACCATTTGCAGTGATGATTAAGATGTGCAATTACTGTCGCACTTGTTATCAAACATAATATTGCACATAATTTAGGGGGTGCATAAAATTCGGACATCTAGCAGAATTAAAAGTTGATAAAATTATGTTTACGCTAATAATAGCCTGCGCTATAAAACTACGGTCAACTCATTCAAAGTTTTTTATTTTTGACATTTAAAGACTATAACTAACACTAGCTAAGATATTCTTCTACACACTTTTTAAATGAACTTAGGGACGGAGCTGATTTAATGGCATATGGTAAAGTGTTCCATAGTTTTGACGCTGAACATGTGAATGATTTGTCATAGAGCGTCGTTCTCGACCTGGTCAGTGACCTTTAAATACGACAGCTGACTGTGTGGGATTTCCCTACTCATTCTCAGTGACGTACTGACTCGCTGAATGACGTTGTTCAAAAGAATATTTATTTTGAATTGATTCATTCAAATGAAATATTTATTAGCTCAAATGAAAATCATCATTATTTCCTTCAGTTGAACGAAGTAATAAATGGCATATTTATCTTGTTTCTAGTTATTTTCGGTACTTATGCGAACTATTTTTGTTGCGTAGTACTATTGAATTCTTGGTAGTGAGTTGTTCCGCTAAGCTTTGGAAAGCCGTTATCTTTAAAAATATATTTTGTGCTTTTTTTGTCATCGGAAGGGCCATGTGATAAACAGAATCTTACATTCGTGGTCATTTAATATGAAATTTATGAAACTCGTCGGGTAATTTCGGTATTTTGCTCGCTAAAGCTCGCAAAATACAGAAATTACCCAAACTCGTTTCATAAAGTTCATATTAAATGACCACTCATGTAAGATCCTCTATTTACAACTTGCAACAAGATACAGTTGACTCCCGTTATCCCGACATCGCTTATCTCGAATAAAAGCTTATCTCGAAGTAAAAATCTGGTCGCTGCCTAAACATGAAAATCTAACAAAAGGTAAAAAATATTGTGGAAAAGTTGAGAAATTGCTCCTTTCTCCTCTTTTCCGCAATATTTTCAATACATCTCTAACTTCAAGAGTCCAATTACATATATATTTGTTAAATGTGTTGTTCGAACTATTTTTTCTTCAATTCTGAAAATCTGTTATGTTGAGGTACGGATATCTCGAAGTATTTCAGAGATCCCTTAGAATTCGAGATAACGAGAGTCGCCTGTAGTTTAATAAATATGATTTTAATCAAAATATGTAAATATAATTTGAACCAAAATATCTTACAAATAATGACTTTTAAAGGTAGTTTGGATTTCAATGGGTATAATTTACCGGCATTCCATTATTTTATTTCAGGGCCCATGCTTCAAACCTTGCTACTGAGCATCATCTTGGGAACCAGCAGCTTCTAGAAAGAAGAAAAGGAGCCAGTTGTTTCCAGTTTGAAATTAAAATATAGCTATTCAAAACGGCATAGTATTAAGTATTTTATTAATCAAAAAAAGGGGACGGAGGTTGGGGTGAGGTGGGGGTAGTGTACTTGTGTCTTAGTATAAAAGTACAGTCTATTGTTAGTGAATAAAATTCTACAGAAAAAAGACCTCACTAAATTTGTCAATTACCAATACCCTCCTACTTACTTAGCCGAGCCTGTCAACATGCTGTCAAGAGTTGCACACATTTACCATTAGTCCGGGTTATGCAATTTCAAGTTTGGGTAAATGTGACACTCATTTTTATAATCTTCAGTCATGGCAAACATCGCAGATCCAGATGAACCGTATTATGAGAATCTAAGGTGTTTACCAAAAAGTTTTTGTGTTTTGCATGTGACCTTATTTCGAACAAACCACTGCATAAAAAAATTGCATATGAAAAATATGAAATTTTGCGCCGCAAAGGTAAAGGGTAATTTGAGCCAGCACATGACAAAACAGACAAAATGGCATGTGCGCCCAGCGAAGACTCCGATCAACCTGGGCATTCGCCGTCTGATCAGTCTTCGCTGTGCACTCAATGGGTAGGTAAGGACCTAAGCTTTCTTCATGCGAACAGCGAAGACTGACCAAACTGGGCGAATGCCTAGGCTGATCTGAGTGCTTGCTGGGCGCACATGCCATTTTGTAGGATTTGTCCTCCTCTGGCTCATTTCATACTTTCCTTGAAGGCATCTGTTAAACTTGCCTCCCATCAGAAAGCGGTCTAGTCTAACAGGGTTGAATTTTATCCCATTAAGATAAAGCTCTTGTCAGAAGGTGTTTGGTTTATAGGAAAGAAAGGGGGTGGTTGGGTGAGGCAAATGTGTCGTGTATCTTACGTCACCGGGGCGTCCAACTGATATTGGCTTACAGTTGGGCAAGGCCTGCTATCCTTGTAGCAGGTAGGGTAGCGGGGGAATGTTTTTATTTCTTCTGTTTATTCATTTTCCTTTCTCCCCTGTTTCTCTTTCATCTCCTCTACTATTTTGACCCCCTTAAACCCCAGTTTATATAGTAACTGGAGTTTACATGGGTATATATTATTTTTCTTATTTCTGCTCAAAAACATAAATTGTGGATACTCGTTAGAACCGCCTTGTTGAGGCGGTTCCAAAGAGTACCCACAATAAAAATATGAAAAATATTGGATTTTTTATCTGAAGATTTTTATTTTTTGGTGATAAAATTTTCAGTATATTTGAATATGCGTGTTTTCTAATGGAAAGTCTGAATAGTTGTCTACTTTGTAAAAATGGCGAAAAGTTTTCCAAGTGTATCAGGTCCCCTTAACTTTGCGCATAAAGCATAAATGTCGCCGAAAGAGTTTATTGAAAAAAAAAAATACCCAAACCAAAACAAAACAAAACAAAGTAAAACAACCTTAACGTTGCGTATAAAGCATAAATGTCATCCGAAATTTAACGCCGAAAGAGTTTATTGAAAAAAAAAAAAAACAAAACAGAAAAACAACAAAAACAAACAACAACAACAACAACAAAACAAACAAACTAATTTTGAAGTCACAGTTCCAAGTGCATTACCTAGCTAAACTTCCAGTACAGTAAAACTTCAATGGCTTGAACGCATTTGCAAAAGCTACTCACATATTTTTTTTTCAGCAAAAATACCTGTGAATTAGATATTGTACTTACTAGAACAGTTAACATTTTGACTACTAACGAGCTCGTTAAGCTAAAGATGCTTTGAATAACTGGACCCTGGCTTTATTCAGTTTGTGAATGTTTCGCCGGCGTTTTCACATCGATAAAATCCACAACAATGAACTTCATTCCTATATTGAATTACCACCACATCACGAAAACACGCCTATATAAGTTTGACCCCTCTTAAACCCCACTTTTATACCGTAAAGCTGGGGTTTACATGGGTATACATTATTTTACTTACTTTGCTAAAAACATACATTGTGGGTACTCGTTAGAACCGCCTTGCCGAGGTGGTTCTAACTAGTACCAACAATCTATGTTTTGAACAGAAGTAAAAAAAACAGACAGTTTTTCATTTTTGGTGCTAAAATTCTCAATATCTTTGAATAGGCGTGTTTTCGTAATGAGAGCCGTTGTTCTTTAAATGCTTAAAATGATATCCTCTTTTGTGCGCGTGTGCGTTCGGTTTTAAAAATGCTTTCAACAGTTTTTCACGATGTCTCAATGTGGCTGTTGGCTCAGTGCTCTTTCTAATAGGCTTTGGTGAGTTGTCACATCACAGGCACTGTAAGGACTCTCCACTCAATCAAAATATCGTGATCAGGGGCGGATCCAGGATGATTTCTGAGGGGGTTCGATTTGATCAAATAACCGTACTTATTCCACGTATTCGGACAGACAGGCCTGAGCAAACAGTGTAGACCCGGAATGCGGAATAAGGGACTACACTAATTGCTACTCTCCCAGCAATTTTACACATTCACAGCATGAAGAAAACATGCCTATATAATTTTGACCCCCTTAAACCCCACTTTTATATAGTAAAACTGGGGTTTACAGGGGTATACATTATTTTTCTTATTTCCGCTCAAAAACATAGATTGTGGGTACTCGTAAGAACCGCCTCGTCGAGGCGGTTCTAACGAGTACCCACAGTCTATGTTTTGAGCAGAAATTTGAGAAATATCAGGTTTTTTTTATCTGAAAATTTTCATTTTTTGTTGGTAAAATTTTCATTATATTTGAATAGGCGTGTTTTCATAATAGGTAGGAAAATGGACTTGTTGAAGAGAAGTATATGGTACAAGGTTAAGGGCTGTGGATATCTTAGGTGAATACGGTATCCCAAAATTATCCAATTTATCCAACACTTCCCATGAAAACGAAATTTTGAGTCAAGTGGCCACCTTTGAAAATGCCTCTGTTGATGTTGAACCAGTCCTATTTCTTTATGGTCTTTATGCTGAGGACCATGCTTAATATTACAAAAACACGCCTATTCAAATATATTGAAATTTTCACCTCCAAAAACAGAAAATTTTTAGACAAAAAATCTGATTTTTTTCATATTTCTGCTCAAAATATAGATTGTGGGTACTCGTTAGAACCGCCTCGGTGAGGCGGTTCTTACGAGTACCTACAATCTATGTTTTGAGCAAAAATAAGAAAAATAATGTATACCCCTGTAAACCCAAGTTTTTCTATATAAAAGTGGGGTTCAAGGGGGTCAAAATTATATAGGAATGTTTTCGTGATGAGATGACCACTGCCAGCTTTAGCTCGCCTGCACCAGGAAGAAATTTTGCACTACCCCTATTTGCGTCGGCATCCAACATGTTAGTTTTAAGGCTATTAAAGATCTATATCTCCTTTATGCCGCAATAGATTTAGCCGATACTTGGACTGACGTTAGACACTTTGCCAAAGTTTTGTTTAATTGCAAGTCGCACCCCTCAGTGACTTTGAATTCACGGTCACGGGCTTTAATTATTTGACTCTGAATGTTGTTTTTATGTTAAAGGTCTTAATGTTGTTCACATAATGTCTTAAATGATTTTATTGGTACTTAGGGTTTGTTAGATACCGCTCCAAAACTATAGGTGAAGATATTTAGGAAATGCAACAGTCACGAACGGACGGTCACTGCGTATCCGTACTCTTGCACTCTTCACAACGTACGTCATTACGATGATGGAGACATGTATTTTTATCAGTAACTAGTCCTTCGGAATCTTCCGGTATAACTGGACTTTTATGAAATTCAGGGCCCAGTTGTTCAAAGCTAACGACGTCGGTCGTTAACGATTCGTTAAAATTTAAATCGAGTGATACGCGAATATGCTGAAATTTTTTGCTGAAAAAATGTGAGTAGCTTTTGCAGTGCAAAAGCTACTCACATTTTTTCAGCAAAAAATATCAGAATATTGTACACTGAATCCGCTAAAACAGTTAACGAAATGACCCTTAACGAGCTCGTTAAGCTAACGACGCTTTGAACAACTTGGCCCAGAATATTAACCTAGTGCACATACACCGGCACAGTGGCTCAGTGGTAGAGCGTCCGCTTTGTGACCGGGAGGTTGCGGGTTCGATCCCCGGCCGGGTCATACCAAAGACTTTAAAAATGGTACTAGCTGCTCTTTCGCTTGGCGCTCAGCATTAAGAAAGTAGAGCTACACGTAGAACTGGTCAGCTCAGTGTCCGTATAATGTGGCCGGGTGGAATATCATGTCAAAGTGTCTGGAGCGTGATATTTCAGTGAGGCAGCACTCTAAAAGTGAGCATTGAGCTCCCTGCCACATCCAGACACCGTCGCGATATGACTGAAAGATTGTTGAAAGCGACGTTAAGCTCAAATCAAACTAACAAATATAACCTAGTGCACAAAATTCACTGCTATACGGATTGTCTCCTTTCGAAAAATCGAGCCTTCTGAAACACAACGGGTATTCAGATACTTAGACCATCCATGGTGATATTCAATAACAGTAACTATTTAAGCGTAGTTGGTTGAAGTATCTACAATAGCTAGAATATGTATGGAGTTTGCAGTTTTGCTTAAAGATAGTTTTAAATGGACACGTTGGACACGTTGGGGTAATAAGTATTTAGTAATAGTCACTGCACTCTAGTGATTTTGCCATAAATGCAAACAAAAGTTACAGTCGCAACTATGTGCATATAACCATATTGATATTCAAGAAGGGCAGTTGTAAGTTTCTGATGAATGAATGTGCACAAGTACTGTGTAACCGCATAGAGGACTTATCCTGCCGAGGAAAATGTGTGGTTAGGTACACTCGACATGACCTAATGTGCTTACTGGGCCGTAAAACCTCAACAAAACAATATTGATAGCATAGGTTGTTGACCGTCTTTTAGAAATTAATAATAATAATAATAATAAAACAAACCTGCGACACAGTTATTCTCATGGAGTCCCGTGTGCTTGATTAATATACCCTCTAATTACCCACTTGAATATAGGTCTAGTCCTTACAAAGTTAGTCCTCCGCCATTGTCTCTTCCGAAAGGTACAAGTGCCTCGCTTTTCATCTGCCTGGCACCTATACTGTTAATTATTTAACTTAAAAATAGTCACACAGTGGGTAACCCACTTTGTGACTCTTAAAGTTGAATAAATAAATAAATAAACATAGGGAAATAAATTCATTATCACGAAATTTACCGATACAACTTACGGATTTACCCGAACAATTACTTGTATAAATTCGACTCAGCGATACATAGAGTTAAATAGGAAATAAAATAAAAATAGATAATACATGTATTTCTGATTTAACGATAACTTTTTATAAGTTATTTTCAAAATCTACTTTTATTGCACTTTCACAAGGTATGAAAATTTTCAAAATAACTTCTTATCTTAGTTCTTCCCTATGCGTTTGAAATTCAGACTATTTGTGCCTATATATTACGATTAAATTTTGTCAAAAATGATCAAACCGCTAATTTTAGCCTCTATTTTAAAATGATTGCCTTTTCAGGGAAAGTTTATACGTTATCACCACAAAGAGATTTTTCTATAGTTTGTACTGGTATATAACACTGTAGAATAAGTATTTTTCTTCATTCTTCAATTTCGCTGTAAACTTGTGAAATTAAACTTTCCCGAACTATCGCAAAGATGTTTGAAATAGTCAGAGTCCAATACTAGCGACCTAGGGGAAATAACTGTCTTCAGTCAACTGCCGCTTCTCATAGGTAATTTTCCAAGTAACGCCCCTTAGCCGATTGAAGCATATTTTTCGAGATGTAAATAAATAAATAAATTCGTGCAAATGCTCCGCCATCACGTGAACCACGTCAGAATTTCCGACCCATCTCCCGGATTTCTCTACTGAATAAATTAAGTTTTGAATTTGTGAGCGGGGTGGGGTTGCCTGAATACTGAACACAAGAGGCATTTTTTTGTGTTTTAACCTTAGTAATTTCTAAAATATTTTTGTAAAATTGTCGAACGAAAAGGGTCGGAGCCGAGCCTTGTGTAAGCACATACGAGAGGTTCCTGAGTTGAAAACTTTAAATTTTAACCTTCTAACTATAAATAAAAGAAGACGATCGTTTAAAATATTTTCGTTTTTTTTTTTTCACAGAAACTAAGACTTGCAATTTCAGGTTTTATTTTTGTGTGAAAAATAAGAAAAATAATCACTAATTTTCATCAGACGTTTTATTAACTCGTAGCTTTCTGATGCTTAAAATGTAAGTTTCACAGGTTTAGGAAAAGAAATGCAATCTAAATATTGCGTCCTAAATCAAAACTAGCTTAGTATCCAGTATTTACAATAGCTTCAGTATAGAATCCCAATTCTTTTCATACACCAATCACCTGAAACAATGACCTCGGTGATTAAGCAGGTTTATCAAAACAGTTCTATAGAATTAATAGCGGTATTTGATACAATCTTCTTTTGTGACAAAGATAAAAGACTGCCGCATGAAAAACTAATTACTGCAAGAAAATCTTAATAGTGCCGCCAAAAATGTACCTAACTACACACAGCGATGAGCATGAGTTATTGGTTTACGCCCCTTTCAATATTATTTGTCATATCTAGACGATGGAAGTATGATAATGAAAAGCTGTTTATTAAGCGCAATAAAACCATAAACTGAATTCTGCCTCCAGCGGGATTCGAGCCCGGGATCTCGTGTCGTGAAGTAGAGAACGCTAACTACTCGGCCACCCGGACACTTCACTGCGCACAAGATCAAGGTTGGTGAGTGCACACGGCCAGCCGGATGAGCATGCACAGTCGCAGTCTGGTTAATGACCTGTATTAAACTCACATATTTTGAAACTGTACTGTAATAACTTAGAGTATAAGGCTAGGCATGCCTGAGCAAACAGTGTAGACGCAGATCAGACGCCGCGTTCTGCGGCGTCTGATCTGGGTCTTCACTGTTTGCACTAAAAAATATTATTAGACAAATCTACAGGCAGTTTGTTTGTGTTGAGGTTTTACGGCCCAGTCAACCCAATGGGGTCATGTCAAGCGCGGTCAGTTTACCTAACCACACGTTTACTGGGCAGGCTTAGTCCTCTAAGCGGTTAACCAGTATTGTGCACATTCTTTCGCCAGAAACTGACAACTGCCCTTCTTGAATCAGCGGAAGGGAGAGAATGACCGTAGAAAATATTTCATGACCAATCTCCACGAAAGAATGTTGTCGATCTCGGCGGGGGTTGAACCCGCGACCTCCTGGTCTCCAGTCGGACGGCGCATCCAAATGAGCCACCGAGGCCAGTGTCTACAGGCAGTAAAATGGACTGGAAAATAGCTAAGGTGTCCAAATATTTAGGGTAAATACAGTGCGTGCTAACAAAGCCTCATCGATACGGTACTTTTTCTCTTCGAGAGGACTATATGTTTCTTGATATGATAAAACCGCTGTGCTATGTACGCACATTCAAATAACAAAGCTCTGACCAGCCTGTCATATCCGAACAGAGAATAATCAGGCCAGCCGGCACCCCCGCTGTCCGCACAAACAATCGTTAAACTTTGCAGAATTTAAATACAGAATGACGACAGCTCTGACCAGACTGTGCAGGTTTCACTGTTCGTATATGGTATACGGCCGTTTTTCTCGTCACATGACTCATAATGTAGGACGTTGATTGTTTCAGATTCGTACTTTAGTTCGTTCCGTTGTAAACATGCAGTGAACTATTCTAAGTGTGTGTTCAAGTTAAGAAAATAATGTGAAAACTTTGATATTAGAATAATAAATTTATTAAACGCTTTTGGATATGTTATAACAAAACGGAATAAAATTAAAGGGAAACACCGTTGGAGGCGTAGAATACGTAAATTTAAGTTCTTGATTAAAACACAAATAAAATTGGTAACATAAAAACAACAGAAATAGATAAATAAACAAGAAATAATAAAACCAAGAAGGAATAAACAGATACAACCATGAATCCTGAGGACGAGCGACTGTTAAGGAAGAACTGGACTTTCCTTAAGCAAGAACTTCGAGTGGAGGACTTTATTCATAGATTTGTGGAACACGAAATATTCACCAGTAGCCAGAGGTCGGAAATTCTGAATCCTCTGCCCAATACCCATAGTATGAGGTGTGAAAAATTTCTTCAAGCTGTGGTAGCTAGTGGTCATAGGGGATTTCTAGCCTTCTGTAATTTTTTGAAGGATAACGCAGACAACCGTTACAGCAGAGTAATTGCTATCCTGGAACTCAATACACGTAAGTTAGCCCACAAAGCGTACTGCCCCTACCCCCTCCCACGCATCCCGCCCTGCAAGTGCATAACGCATAACGTTAACAGTAAAGTTGTAGTAACCATTACGAAAACATGCTTATTCAAATATATAGAAAAATTCACCTCCAAAAAACGGAAACTTTTCAAATAAAAAACTCTGATATTTTTTATATTTCTGCTCAAAACAGATTGTGGGTACCCGTTAGAACCGCCTCGCTGAGGCGCTTCTAACAAGTGACCACAATCTATGTTTTTGAGCAAAAATAAGAAAAAAATAATGTATACCCCTGTAAGCCCTAGTTTTACTATATAAAAGTGGGGTTATGGGGGTCAAAATTATATAAGCGTGTTTTCGTGATGATTAATTTAATGACTTATGCATCCTTGCTATATTACATGATGCGTAATATATGCGTACAGAAAATGCCCCTGATCAATCTTAAAATTCGGAAAACAATGAAACAAATATAGATGAGGTTACCAGGTAAGGCCTAAATCACTCACGAAGCAAAGCCTTCCCTTGGCACCATAAGAATAAGGAATAAACAATGGAAACAATACTGGGTGCTTAAGTTTGTTTTACACGACCACAACCTACCAAATTCAATGCAGTTGAAAAATACGAATTATACGTGATCGGTCAGCGTAGGATTCTCTACCGCAACAGTGAAACATCACAGTAAAAAAAAAATAATCCAGGACTGCAAAGGAGCAAAGTAGATGGCTCAATGGGGATTAAAAAAACATGTTGAACCACGATGGGCCCGACCACAGGCAAGCAATAGTCAGGCGCAACCTTCCGAGGCAGACGGAGGAAGAGGTCGTCATTCAGTCTGAGGCCCGACACCGTTGTGCAATGAAAGAGGGAAGCGAAATTATATATCATAGCTAGGTTAACATCCATGCATTCAGTCTAAGGCCCGACTCTCCGTCATGCAAATAAGAAGGCAGCAAAGTATCAACCATAGGTTAACAACCATGCATTCAGTCTGAGGCCCGACTCACCGTCATGCAATTAAAGCGGGAAGCAAAATTATATATCATAGTTTGGTTAACAACCCTGCATTTAGTCTGAGGCCCGACTAACCGTCATGCAATTAAAGAGGGAAGCAAAATTATATATCATAGTTTGGTTAACAATCCTGCATTCAGTCTGAGGCCCGACTAACCGTCATGCAATTAAAAAGGGAAGCAAAATTATATGTCATAAGTAGGTTAACAACCATGCATTCAGTCTAAGGCCCGACTCTCCGTCATTGCAAATTAAGAAGGAAGCAAATTATCAACAATAGGTTAACAACCATGCATTCAGTCTGAGGCCCGACTCACCTTCCTACTATTAAAGAGGGAAGCAAAATTATATGTCATAGTTAGGTTAACAACCATGCATTCAGACTAAGGCCGGACTCTCCGTCATGCAAATTAAGAAGGAAGCAAATTATCAACCATAGGTTAACAACCATGCATTCAGTCTGAGACCTCACTCACCGTCATGCAATTAAAGAGGGAAGAAAAATTATATATCATAGTTTGGTTTACAACCCTGCATTCAGTCGGAGGCCCGACTCTCCGTCATGCAATTAAAGAGGGAAGCAAAATTATATGTCATGGTTAGGTTAACAACCATCCATTCAGTCTGAGGCTCGACTCACCGTCATGCAATTAAAGAGGGAAGCAAATTATCAACTATAGTTAGATTAACAAGCATGCATGGAATTTTTCGCATAACATTCATGTCATTACCTATATTTTGTTTTTGTAAGGACTAACAATATTTTTAATTATATCCTGAAATTAAAATAGGAGGAGGACAATACGGAAAATTTTCCGGGCATTTCTTATACCAAAACCTCCTTTTTTTTAGAAGTGTAGCAGATATTCCAAATATTAAACTCGCTAACTTTTACTAGTTGCTCTAGCAAAACGGATAAATTGAGAAATATATACATAAAAGGATATAACAGGAATGACGTTGTCATCTAAAAAAGGAAAAATAAACAATATCAAAACCAGTCATTCCGATTGTCCGTCGTTTTAGTACAGATAGAAATTATATCATCAAATATTGATTAAAAAAAAAAACAAAAAAAAAACGGGGCCATTTTATCAGAGGCGCAAGCTTTGTTCTTCTGGACAAATTGTATTTAGCAACTGGTCAAAATAGTCATTATCAATATTAGGTAAGTCATTTAAATATCTAGAAGTTGAATTAAATGCTTCGATAACATCGGCTTGATGTTTGTTTTAAAGGGAAAACATAATCTTTTTCCTTCGAAAACAGAAACAAATCTGCAACAAAGGGTAAGGAGCACAATTAGTACCCATCGGTTTACCCATGTTTTGTTTGGACACGTAAGTACCAAATCGAATAAAGATATTATCAATAAGAAAGGAAAACACATCATAAACTTTCTGGCAAGATCATATGATATATTTTTTGTAATCCTCTGAAGCTTCACATTACAAAACAAGGTAAAAAGAATTTTCTCTTATAAACCAATTCTTTCAGTTAAATCCAGAATTTTATCTTTTATTAGTTTATTTGGCAATGCAGTATAAAAAGTAAATAATCATATGCAGACAACTAGAGGCGTGGAAGTATTTACAAATGAGTTTGTTGAAAACCTCACACACATTATAATTGACCAAAAGAACTTTTTGCTAGATATGTCGTACAGATACTGTATCACAGTTTTTAATGACAAACGTTTAAGCTATAAGAAAAAGAATTGGCGCTTAGCATGCTGGTTTAAATTTTCAGCAGACGACATTTTGAAGTATTGTTTCCAATTTTTCCCTGAAAACAGGATTTGACATTTCATACAAATTGTCTCCATTGGAGTCGACTTTATTATGCTTCATTTAGCAGTTAGCAGACGGTCTTTTGAATTGGTTCTCTTATTCTTCCCAGAAAGTACCGTTCAAGCTGAGGAGACAACTGACAACTGACGTATGTCACACACCTCTTCTCCTCTGAAAAACGGAAATAATTTACAATCGAACCGCTATCTCGAAGTCCAAAGGACTCTCTGAAATATTTCGAGATATCCATACCTCAGCATATCGGATTTGCAGGATTGAGAAAGCAACATTATATATATCATAGGTTAACAACCATGCATTTAGTCTGAGGCCCGACTCACCATCATGAGTTAAAGAGAAAAGCAAATTATCAATCATAGATTAACAACCATGCATTCAGTCTGAGGCCCGACTCACCGTCATGCAATTAAAGAGAAAAGCAAATTATCAACCATAGTTAGGTTAACAACGATGCATTCAGTCTGAGGCCCGACTCACCGTCATGCAATTAAAGAGGGAAGCAAATTATCAACTATAGTTAGATTAACAACCATGCATGGAAATTTTCGCATAACATTCATGTCATTACCTATATTTGTTTTGTAAGGACTAACACTCATTATTTAATTATTTCAAAAATCAATATTATCACCATTCCGTCTGTTTATAGACTTTGGCGCCATACAATACGGGTTCCGACAGACCTTCCTGCAGAAGTGTTATTTTTTAAACTCAGGGTATATCCTGACATTAAAATAGAAGGATGATCATAAAATTCAGGATTTTTTTTCGGGCAGTACTTTTTCTAGCATTACATCTGTTTTAGAAGTGCAGCAGATATTCCAAACTTTTACTAGATGCTCTAGCAAAAAGGATAAATTGAGAAATGTGTACACAAAAGGATATAGCACGAAAGACGTTGTCATCCAAAAAAGGAAAACTAAACAATGTCAAAATAAGTCATTCCGATATTCATTAATTTTAGTAGAGATAGAGATTATATCATCTAATAGTAATAAAAAAGGGGCTTCTATATCAGTGGCGCAAGCTTTGTTCTTCTGGACAAATTGTATCTACCATTTAGTCAAAATATTTATTATCAATATTAGGTAAGTCATCTAAATATCAAGAAGTTGAATTAAATGCTTCGACATCGGCTTGATGTTCGTTTCAAAGGGAAAACATAATCTCTTTCTTACCAAAGCAGAGACAAATCTGCAACAAAGATAAAGGATCACAGTTAGTACCCATCGGTATACCCATTGTTTGTTTGGATACGTTAGTACCAAATCGAATAACATATTATCATTAAGAAAGTAAAGCACATCATAAACCTTCTGGCAAGATCATAAGATGTAATGTTTATAATCCTCTGAAGTGAAAAAAGAATGCTTCACATTACAAAACAAGGTAAAGGGAATTTTCTCTGATAAACACGTTCTTTCAGTTATGGAATTATCAACATAATCTCTTTCTTATCAAAACAGAAACAAATCTATTACAAAGGGAAAGGAGCACAATAAGTACCCATCGGTATACCCTTTTCTTGTTTGGATACGTTAGTACCAAATCGAATAAAGATATTATCAAGAAGAAAGGAAAGCGCGTCACAATTTTTCTGGCAAGATCATAAGATATAATGTTTATAATCATCTGAAGCTAAGAAAAAATGTTTCACATTACAAAACAAGGTAAAGAGAGTTTTCTTTTATAAACACGTTCTTTCAGTTAAATCCAGACGTTTATCTTTCTAGTTTATATGGCAGTATCACAAACTTTTCCTCGCTTGGACTTCCAGAGAGTGGATAAGGTTTATCTGAAATTTTGTTTTTGTCAGGTTTGTTTTACCATTAATGAGCCGAACATAACATTTATTAGAAGATTGCATGTGCGTCCAGCTAAGACTCAGATCAACCTGTGCATCCATGCAGTCTGATCATAGACTCTGCTGTCCGTCTGAGTAGGCTTTAGGTCCTTGGTTACCCACAGAACTCTTTGCAAAGACTAAAAACACGTAAGTTAGTCCAAAAAACGTACTGCCCCTAAGCATCCGCTGCAATTGTATAACGTTAACATAAACGTTGTAGTAACGTATATTTCGTGCAAGCATGCGCAGACTGATCTGAGTCCACGCTAGGCGTACATGCAGTCTTGTAGGAAATGTTGTACCCCGACTCAATTACTTTTTCTTTTACAGCACCTGGGTCAAGACCGTCTACAGGGTTATCTTCTATTGTAAGTATCAGTCTAGGAACAAAATCTGCCATTGAAATTGTATTGATGGGTAATTTTAGTAATAATTCATAAGTACAGTCGACTCTCGTTATCTCGAACTCCAATGGACTCTCTGAAATACTTCGAGATATCCGTAGTTCGACACACCAGGTTTGCAGAATTGAGAAAAAAATAATTTGATTAACCACATTTAACAAACTGATAGGTAATTGGACTTTTGAAGTTAGAGATATATTGAAAATATTGTGGAAAAGAGGAGAAATTGCTCCTTAGGAGCAATTTCTCCTCTTTTCTACAATATTTTCCATCTGTTGTTAGGTTTTCATGTATAGGCAGGGACCAGATTTTCGCTTCGAGATAAGCGGTTATTCGAGATAAGCGGGGTCGAGATAACGAGAGTCAACTGTAATTAATAAGTGGCTTTCAATAATCGTTGTCACAACGAATCACATTCACGTGACAACGATATTTGTAAGCATTTACGGCCTTTTAAAATGTTTCGGTTATATCAGGCCTGCGTCGTGTATGTTTACCTGTCCTTGTAAAGTATTGCTTTCATGTACCTTCAGTGCACATACAGAATCGCTGTTAGTCTTATGGGGACTGAATACATTTGGAGATTTTTCTGCCATTTTCACAATGAAACTTCCATTTGCTTTTCTGCACAACAGGCCCCTTCTGATAAGGGGTCTACTCTAAAAGAAATACAGTCGACTCTCGTTATCTGGACTTTGCTTTTCTCAAATAACCGCTTATCTCGAAGTGAAAATCTGGTTCCTGTTTTGACATGGAAATCTAACAACGTGTAACAAAATATTATGGAAAAAGAGGAGAAATTGCCACAATATTTTCCATATATCCGAAACTTCAGGAGTCAATACATATTCATTTGTAAAATGTGGTTGTTAGATTTATTTTTTCCTCAATTCTTCAAATCTGGTATGTCGAGGTACGAATATCTCGAGGGTTTTCAGAGCGTCCCTGGGACTTCGAGATAACTAGAGTCGACTGTTATTTGCTTGCTAGGCGAGAAAACTCTTACCTCTTTAAGTAGACCTCTATTTGGAAGGAAACAAAACAATTCTGAAAGGGTTATTTCCTTGGAAAGTGTACCCATTCGCCTTTATTGCATTCCAACCCTGGCCACTTTAGACTCAACCCATTGCACGTCAAGTGGTCTTCTACTAATTACAGTCAACTCTCGTTATCTCGAGGTCCAAATATCGCATTCTGTGGCAAGTATCCAGATGTAAGGGATGCTTAGCTTTAAATAGCTTAACCTTTTTATCCCTGCAGACCAACACTGAAGCGTTTGCAAACAGTGTAGAGCCACATGAGACGGCTCGTAACATCAGTATATACACTGTTTGCCATTCTGTTATTGATATTGACTGAAACCCTATTCGCAAAAATGGATGTGTCCAAATAAATCAGAGCTAAAAGAGTACATTCTAGAAACTCAGGGGTGAAAGGGTTTGAGAGATATTTATCGGAAGGCAAGTGACACGTGACACAGTATTTTAATTGCTGAACAGTTTCGAATACCAATGTACTCTTTTCAGTGTTCCAAAACAATGAAGGCCGTGCTATTAGAATTTTGATTGTTTTTGATCTATTCGTATAACATACGAATGTAACCTTTTCTGTAATCCAGAAATGTTATGTTTTGTGCATATCTTTGGTATACTGAAAGAAATTCCTACTGATTGCAGAGTACGGTGAGCAGCAGAGATGGTGAAACTGGTGAGAGAAAGAACCCACAGTCTGTACTAAGGCAAAGGAATTCTGACAACATTACCGCTACAAGTAACCCACAGCTTGTAAGCGCTCCTATAGCTGCGGTTGCTCCTGTTGTCGCAGTGGCGCAAGCAAAGCAAACCCCGCCTGGACCAGTTACTACACCGAGAAATGCATTTGCCCCAAACCAAGCAGAAAATGCAGCACGGCAGTCAAACACCGGCGAACCAAACCCTCCGACGGCAAGAACTACGGGAGCAAGTCGTCGGGAACAAGAACCGGAATCGGAACGTCATTCGGAAACAGATTCAGTTGTATCCACTGCATCAGCGTCGTCAACGGCGTCTTCAGCTTTGATTCTGAGACGAGAAGGTACTCTGGCTGTTGACATGCAAACATTAGAACAGGAACTTGTTCGCATGGCACCCACAATCGCCGATCTGTTCCAGAAAATAACAAAACAAACGAGAAATCTCCCAACTTCCGAAGAAGACATTCAAAAAATAAAAGAAGAAAACGAAAGACTGAGGAAAACGAACAAGTCACTGATTGAAAAGCTTAACATATTCCAACAAAAAATAATACAGTTGCAGATTGATAACAAGAAACTGAGAGAGTTTGGTGACAGTGAAAAAATTAAAAAAGATGAACTGACGAGAAAAGCCTATGAACTACAAGAAATGGAACGTCGCCTGGAAGAACATAAGAAAGCCCTGGAAGAGAAAGAGGTCGAATTAAATCTTCAGCTAATGAAACTTAAAGACATAGAAGAAGAAAATGCAGTACAAAAAGAAAAGATTGAAATGCTTAGGGAAATGCAAGATGAAGGAATCGAAGAGAGAAACATACAACAAGAACAAATATCTTGTCTCGTGGAAGAAAAAGAACGACAGAAGGATCAAATTGAACACCTTGAAGAAAAGCATAAGATGGGAGAACAGAGGTTATTTCGACTGGAAGAGAGGCTAAAATTTCTGGAACAGGGAGGTAATCAGGCGCGGCGTCAGAAAGGAAGAAGTACTAGAGTAGTATCGCCTCCCAGAAATAGTTACTGGATGAATGGGATGACTGATCGCTCTCACCACGCTAATATGAAGTACCAGATGAATACTGACGTAAAGTATAGTCCTGAACCAAAGGGGACGTCGTCTTCGAGAAAAGGATGGCCTTTTGTATGATACTTTAGTCAATTTTTAAATTCAAACTAAGTGCATTACACAGAATTTGAGCATAAGGAGAAAATTCTGTATACATTATCCTGTAAAAATGGAATTGTTTGATGAACAAAAGACATCATAATATAGGAACGCCACTCACTTGCTTGCTGTACACTAAAGCGCCAGTTCAACCACACTTTCATTTCTGGCATGACCTCCGGAAAGACACACATCATTGAAATAATAAGTCTTCTTTGCAGTTCATTGACCCATAAACGCAACGGGTCACGTACAAAGTGAATGAACCCAGAAGGGGTTCACGCTTTGGTGTTCATGTAAATTGCACGTAATCCGTTGCATTCATGAGCCAGTGAACTGCCAAAAATAAACTGCATTTCTGTATATTTACGTAATACCGTACGATAAAAAAAATCCAAATAAGGAGACTGAATATGAAAAGTCAACAGCTTTGGCTCTCTTTTTCGGCAGTTACATCATTTGGCGCGAACAGCATGTAGGCGGGACGTAAACGCTACTACATTCGTTGAGTAATGCTCAGCGAAAAACATGTGGTCGGGACGTGAAAGCGAACAGCGTGTGAACGAGACATAAAAGTCATTGCTTACATTGAATGGTGTTCAATGATCAGTGTATGGACGGGACATAACCAAACAACGGCGATTCGATGTTGATTCAACGTCTTTACGTTGAATCAACGTTGAATCGACGTAGTTTCAACGTCGTGTACCTGCTGGGAAAAGTTATTGCCTTCATTGAATGGTGAACGCACTGGTCATCTACAGTGACTGTACTGAAAATGTAAATATTGTCGCATCTAGGTCGAGGCAATGTCGTCAGAACGCACATTGATGTTGGTTGTTGTTTCAAAGTTATCCCAGCGGGTTCCTGGCGTTGATACAACATTGCAGCAACGTCCACGCAATGCCATGTCGTTGCATCGACGTTAATGCGATTTTGTATAAACGTCATGACATTTCGTCGACGTTAATATGACGTTGTATTGTATTACCTTCTTGACGTTTCATCGACATCAAGGCGAAGTTGTATAAACGTTATACCGTTTCATCGATGTTAATGCGACGCTGTATAAATGTCATGACGCTGCATTGACGTTAATGTTACGTTGTATAAACGTCATGATCTTACATCGACGTTTCATCGGGGTTGTATTAAAGTCAAGTATTTTCATCAACGTTAATGCGACGTTGTATAAATATCATGACGTCAAATCGACGTTAATACGTCATTGATTAACGTCATATGCCCGCTTGGATGTACCATCTCACTCGGTTTGTTCTCTTCGCATACAAAATAAATTCATCCTGTTGTAGAATGTATTCAATAAGGGCATCGCTTGTACACAATATTCTCTTGTTAAGCACTTTTCCAGCGGACAGGATCTAATTACAGTAATACTGGACAACTTAATTTGAGCAAACAGTGCAGAACCAGACCGAACGATGTGTGTGGTGTCTGGTTAGGGTCTACAATATTTGTCTTACATCTAGAATTTTCAAATACATTTACATGCAGTAAAATGGACTTATTTTACATATTTTGACAAGTTTGTTAAAGAGTTAAGGTGTCCGAATATTTATGATAAATACGGTAATCTATGCGGTTGTGTTAGTTGATCTTTTTTTTTTTTCTTTACATGTGAGCATATCTGTTTTCACAGAGAGAATCATTTTTATGAAAAAAACAAAACAAAAAAAAAACAACAAAAAAACAAAAACAAACAAAAAAAAAAACAAAACAAAAAAAACAACAACAACAAAAAAAAACAAAAACAACAACAACAACAACAACAAAAAACAAAAAACAAAAAAAAAAACAACAACTATAAGCCGACCAAATTGACTACCACTTTTATCCTTTGATTATAACATCACGAAAACATAGCTATATAATTTTGACCCCCTTAAAGCCCACTTTTATATTGTAAAACTGGGGTTTACAGGGGTATACATTTTTCTTATTTCTGCTCAAAAACATAGATTGTGGGTACTGGTTAGAACCGCCTCGGCGAGGCGGTTCTAACCAGTACCAAAAATCTATGTTTTGCGCAGAATTATGAAAAATATCAGAATTTTTTATTTAAAAACTTTCATTTTTTTGCGTAATTGAACAGGCATGTTTTCGTAATGATATAATTGTATGCGTTTACTGTGTAAACAGGTATAAAGGATACAGGTGAGCTACTTGCTGTTTCACGTAGAATACAGGATTTACTTACTATAATGTCTAAAGTGTATAGTCGACATAGCCATATGGATATTAAATGTAAAGGTCAAAGCGTTAGGTCACTTGGTCGATCAATACAGACATGCTGTCTGAACCTTACTTACCAAAAGCCTTTCAGCGCGATAGACCAAAACAGATACCAGGGCAAACAATGTGGATCTAGATGACATGGCTCTTACTTCAGTTGACATGTCCAAATTCATGGTTGGGAGAGTACTCTTCAAAAATGTAAAGAGTTGTAGAGGCATGTAAAGGTTAAATAGTCTGACACATAGGGACCTGGCAATGCTTGCCATAAAATGTGAAAAAGTCTACTTTGTTGCCTTTTTATGCGTTAAAATTGCTGCATTTAGGGAAAAACAATACAAACCGTACAGACTCTGTTCAGAAGCTGTGGTCTGTGACGTCTGATCTGGATGTACATAGTTTGTAGCTCTTCTGTCTGAATATGTAACATCACGAAAACATGCCTATATAATTTTGACCCCCTTAAACCCCACTTTTATATAGTAAAACTGGGGTTTACAGGGGTGTACATTATTTTTCTTATTTCTGCTCAAAAACATAGATTAAGGGTACTCGTTAGAACCGCCTCGCTGAGGCGATTCTAACGAGTACCCACAATTTATGTTTTGAGCAGAAATATGAAAAATATCAGAATATTTTGTCTGAAAATTTTCATTTTTTTTTTTTTGTGGTAGAATTTTCAGTATATTTGAATAGGCATGTTTTCGTGATGGGTAAATTAGCCAGCGCATAACAAAACCAACAAAATGGCATGTGCGCCCAGCGAAGACTCAGATCAGACTGAGCATCCACAAATTCTCATCATAGTCTTCGCTGTCCGCATGAAGAAAGGTTCATTACGAGAACACGCCTATTCAAATATATTAATAATAATTTTACAACCAAAAAAGGAAAATTTTCAGATAAGAAATTCTGATATTTTTCATATTTCTGCTCAAAACATAAATTGTGGGTACTCGTTAGAACCGCCTCTATGTTTTAAGCAGAAATAAGAAAAATAATGTATACCCCTGTAAACCCCAGTTTTACCATATAAAAGTGGGGTTTAAGGGGTCAAAATTATATAGGCATGTTTTTGTGATGAAGAAAGGTTGCATCATGAAACACGCCTATATAATTTTGACTACCTTAAACCCCACTTTCATATAGTAAAACTGGGGTTTATAGAGGTATACATTAATTTTCATATATTTCCTCGAAACATTAATTGTTGGTACTCATAATTACCGTTTCGTCGAGACGGTTCTTACGAGAAATATGAAAAATACCAGTCTTTTTTCTGAAAATTTTCGGTTTTTAGAGGTGAAATTTTCTATGTTTTGAATGGGCGTGTTTTCGTAATGGAGTCCTTTGCTAACCATTGAGCACGCAGCAAAGACTGATCAAACAGGGCAGATGCCCAGGCTGATTTAGCCTTCGTTGAGCGCACATGCTATTTTGTTGGTTTTGTCATGCGCTGGCTCAAATACAAAACATATGAGACGCACTGTCTGAAATCGTACCATCGGACATGTGCGCCCAGCATTCGCGCAGTCTGATCAGAATCTTCATTGGGTGCATTTTGGACAGCAAAGAATGCAAAGTACAGTTGAACCTCAATAGCTTGAACACCGATGGCTCGTTTAGTATGGTTAATTCGAACTCGTTTTTGAGTCTCTACGAAATTCTTCCCGATAGCTCAAGATATTTAATGGTAATTTTCTGACTTTATCGTAAAATTGTATGTTGTGCATACCCATTAGAATCGCCTCGCTTGATGAGGTAATTCTAATAAGTACACTCAACATACAATTATTGTGTAGAAAATCGAAAAGATTTCCCTAAATTATAGCTATTTGCTTCCTGATCTTGCGCCATGATTAACCCTCAGTAGCTCGAACTACCCATATCTCGAATAAATTTCTATGGTTCCGAAGATGTTCGAGCCATTGAAGTTCGACTGTATCTTCATGCGGACAACGAAGACTCTGATCAGACTGCGCGAACACGAGTGACAATTTTTCAACAATTGTTTCGAAAAATGAGCTTTACGAACAATCTTTCTGAATTTATATCTCGAAAACATGCCTATATAATTTTGACCCCCTTAAACCCCACTTTTATATAGTAAAACTGGGGTTTACAGGGGTATACATTATTTTCTTATTTCTGCTCTAAAACGTAGATTGTGGCGGTTCTAACGAGTATCCACAATCTATGTTTTGAGCAGAAATATGAAAATTATCAGAATTTTTCATCTGAAAATTTTCATTTTTTGGTGGTATAATTTTCAGTATAGTTGAATAGGCGTGTTTTCGTAATGTAAACTTAGTACCCATCAAATTTATGTTCGGATGGACCTTCTTTCAGAAGAGTCACGTTTCAAATCAACGTTATATTTAGACATTTAGACAATACAGTCGACTCTCATTATCTCGAATTCCAAGGGACCGTTTGAAACACTTATCCGTACCTCGACATATCAGATTTTCAGAATTGAGGAAAAATAATTCGAACAACCACATTTAACAAATTTATATGTAATTGGACTCTTGATGTTAGAGATATCGAAAATATTGTCGAAAAGAGGAGAAATTGCTCCTTAGGAGCAATTTCTCCTCTTTTCCACAATATTTTTTACTTGTTGTTAGATTTTCGTGTTAAGGCAGGGACCAGATTTTCTCTTCGAGATAAGCTGATATTCGAGATAAGCGAGTTCGAGATAATGAGAGTCAGCTGTAATTCAGAATGAAGCGATAAAACTTAGAAAATGTTTTATGTAGTTTATGATAACAGTACCTTTGCGTAAGCAGTTAAAATGTCATTTCGATTATTAAAGTCACTAATTTGACTAATTTAACTGAGAAATAATACATCATAGGATGTAACACGAGGGACACCGCCATACAAAAGGGCAAAAAAAATTATCAAAATCAATATCATCCCGTTTGTCACAGATTGCAGTAGATATTATGTCATTATATATTGATTAAATTGAAATCCAGAAACTTCGGTGACAGAGGTATTAGTTTTATTTAACTGAAGTCCTTTAGGATAATTATATCAACCATTTGTTCAATATACGGTTGAATTCCATTTTTAAGACCATCTATGGAGCTGCCTAACAGCGGTCTTATTAGAGGGGCGGTCTTAATATTGAACGTAGAACATAGCTCCAGATAAGGTGCTTTTTTTTCAACCCCAAAATACTGATATTTTTTTTCTAATTTCTCGACAAAAAAATAGGTTGTATTATTTTATTGTCAGCGGTGAAATCAGCGTATATCTGGTGAAAATAAGTGGTATCAATCACTTGTGAAATGATATCGTATCATTTCACTATAGTTAATGATACGATTTATATTTTCACTGCTCGCTTTGGACGACTTCGGTTTTCTTCATTGTTTCAGAAGTGGATGTTATCCCACTTCAGATTTTTGAACACCTGTAACTTCTTTATTTCTGAACAAACCTATCAAGTGTTGGTATGCATTTTCTTAGTTAGAATGTAAGGAACATTATAGTATCAATATTATTTTGATTTGCCGAAACTTTTTGTTTTTGTCTCTCCAGCGTTTCGCATGTTAAGCACTGAACGTCGACGCCATGACGTTCATGTTTTGTTTGGTGACGTTAGATATGACGTCAGAAACGTGCAGTGGCGTGTAAAAAATAAAATAAAAAGAAAATTTACTCTTTTTCAGTGAATACCATAAAAATTTTCATCTCGTGTATTGAAAACATTCAAATTTTCACTCGTGCTTCGCACTCGTGAAAATACTGATGTTTTCATTACACTCGATGACAATTTTTATGGTATTCACAGCAAAAGAGTAAATATCCTCTATGTATTCATTAGTCGAGGCGCTTCTAATAGGTATCCACAACACTTTTTTGTGGAGAAATCAGAAAATCAGAAAAAATATTATACGGATAACCCTTCTTATTTGGAGCAATGTAGATCTAGATGAGACGGCTTTTGCTCCAGGAATACCAAGAAAACCCATTTGGGACTGGCAAAAGCTGGTCTCAAATAGTTGAGCGGTCTTACTTTTTTCAGTGGTCTCAGTAGTGGAGCTTTACTGTATTGGTATAGCTTAGCATTGCGGAAACACGTCTATTCAAATATATAAAACATTTCACCTCCAAAAAATGAAAGTTTCAGATAAAAAACCCCCTGATATTTTTCATATTTCTGCTCAAAACATAGATTGTGGGTACTCGTTAGAAACGTCCCGGCGAGGCGGTTCTAACGAGTACTAATAATCTATGTTTTTGAGCAGAAATAAGAAAAATAATGTATACCCCTGTAAACCCCAGTTTTACTGTATAAAAGTGGGGTTTAAGGGGGTCAATCTCGTATATAGGTATGTTTTCGTGAGGGAACCAAACCGAACGAAGATATTATCAAGAAGCCACACTTACAGAAGACAGCCTACCAATGACACCAAGAGACAGATTGAACAAACTACTACATGCAACACACATGTTATAAACCATGTAAGAGCATCGCAAGTAGCTCCCTCTTCCCTTACAAGCCAGGTAGAACTCACCAAATACAATAACAATGAAACAAGCCCCGCGATGGGCACCACAAGGCCACATAAAGAATTAAGAACACAAAAAACCACAGCCTTATAATGGTCGATAAATCTACCGGAGGTTAAATAGAGTTTATTACATTTTCAGCAGTGATTTACTGAGATTTCCAGTGAATTATAACCGATAATTCACTCGGTGAATTATTTCATTTCGAACGTTTTGAGGTCATAATTGCTAGGCGACGTTGCTGACGTTGTTGGTAACAACAATAACAGTATTTGACGTTTCGCGGAAAATTTGTTAAAATCATTGAGATCAGACTGCAATTTTCATGTCCAGTTGGCGTTTTTTTGAGAGAAGACCTACAACGCAAATATAAAGTATGATTTTCTTGATAATCCAGTTCAACTTTCGTGGCATTGTTGTGTCTTTATTTCAAGCACAGGATGATTTTTGCATTAAAGTGAAAATAAGATGGCGACTGATTTTCAAACTAAACCACTCCTCCTGAGATTCATGCACTGACTGGAACTATTTTGGTAGGAAATCATAACGGCTGAATGTGAAAATTCAAAGGTAAAACATGAACAGTTTATTTGTTTGTTTTGATTGATTACGAGTACCAACAATCTATGTTTTGAGCAGAAACATGAAAAATATCAGAATTTGTTATCTGAAAAGTTTCAATTTTTTGGTGGTTAGATTTTCAGTATATTTGAATAGTCACGTTTTCGTAATGGAAACAGAGATGCGGAAAAAATAAGGACAGCACAAACGTCACATGAAACCACAGTCGCACAACATTACGAAAACATGCCTATTCAAATATACTGAAAAGTTTACCTCTATAAAGGAACATTTTCAGATAAAAAAAATCTGATATTTTTCAAATTTCTGCTCAAAACATAGATTGTGGGTACTCGTTAGAACCGCCTCGACGAGTACCCACAATCTATGTTTTGAGCAGAAATATGAAAAATAATATATACCCCTGTAAACCCCAGTTTTACTATATAAAAGTGGGGTTTAAGGGGGTCAAAATTATATAGGTATGTTTTCGTGATGGATTGTGGAAAGAGCAGGTTTTTAAGTCTAGGGACCGACCCACCGTCGTGCAATTAAAGGGGGAAGTAAAGCTATCAATCACAATTGTGTTTACAACCATGCGTGCAGTTTGTCGAAGAATTACCATGTTCATGTTAAAATTCTACTAAAAATCTGTTTTGCCAACATTATTTTTAGATGGTAAAAATGCAGAAGTGCTGTCAAACTAACGTTATATTTAGACATAAATTCAGAAAGACGGCAAAAATACTGATTATTGCTTAAGAAGTTCAGCAGTTAAAATCTTATTTCGATTATTCAAATGTTCAATTGTCTTTCCGTATAATTCCTTACTATTAACACTGGTCCTGTTGAACCCTAATATGCAAATAGTGTAGATCCAGATCCGTTAGCATCTAAGAAGCTAACTGATCTGGACCTGCACTGTTTGTCATTAAATATGTAAATTTCTATCAACAACCTTGATCAAGAAATGAAATCTGATTGGCTAAAAATTAAAAGTAGACGTGGTATCATAATTTATTCAGTATTGCAAGGGTTAAACATCTGAGTAGAAAATAATAAGCAAACCATCACGAAAACACGCAAATATAATTTTGACCCCTTAAACCCCACTTCCATATAGTAAAACCGGGGTTAATTGACGATATGTCATGGATTTTCATTTACTCTGGCATACAGTAGAATTAACCATGAGTACTCGTCTTTGTTTATTATAGTGATTAATTTGATTTTTGTGTGTTCGCTTTGGTGCGTTGACTGAGTTAGCACTTGGTGTACTATTCGATATGTGCAACAGAGTAGAGTAAGAGTAGAGTAAAGTAGAAGGGATACAGAAGAGAATGAAGAAACATGTACTATCCAATAAAATCGTGATTGACCGGCGCGCGAATCGCGCCGGTCTCTTAATATAGCTTTGGATTTTTACATTGATAGATAGATAATTTTATTTCAAATGCAATAGGCCAACTGGCCCTTCAGCACATAAAATGCATAACATGTTTACAAACATGTGTGCTATAAGATGGCAAACAAATGTTACAAGTACATGTTATACAATTTCATATACAAGTTAATATTTCCTTCAGACAAAAAAGTTTTTTCAGTCCAACAATTTAGATATATATATAACAGAGAAGTGTGTATATATGTGGTAAGTATCTCAGAATTTATCACACACACACACATACACACGCACGCACGCACGCACGCACACACACACATACACATCTATACATGCATATATTGATATAGTATGGTAGACTATTCGATTAGCTCACTGAGGACTTTTTTTATATTTGCCGGGATCATCGTTGTGACGATCCCGTTAAATATAAGAAAAATCTTATTACAAAGTGTGTTATAAAAAAAAAGTGTCTTATAAACAGATTAATGTCTATTTTATTTTCATGAAGTTTAATAAAAGCAAACATAACTCTTTTGGTGCCAAATTTCAGACGCCATTTGTCTCATTTGAGCTCATATGAGCCGTCTCATCTGGATCTATGCTGTTAGCAAAAGCCTATTAATTATTATAGCCTGTGGCAGTGGAAATTAAAGAATCGCGTTGTTCGATTTTACCCGTTAAATTGAAAATTTATTAAACTTTAGTATACCCTTGTCCCATATCTGTATGTAAACATAAACAAAATTTGCGCCGGTACTTAGACGTTTACGTCTAAATATTTCGTCTCGTATTTTAGTTACATTTCTTTATTTTTTCGATGATTAATGTATCGTGTCACTTATGCGTTAATGTAAGAAGAAACAGTCATCCCGTTTCAAGTGTCTGTAACCACTATTAATATTAATATATTCTAAAGATATCCACGACACAACTGCTCCCCAGTTATGAAGTATCTTCGCTTTCCATTACGAAAACATGCCTATTCAAACATACTGAAAATTTTATCATCAAAAAATGAATATTTTCAGATAAAAAATTCTGATATTTTTTCTTATTTCTGCTCAAAACATAGCTTGTGGGTACTCGTTAGAACCGCCTCGGCGAGGCGGTTCTAACGAGTACCCACAATCTATGTTTTGAGCAGAAATAAGAAAAATAATGTATACCTCTGTAAACCCCAGTTTTAGTATATATAAGTGGGGTTTAAGGGGGTCAAAATAATATAGGCATGTTTTCGTGATGGAAATTTCACGCAAAACCTGCTCATAGAATTATATTCATTCATGACCAAAACACGTATAATTAACTGATGCGGTAACACATTATTTATTTATTAAAGTCTATATAAAAAAAATCATTTGTTAAGTTCTGAACAGGGCCCAGTTGTTCAAAGCTAACGACGTCGTTAGTTAACAATTTGTTAAAATTTACATCGAGTGATACGCAAATATGTTGAAATTTTTAGCTGAAAAAATGTGAGTAGCTTTTGCACTGCAAAAGCTACTCACATTTTTTCAGCAACAAATATCAAAATATTGTATATTGAATCCGCTAAAACAGTTAACGAAATGACCCTTAACGAGCTCGTTAAGCTAACGACGCTTTGAACAACCGGGCCCAGGTAATTTGAACTGTATGAAACATGTAATGCACCATTCACTGTACAAACATTACAAATATCCCTGAAGCAAGCAGTGCAAATACAGATCAGCCAACGGGACCTGCACTAGCTGACCTACATAATCTGGATGATCTGGGTCATGACATTACGAAAACATGCCTATATAATTTTGACCCCTTAAACCCCACTTTTATATAGTAAAACTGGGGTTTACAGGGGTATATATTATTTTTCTTATTTTTGCTCGAAAATATAGATTGTGGGTATTTGTTAGAACCGCCTCGCCGATGCGGTTCTAACGAGTACCCACAAACTATATTTTGAGCAGAAATATGAAAAAAGTCAGATTTTTTTTTTTTTTTTTTTTATTTTTTATCTAAAAATGATAAGTTTTTCGAGGTGAAATTTTCTCTATATTTGAATAGGCGTGTTTTCGTAATGTAAAATGCTCCATGGTCGTTACAATGTCATATGGGCTACATAATCGATTATATATATATATATATATATATATATATATATATATATATATATATATATATATATGTGTGTGTGTGTGTGTGTGTGTGTGTGTGTGTGTGTGTTTTGCGCAAAGTAAGAATCTATACAATTCCGGAAATGTCCTGCGCAAAGTGGGAATTCTAACTTTGTTGCATAAAGTAAGAATTCTTGCGCAAGACAGTTCCGGAATTGTCTCTGTGCAAAATAAGAATCAGGACAAAGTAAGAATAATTCAGTGTGGTGATCAACTGTTGAATATATCATTTTATTTTGCTTTATTTTTTAATTGATCTTATCATATTTTTTCCCTTTATATTCCAAAAGCATTTCTATGTCTGGTGCCAAAAGCAGTTAGATTATAACTCATCGCTACTAGAAAAGAGGGATGCTCATGAAAGAACTAGAGCAAGTCGATGGCGCGCCATCACATATCC
The DNA here is from genome assembly GCA_964016985.1 of Anodontia alba. Taxonomy (NCBI): domain Eukaryota; kingdom Metazoa; phylum Mollusca; class Bivalvia; order Lucinida; family Lucinidae; genus Anodontia; species Anodontia alba. The sequence continues at coordinate 85,545,401 of OZ024823.1, forward strand.
CCGCGCCAGCGCCATCGCATATCACCACGCACATTGAAATTCCAAATGCGTTCCTCCAGTCCTCACCCTCACCCATAGGGCTATTACCTGTGACAGTTTCAAGTTTCTTGCTCAAAAACCTAGGAGGAGTTGGGTGACAATAAAAAATGACTCCAAATCCTCCTTTTCTGCAAAGTTTTTGCACCACTGTATTTTCTGTTCATTACCTTTGATTTGATATGCAACATGACTATGTTTCTATTAAATGGATTTTGGATCCTTCGGGACCAAACCCCCTGCCCCAGGGGTTATATCAAAATTCCGAATGTGTTCCTCCAGTCCTCATTCACAGGGCTATCGCCTGCGAGAGTTTCGAGATTCTAGCTTCTACGGTCTAGGAGCAATGATGTGACGGATGAACGGACGGACGACTGGACGGACGGACGGGGGTATCACAATATCCCCGCTTTTTCTTCGAAAAGCGGGGTAATGGTAGAGCAATTAGTTGTTGTTAGGATTTTCATGCATCTTTAATTCTATCTACTAGAAGAGGAAAAAACAAATGATTCTCCTTCTTGCGGTCAGTAAAATGTACGTGACTAAGATAATAGAGATAGGTTGTTATAAAGAAAATTGAGCTAGCATTGAAATTCAAACTACTAGTAAGTATTCAGTAAAACAGCCCTTAAATTTCAAACTTCATTCGAAAACACGCCTTTTCATATGTATTGAAAATTTACCCACCAAAAACTGAAAGATTTTAGATCAAAATTTTGATAATTTCTTATTTCTGATATATTTCATATTTCTACATAGATTGTGAATACTCGTTAGAATCGCCTCGCAGAGGCGGTTCTGACGAGTACCCACAATCTTTGTTTTTGAGCAGAAATTAAAAAAAATAATGTGTACCCCAGTAAACTCCAGTTTTACCACATAAAAGTGGGGTTTAAGGGGATCAAAATTATATAGGTATGTTTTCGTTATGTACTTCTTTCCGTGCAAAATTCACGGAAGAAATTGAGAAAGTGGTAAAACGTACTGTATATCAAAAACTTTTGCCTGGTCTTATGAGGCAATCCCTTTTAAACTTATTGCGATAATGTAATGTACTTTGTGATATGGGCGCGCCAAGCGAAATGTTTTTTCGAACATGAGTTAACAGAAAAAATAAATCAGAGTCTTTGTTGTCCATGGATACACTCTATACTATTCTGTATTTCTCGAAGCAGATAGTATACAGTCGAACCTCGTTATCACGAACTCGCTTATTTCGAATTACCGCTTATCTCGAAGTGAAAATCTGGTCCCTGTTTTAACATGAAACTATGACAACAGGTAACAAAATAATGTGAAAAAGAGGAGAAATTTCTCCTCTTTTCCACATTATTATATATATATATATATATTTCTAACTTCAGGAGTCAAATTACATATTCATTTGTTAAATGTGGTTGTTCAATTTATTGTTTTCCTCACTCTCTCAACTCTGATATGTCGAATTACGGATATCTCGAAGTGTTTCAGTGAGACCTTGGAATTCGAGATAACGAGAGTCGACTGTATATTATTCAGGATGCTCAGATGTGCAGGTTGATCTGAGCATGCACTACAAGCATATCACCCGATGCTTAGTTTGTGCATGCCGCGAACATAATAATATCTAGAGATATGGATATAAATTCTAGTTCGCGTCATGCAGAAAAGTGTTTTAGAGACATTATGCGACCAGAAAAAGGCTAAGATCAGGCTGAGCCTTCGCCATTACGTAAACACGCCTATTCAAATATATAGAAAATTTCACTTCTAAAAACTGAAAATTTTCAGATAAAAAAACTCTGATATTTTTCATATTTCTGCTCAAAACATAGATTGTGGGTATTCAAGGCGGTTCTAACGAGTACCCACAATCTATGTTTTGAGCAGAAATAAGAAAAATAATGTATACCCCTGTAAACCCCAGTTTTACTATATAAAAGTGAGGTTTAAGGGGGTCAATATTACATAGGCATGTTTTCGTGATGCACAGTGTCATTAAATCCGGTGTTGACTATTGGCATGTTAAATCTAATGTTTCTATAAGGCAAAGCCCTGATGAAGCTGCGAGGAGTCGGAACCAGTGGGAGACGCTAACTACTAATTATACGGCACAAGCGATATCAGTATACGCATCAGCGCAGTCGAATCGTCTGCTACTATACAATTGCTCGATTTCAATTAAATATTTTGATGCTAACCGATTTTGCTGCATAGGCCCTTCTGAAAATCCAAGCACATTCATCGCCACAACAGAAGTTCCTTACAGACTACTCCGATGTGCAGGCAGGTCAGTCTTATTTATTGGATTTCTTTTTTGGTTTAAATCGATTAACACCAGTTAAGCCTATATATCATAAAATAGAAAATAGTATAATGGTGGCTTCCTGTTAATTTTTACATCTACCGTTATGCTATACAGGTAGATGCCATATCCTTTGCGCATTTCTAGAATTATACCCTAACAATTCCGGAATTTCGCAAGACAATCCCAGAATTGTACCGATTTTAACTTCAGCTTGAGAGGTATATAAAAGTAAACGCAACACGCGAGTCTGCATAATAAACATTATTCTAATTCTCATGCTTACATCCAGACAAACGTACGGCTAGCTGCCAAACAGTACACAATAGTAAGCACTGGACGAATTTGGTACTGGTCGTAAGCAATGACATTGAGAAAAGTTAGGCAGTATTCAAATAAACATTACGAAAACACGCCTATTCAAATATATTGAAAACTTCACCATCAAAAACTGAAAATTTTCAGATAAAAAACTCTGATATTTTTCATATTTCTGCTCAAAAACATAGATTGTGGGTACTCGTTAGAACCGCCTCGCCGAGGCGGTTCTAACGGGTACTCACAATCTATTTTTGAGCAGAAATAAGAAAAATAATGTATACCCCTGTAAACCCCAGGTTTTTTATATAAAAGTGGGGTATAAGGGGGTCAAAATTATATAGGCATGTTTTCGTGTTGTAACTGATTCACAAAATAGGAAAATGGTCAAAATCATAAGTGAGTTTGATTAGCGCAATGAAGGCCCGAACAGGCCACGCAACAGCGCCTTTAGATAAGGGCCCTACGTGATACATGTAAGTAGGAAAATGGTCCAAGATATAAGCGAGTCTGGTCAGCGCAACGAAGGCCCCGAACAGACTACGCAACACCACCTCCAGTTAAGGACCATAGGCGATACACGTAAAATACATTACGAAAACACACCAATTTAAATATATAGAGATTTTGACCATCAAAAAATGAAAATTTTCAGATGAAAAATTCTTGTAGTTTTCATATTTCTGCTCAAAACATATTTGTGGGTACTTGTTAGAATTGCCTCAGCGTGCGGTTCTAACGAGTACCCACAATCTATGTTTTTGTGCAGAAGTAAGAAAATTAACGTATACCCTTGTAAATCCCAGTTTTACAGTATAAAAGTGCGGTTTAAGGGGGTCAAAACTATATAGGCGTGCTTTCCTGATGGACCACTACTCTGCACATCAGGTATGCAAACACTATACGGCCAATACACTGTGAATAATGTTGGAGGATGAACTCAATAATTCATACCAAATGGAAGTAATATAATTGTTAATAGTGTAATTACTTATATACTGGTCATACTCAGCTAGCATTCTACGTAAATCTACATCGGGCCGTCATCGGCCCGTCAGCTACCCTGACGGGCCGATGACGGCCCGATATAGATTTACGTAGAATGCTGACTGGGTATTAGTAAATAGATGGCAGCCACATAAGTGAAACTAGCTTGTATAGCCTCGTGTTGGGAATCGGCCAGAATTTCATAGTCGATCATCGGGTTTGTAAAACCGATTGATAATCGATTCATAATCGACTTGTAGAAATATATTCATTCTTATTTGAGCCCTCTTCCAGGTACTCATAGCTCCAGATCAATAAGAGTGATACCAACGTATATTTTCCGTACCAAAAACATATGTTTTAATGGACAAATAAGAAAAATATCATTATTTTTCGGTTGAAAAAAAAGTGTCTTTTTTTTCAGGCAATTCTATTCGATTTCTTAACCTGCATTGACCATGACTCTAAAATGGCCCAAACAGACAGCCAAGAATTTCATTATTTATAACTTGCCTATTAAAATAAAAAGAGAGAATATATGTTTCTAAAAATATAATTTTCTAATTAATCGACTTTAAAAATTCTTTCCAATCATCAGTCACAAAAGGCAAAAGTGACTAATGATCGCTTAAAGTCGATAATCAGAGCTAGATACTGGTTTGCGTAATGAATTTGCGGCTCAAGCAGGATCATCTCCGTTCGTAATTTTAATCCGTAGAATTGAATGATTCTGAGTACATGTGACGGAAGAACGCCCAGCCACCTCATGTACGATCAGTGCAGCAGTCCTCCTTCAAAGATGGACGAACATTTGCACCAACGACATGCAGTAAGTACATACCAGACACAGTTTAAGAAGTTAAAAGTGACCTGCGTAGTAAAAAAAAAGATTCATATACGTACATATTTTCTTTGTTGTTTAATTTCCATTAGAATTATAGATTTATGAACATTTGGTCTTTTGTAGTGATGAACATTTGGTCTTTTGTAGTGATATGAACTTCGCCGAATGTGACTATAAGAATGACATTCGGGTTAAAATGAAATAAAAGTCTAAAAGGTTGCCTTTGGAAACAAAGATCACATTCCAGAAACTCATCTTCAATCAGATTTATCACATAAAGAACGTAAACGACGACATCTATCAATCTTATTCTAGGCATAACGTCCCGTTTCTATTCGTAACTGGTGCGCAGATAAACGGAATAAAGATAGACTAAGTTTATTGGGTATTGTATGTTTATATAATGCTCAAATTCATGTCTATTTGATGTTTTCTTCATTAAAAGTGACCTACTGCTGGCAATATTATTATACCAACTTTGTTTTAAAACATCAAAAGCTCTTTGTTTGAAGTGCAAATAGAAAGTTATTACATTAATTGAATGTGGTTTACTCCAAATATAAGAAAATCCATAGTTATCTAACAGCATTTTGACCCATTTTGCCCAATTATTTGCACCCATATTGCTAGCATCTACAAGTGAGTTATACAAATTTTAAACAAGGATATTGTTAGAATAATGTGTTTATATGGGGGAATACCAAAACGTCTACCTGTGCTGTCGTCCGAGCCAGTACTGCGTAAAGTTGCTGTCGACCGAGAAACACGGCTTTCGACCGAGCAGTACGGATGTGGACAGACGATTCTTCAGAGAATGTACCACGTTGTGGCTTTAATAGCTCCCGTCCCAAGTGACACGGTAAATCATCATTACATATGTATTTCTGTAAAACTCGGCCCCATCTTCTCAAAGAGATCAGGGCAACGAAAATGTATCGAATTCATTCATGCCTAACGTCCGATCAAAGGGGCATTGGCAAACAGTGTAGACCGGGGTCTGACGCCACAGAAAGTCTGATCAAGGTCTACACTTTTCTGTGGTGTCTGATCAGAGTCTACAATGCATTAAATACAGGAATTTATATGAAACATGTTAATACCAAATATAATCAGACATCCCTTTTATTGAAAATGGATCGGTCCAACGAGTTTAGGCAGAAGAGTCCACTCGGCATATTTTTTTTTGTAGCAAAAATGTAAATAATAAAACAGGCATCTGAGAAAAACAATCTCAGACATTGTAAATGGATGAGGGGATACTTTTATGCTCTTACGCCTGTGCAGAACATTTTGCATTTCATCACGAAAACACGCCTATATAATTTTGACCCCCTTAAACCCCACTTTTATATAGTAAAACCGGGGTTTACAGGGGTATACATTATTTTTCTTATTTCTGCTCAAAAACATAGATTGTGGGTACTCGTTAGAACCGCCTTGAATACCCACAATCTATGTTTTGAGCAGAAATATGAAAAATATCAGAATTTTTTATCTGAATATTTTCACTTATTTGGTAGTGAAATTTTCAATATATTTGAATAAGCGTGTTTTCGTATTGACTCAAGGAATGGACAATTGCGAAAACGCAAAGGGTGCTATTTCTGACTGATTGTAGAATAATGCAATGAATATCCCTTTTAAAAACTGGTTCATGGTTCTGTTGGTTCTCAAACAGATTCTCACAGCTACATTTTCTCTTGTTATTCGTTTAAACTGATAGACAGGATACGCAGTACTCTATCAGCACATGGACGACCGATTGTTGCATTAGCTTACTGTTGTTTGCTCAGTGATATCCTAGACTGGACTGTTTACCACTAGACTGGTTCTGTGACCTTGTGCTCGTGATGCCACGAGATTTGACTAACAGTCTAGTGGGTAAGCAGTCCAAGTCCCTAACCAGTCTGGTGATAAGCAGTCTTAGTACCGTGACATTAAGTGGCCAAGGTCCCTGTCTGAGAATAATTCTCGATGATACTTACCAGTCTAGTGGTAAGCAGTCCAACTTCCGTGACATCACAAGGGCTAAGTCTGATGATGGTCGATGAGAACCGAAACTGTCAGAGTAAGTGAAAATTCTTCTTTGGATATGATCACAAGAAAAAAATGGATTAATGAGATCTTTATCCAGATGTCCCTAATCAGTAAATCTATGAAAAATTAGAACAAAGGGGCCAAGATGGACCTGTGTCGCTCACCTGAGTGCCAGACGAGTTTGGCAATTTTGAGTCAACTGGCCTTTTGCTTAAGGAGAAAAAATTAAAATAGATTTTCAAGACGGTTCTTTCCTTTCAGGAGGCGGTTTAAAAAGGATTTTCAGGATGGCGGCCATGGCAGCCATCTTGGATTTCCGATAGCCATCTTGGATTTCCGATAAAAAAAAAAAGACTGAGCTCGTTGTGATCAGCAGGTAGCCTCAATACTTCCTACGAGATTTCGAAACGATTAGCATTTCTGTTCGGGAGAAGAAGTTCAATATGGATTTTCAAGATGGAGTAATTACTGGTGTTCGTATCCCGTTTATAACAATTTCTTACTTAACGTTTCTTTGGACTTGTATTAGACTTAGTTATGTATTGTCAGTTGTTGTTATACTCTGTATGCATCGCTCCTACCGCCTGTTTGCATCGCTACTTACTGCCTATAATAGCCGGTACGAATACTGCTTTTAATCTAATGGTATTATTTCCTTTACAACTATATGAGTATCACTAATAGATTAAAAATTACTATTTCTCCTATTAGGCCACATTCTGCTTCTTCTTTACAAATTCCCCGTTCTACTGCTAGATTTAACTCTTTGTTACCTACTGTTAACGTTTCGCCATTGAAACTTCACTCTGTATCATCTATAAATTTATATGGCGCTTCCAATTATAATATTTTCCATAATCACCTTAGAATAAGACTTTCTCGAATCAAATCTCCTATACTTCTAAAATATAAGAATCCGTATAAAAGGAACAGTATGTACCCTAATATTTCTAAGTGCAATGCCAAGAGTTGCATCTGCTGCAATCATTTAATTTGTCAGTCAACAATTATTTCTTCAGTTAATCATAGACAATTTTCTGTTGTAAACAACTCTGATTTAGACTGAAAATCAGAGGATGTTATATATGTTCTCACTTGCAGCGAAGGAGGCTGAGGAATGTAGTATTTTGGACAGACCAAACGGGCCCTTAAAACTAGGTTTAAGGAGCATTTGTTTAAAATTAAAAAAAACAAAGAAAATTGATACGTTTCTTTATCAACATTTCCAGAGAGTTGGTCATTCATGATCATCTAGTTAAGTTTTGGTTCAACTTGTTGAAAAAAATATACATAAGTCCAATTCTACCGAAAGAATAAAAATATTTTAAGACAGGAGCTTGAATGTAAATAGATTAAACGTAGGTAAATGCATAGATTTACCTAGAATATTTCGAGATAATAATGTTATATCAGCTATACCTTCATATTTCGAAATCTCCTATTATCTGTTATAAATATAACAAACCTATCCGTAATACTATACTTAATTTCAATAAATTAGTTTCTGATCTTGATATTGAAACTAGTTTCCCTGGTTCTTGAGATTGTAAAGCTTCTGAATTTTGTTATCAACCAGCGGGTCATATTGTCACTGGTAACTTGAAGATTATAACTGATTCACAAATCCGTTCAGTTACTTTAAAAGGACCTAAATATAGATTTCCAGCCCACATTGATTTCAATAAATGTCGGGAAACAATTGCCAGTGCTTTAAATGATTATTGTTCACGTTGGTGTAAACGAGAGCATGTTGAGTCTAATGCTTTACATAACTAGAAAGTATAGATTTTTAAGATCATTGATGAACGTATGTTATTTTACTCTAATAACCTTTGAGATCTTCTCCCTCTTACGCCTAAATTATCTTTTCAATATTTGAAACAAGGTATCTAAGAATTTCATAGGAAGTATGTTTTGGCGGCAGATGATAAAGCTGCTAATAATGGTGTTATTGTGTGATGACTTCATTATATCAATACTCTAATACAAGAACTTGTAGTAACAACCATATGAACAGATTTCTACTTACGAGAGATCTATTGTTAATACCCATTCTATCGATATTACTGCTAAATTTGCAGTGAGTATTAAAGAAAAACAAGACAGACTTCTTACGTTATATTGGTTACCGAAACTTCATAAACGACCTTATAAAGCACGTTTCATTGCTAATTCTAGTTCATGTACGACTACTGTTTTGTCCAAACTGCTAACTTCATGCCTTACTGCTGTTAAAAACATTGGATTAGATACTATGATACTGTTTACGAAAGGGACGGAATTAACTATTTTTGGTCAATTAAAAATTCCAATGAAGTTCTCAATAAATTTAAATCTAAAATCTTTCAGGCTTCTAAATAGTCTACATATGATTTTTCTACACTGTTTATTACGTTACCTCATCATCTTAAAAAAGATAAACTTATTGATACAAATCACCCTGATGTTTCCTATCAAGCTTCGAGTCAAATGACCTTTCGGTTCAGGAGCTTCAAAATAGGTTTTTCAAGATGGCGGCCATGGCGGTCATCTTGGATTTTTGCTATTTCTGATGTACAAACCATCCTGATACTTTCTACCAAGTTTCGTCAAGTGGCATTTCGATTCAATTTCAGATCCATATTAGATTTTTAAAGTGATCGGAAGGATTTTAGTTGTCTTTTTATCAAAAAGTCACCCCGATATTTCCTATCAAGTTTCGAGTCAGTCGAAATGAAGCAATACTTTATGAGACAAAGCGTCACTCCGCCAAATGTAGCAAAGATTGTTTTTAAATAACATAAGCTGGTAACATTAATGGTGCAAATCGAAAATCAATAACCCAGGTCTATTTAATTTGTCATCAAATACATGTTTTACCACAATGAAGCCACCGATAGACTCAACCAGAAATGTTGATGCAAACGAAGTTTTTGACTAACATTAATCCTGACTTCATAATAGAACATATTGTAAATAAATACTAGTGAGGCAAAGATTATAAAGACTGGGTTTAAGACTTGTAGACCATTTATTAAGTGAATTAATAAAACGGCATATATTAACGTCATTTAAAGATACTGATAATATACAAGCTTATGTCACGAAATGATCTCCATCACAGATTGTGTCCACATACATGTTTATGTTTAGTTTAATCCACTGAAGGTCATCACAGAATTACCAGTGTTTGCACATGACGTGTCCAGGAATTTCACTATTGTACCACTGATTGAAATCCTCGCGGTGGAGAAGGCGTTTATGCTAAGAAAGCACTATTTATAGTAACGCTGAATACGACTATGTGTCCATAACACCAGCACATCTTAAGTCATGTGATAGCCAGTTTATACCATTAATATCAGCCAGTTTATACCTGGCGCGAATCTTGGAGCGGAAAACTGATCGGCTGATTAAAGTGACACGAATACTGGCGTGCCATGTGAATGGCTGGTGAAACTATCGATTAACACCAGACAAACACTCTTGCCTTAACACTTAGCATTCTGAGTAAAATTTTCAGCAGACGACATTTTGAAATATTTTAATTGTTCCCAAAAACAGGAATTGACATTTTATGCAAATTGTCTCCATGAAATGTCAAATCCTGTTTTCTGGAAAAAAAATGAGAAAACATATCACCAATTTGTAATCTGCAGAATATGCCTAGACAGTGGTAAAACTTTGAACGGACACAGAAACCTTAAAACATTCATTCAATGTTAGATAAATGAAGATGTCCAGTTTACTGATTCACATTTTTAGCTAGCCGGGACTTTGTCCCTGGAGAGCTTATGTTGTCAACCAGTCGTTGGCGTCGGCATAGTTTTTTAATTGTTTAAGATACTGCTTTCATATTTGGCCTACATCTACTTAGGGTAATACCTTTCAATAGCATACACTTCCATCCCCAAGTTAGACCCTTTATATAGGTCAAGGTCAGTTCTTGCTTTGACATTTACACTCGTGTTTAAGTTCTGCGTTTAAGTTTTGAAACGTATACATAACTGCTGAAGTATTCAAGATAGAGCTTTAATATTTGGCTCACACCAGCCTTAGGGTTAGACCGTTCAGTAGCATACACCCCTTCCTCAGTTTGACCTTCTGCCTAGGTCAAAGTCAGGTCATACTTTGTCATGTTCGAGTTCTGCGTTTGTTTTGAAAAGTGTTTGTAATTGCTGAAGTATTCAAGATATCGCTTTAATATTTGGCCCACACCTACCTCAGGGTAAGACCTTTCAATATTACACCCTTCCTCAGTATTACCTTCTGCCTAGGTCATACTTTGTCATTTACAGCGGTGTTTAAGTTTTGAAAAGTGTACATGACTGCTGAAGTATGTAAGATATAGCTTTCATATTTTGTCCACACCAAGCTACAGTAAGGGAAGATGTTTCAATGACATATGCCCCATCCCTCAGCTTGATATTCTTCTGTCATCAAAGTCAGGTCATACTCTGTCATTTACAGCCATCTTTAAGTTTAAGTTCTGCATTTAATCTTTAACTTTTAAAGATTGTTTTCTTATCCGATCAGCCCTTTCCGGCGAGCTGCGTTGTCTTCTGACAACTCTTGTTTTGGTAAATGACACTCCGTGTATTTTGTTGTATAGATTTTCGAAGGTAGTCAGACGATAACATTCAAAGTGTGTGTACTGAACTTTATACACTGAATATTTGGACAAACATGCTTTAAACAAAATAGATCCAGATCAGACGCTGCTCGCAGCATCTGATCTGGATCTCCATTGTTAATCACTCATCCAGCAGGTTTTTAAACGGATTAGAAGATGGTAAAATGGACTTATTCAAATGTTAGGACACGTTAATGCTTAAAATACTGGGCCCAGTTGTTCAAAGCGTCGTTAGCTTAACGAGCTCGTTAAGGGTCATTTCGTTAACTGTTTTAGCGGATTCAATATACAATATTCTGATATGTTTTGCTGAAAAATATGAGTAGCTTTTGCACTGCAAAAGCTACTCACATTTTTTGGCACAAAATTTCAGCATATTTGCGTATCACTCAATGTAAATTTTAACGAATCGTTAACTAACGATGTCCTTAGCTTTGAACAACTGGGCCCTGGTTAATATTTTCAGAGTCGACAATTTGATTTTTCTTTTCTCCAGAAAATAGTGGGTTTGACTTCAGCTCTGTTATAATAGGCTTTGACATTTCAAAGAAATTGTCTTCCCGGGAGACAATTTGCATGAAATTGTAAAGCCCATTTCTGGAAAGAATGAGAAAAAAATGTCATCGTTTTGTCGTCTGCTGAATTTGACCAGGACGTTGTAAATGTAAAGAAAATTAATGTGTCCAAATATTTAGGTAGAATACCGTACATGAGAAACAGGAAGGTCCTCATTGCTGTCAACTCTTTATCTTATCTGAGGATTTTACGCTAGCGCGGCTAAGTCTTTGAGTGGAAAAAAGTTAGTTTTGGTTTTCCCCGAGCAGACTGGATGCTTTGAAGTCGAGGCAAGTATATTCTTTTAGTACAATAAACCAACCGCTGCATTCGCAACACAAACCATAGGCAGGTGAAATTCTTTGGTTCTGTTTAGTTAGATTACAATGACCTCGATGGGCGAGGCTTAAATGTGACAAATGAAACTGTCTGTTACCTTCGAAATGGGTCTGTCTATCAACATATTCTATTGAATAGTGTTACCATCACGTTTTCACCCTCGCTATTTCTATATTCAAAATAATTGACTACGCCTGGTAGACGCAGTCGTGTGTATATGCATTTGTCGCCGGTGCGACTCCGACACACACCCATCGTCGATCTTGATAAAAAACTTAGCCCACATTTGCATACTAAAATAGCTGACCTCATAGATTGGATGGGTTTGTTTCTTGTTTTAGTTAATTTCTTTCTTTTCTTTACATCACGAAAACATGCCTATATAATTTTGACCCCCGTAAACCCCACTTTTATATAGTAAAACGGGGGTTTACAGGGGTATACATTATTTTTCTTATTTCTGCTCAAAAAACATAGATTGTGTACTCGTTAGAACCGCCTCGTCGAGGCGGTTCTAACGAGTACCCACAATCTATGTTTTGAACAGAAATTTGAAAAATATCACAATTTTTTATCTGAAAATTTTCATTTTTGGTGGTAAAATTTTCAGTATATTTGAATAGGCATGTTTTCGTAATGACATCATGCAAATAATGTTGGCCCTGATCAGATGCAGCATTCTTTTATGGGACAGTAGTCATTCTTCCAGAGAACTATTGTAGTTTAAACTCCCAAGGGATGTAAATGTGCCATGGAAAGTTATCATATCACCCCACCCCCATCTCACAAAATGCTTGTCATCGGTATGCTCCCAGTCTGCCCAAATCGAGCCCGTTTTTGATAAAGGGAATCGTCACATATTTCACCCATTTATGCTTAGCGTCCTATAAAAGACAAATGTAGACCCAGATCAGACGCCACAGAACGAGGCGTCTAATCAGGGTCTATACTGTTTGCATTTAATGCAAGATTTTCTATAACACGTAGTCATATTAGAAACCAATCAGACACCCCTTCTATTGGAAGAGGACCTATACGAAGATTTGAAGTAGCAGAAGCCACTCGGCATAAATGAGTTCACTTATTGTTTTTCTCTTCTTGGGGGCGGGGTCTGTCTAGACAGCAGAAAACTATTTACTCTCCATAAAAACAAAATCAGCAATGCATCCACCGCTCTGCAAATATGAATTTATATTTCGAAGTACAAACTACTTCATGAAGGGTTCCAGAATTCTTGGGAAGCTAAGGGAATACAATTTCAAAAGAGATGAATCGTGCAGTATACATTCATGCTCTCAAAAGGGGCGGGCCTCTTTTCTAGCATTGCGGTCATCTGTTGTAAGTTTGCCGTTCTGTTTTATTTATGTGTTTCATGTTACCTTGTTCTGTTGCTAACTGTTCTTAACCCTTTGCAAACAGTATAGATCCAGATCAGTTGGCTTCTGAAGAAGCCTACTGATCTGGATATGCACTGTTTGCCATGTAGAATGTGAATTTGTATCAACAACCTTAATCAAGTAATCCAATTGGCTGAAAATTAGGTGGGCGTGACATCTAAATTTATTCAGCATGACAAGGGTTAACTTCTTGATTAACTGTCCATGCACGTTGCAGTCTGGTTTCTTTCTCTTTGTACTTCGTGAAACATTTTGTTTTGTATTCTTTTATTAATGTCTGGAGTTGTAATAGAAAATAAAGGGTTTTGAAAGCGGGTAAACTATTTTAAAGTCATTCCACTTGTAGTTTTTCGGCTGAACGTTCCAGAAATACATACATACAGACATAAATAAATAACTAAATACAAAAAGGAGAGGTCACAGTCACTCAACACAGTCTTACACACACACACACACACACACACACACACACACACACACAGAGAAAAAAAAAAAAAAAAAAAAAAAAAAAAAAAAACATAAAAACTAGTACCACTGTAAATCCGAACTAGAAATGACTAAAATTCCATTGGGCCAGATCCAATCAAAGAAAGGGCATTAGGGGTGTTAACCTGTTAAGGGAACCGGATACACTTGGTAGATTTTCAGCCATTTTCTTTAAGGGAGATAGCTTTTGTAACTTCCTGTTTGTTTCCTGCACGTCAAGTCCCTTGTTGAAAGGGGTCTACTCTAAAAGGAATGAAATTGCTCCCTAAATTCTGTCCTTTTTGAGTAGATACCTGTTCAGTCGTACAGAATCATTTCCCTTGACATTGTATGATTTATCTTAAATTGGTAAACTTCTAAGCATGCAATCTGACACATAACAACCTGAAAATTGGGTCTATTCGAAAATTCACCCCAATCATTACGATATGATATGGGTCATGGCCTTTATATTTCCGTATTTTACCAGTAGTCACTTTGTATCGCTCTCAGCTGACCGTTACGTACACGACTGGATATTGGCTTATTTTCTCCCGAACCAACGCAGTTGCCAAATTTATCCGTTTTTTTTTTTTCTTTTTTTTTTTTTTTTGTGTGTATGATTGAAATCTAATAATTACAATCTGGCTGCAGTTTTGTTCTGTGAACTGAAACAATAGCTAGCCTGTTCAGTTTCACACATGGTTTTCATCAACATATTCATTAACTTGTTATGTACAATTTGTTGGTTCTATTGAACATCTACCTTTGCAATCTACACTTTTTGAAAACAAAATAAAATCAATTTATAATAGATGCAGCATGTGCATTATCACTGCTGCATCTAAATGATTTGCAGCTGTGTTATCGGTTATTTGACGAAAAAAGCCTATTAAATAAACGGAAGTTCCTTTATTACTTTACAAAGTGATTACTATTGTATTTGTACACTTTTGGTATGAACACATCCAATATGCCTACTCGAGCCTTGCAATGACGTCATAACGTCTATTTTCCCAACGACTTACGTCGTGGTAACGCTGGAATAAGCAATATTTGATATCTTAATACCAGAAGTGTATAAATGCAATGGCAATGATCATGTAAAGTAAACGATGAAATTACTTGAAAATAGGCCTAGCGGTGAACTGTTGGAAATAAGAAGCTCATCACGAAAACATACCTATATAATTTTCACCCCCTTAAACTCCACTTTTATATAGTAAAACTGGCGTTTACAGGGGTATACATTATTTTTCTTATTTCAGCTTAAAAACATGGATTGTGGGTACTCGTTAAAACCGCCTCGTCGAGGCGGTTCTAACGGGTACCCACAATCTATGTTTAAAGCAGAAATGTAAAAAATATCAGAATTTATATCTGAAAACTTTCAGTTTCTGAGTGAAAAATATGTGCATATACCGGGATGTCAGAAAAAGTGATGCCTTTCATATACCAATCAAGAAAAATTGCGTCAGTCATATACTTTTTGTCAAAAAAAGGGGGCCAATCATATACCTGACAGTGCTGAAAAAGGGGACCATTCGGAACGCACATCCGTACTATGCCATATATAGGAAGTTACCCCCCCCCCCACCCGCGAGTTTGCAGTGGTATTTAGTTAGGTATGCAGAGCTGAACGGGTTAAAGCATTTATTCCGAGTGGACTCTTCTATAACTGTTTGGACAAGTCCATTTCCTATATAAGGAATAGCTAGTTAGTTTTTTGTATTATTACCATGTTTTATTGAAATTTCTTTACTAAATACAAACAGTATATACCTTGTTCAGACGCCGTGTCCAGCGGCATCTGATCTGGGTCTACGCTATGTGCCAACGTCCCTTGCTTAAATGGGTTAAACTGAAATGTAAGTTCTTTACTTCAACGTTACCATTTTCATGTTTTCTTTTTGTAAGCGATCTATAGATTTCAAAACAAATTGCCTCTAGCATAATGAAGACTTCTTCCTTTTGTCACTATCAATAAAGATTTTCGAGATTTCTAGATACCTTGCTCAGATAAGAAGGAGTAAAGGGTATTTCAGCATTGAGTGTTTGAAACTCAGCATTGAAACTGAAGCTGAGATTGCTAAGATACTCAGTGTTGGGTTTTAGCAACATTAAATTTAGGGGTAAGACTGAATTTACGGGGTAAACATTTTCAGTGAACTTAACATTTTATAGGAAACTGATCATTGTCAGAGTAAAGTTAGCTTACTCTTTGATGATTCATTTAACATGTATGCCCTATTTTTAATGGCCAACATCTATTCTGCAAAGACAGTTTCTGCTTAAAAAGCAAATTCCCACGCATTGATTCTTTTGTGAGCAGTACTGGTATATTAGATCAGATAGGCTTTAGTACTTAAAGTAACAACGGCAAATGCAGCAGACAACGTCCTGATTTTTTTAGAGAAAATCAAGCTTGGCATTTCATGTGAATTAATTCAAATGAAATGCTAAGCCTTACTTTCTCTGAAAAAACAAAATCGTAGAATTTGTATGTCACATTTTTTTTTGCTCGGTGCGTTAAATGTTAAGCATTGCAGATGTGTTTTTCAACATTAAGCTTTAAAATACTCATTGTACCAGAGTCTTATCTAAAGCGTTCAATTGTAGCCCAGCGGGCACACAACATTGAAACAACGTCGATTGAACGTTGATTCAACGTCAAGACGTTGAATCAACGTTGAATCGAAGTTGTTTCAATGTTGTGTGCCTGCTGGGAATTATCTGTCCTCTTTTGTAAAGTATGCTCTTGTTTTATTTTCAATATTTATGTTTACTTTGTTATTGTATTATCTCAATTGACACTATATTAGATAAAAGATGCGTATGATGTAATTTTTGACGCTATTATTTTTTGCCGAAGACATCTAAGATGTACATGTATGTAGGTTATCGGTCTCCAGCTGAAGAACGCTCGACATGAGAGATAAAAACAAGAGGCCCACGGGCCACAACTCGCTCACCTGAGTGAAACCGCCACTGCAGATATGCAGATGGCATGCAACATTTTTCCAATACTCTTATGACAAGGCAATGGCTTAAACAGTTTTTGAAATATCTTGCTTACAAGGTTAAAATGCTGAAATTTTCAAAACGTCACAAGTAAAACAAGTCACCCTCAATGCCTCCTACCAACTTTTGAGTCAACTGGCATTTCAGTGCAGTAGAAGAAGCAAAAAATAGATTTTCAAGATGGCTGCCATCTTGGATTTCCGATTGGAATGATTAAAGCTATTTTTTGATCTACAAGTCACCCTGATGCTTCCTACTAAGTTTCAAGTCAATTGACTACTAGGTTTAGGAGAAGAAGCGAAAAATAGATTTTCAAGAAGGCTGTCATGGAGGCCATCTTGGATTTCCAATTGGCACGATTTTAGCTATTTTTTATGTACAAGTAACCCGATGCTTCCTAGCAAGTTTGGAGTCAATTGGCCTTTCGGTTCAGGAGAAGAAGCGAAAAATAGCTTTTCAAGATGGCTGCCATGGTGGCCATCTTGGATTTCTAATCAGCACAATTTTAGCTATTTTTGATTTATAAGTCACCCAATGCTTCCTAACCAGTTTGGAGTCAATTGGCTTTTGTGTTTAGGAGTAGAAGCGAAAAATAGATTTTCAAGATGGCTGCCATGGCGGCCATCTTGGAATTAGGACCGACACGATTTTAGCTATATTTGATCTACAAGTCACCCTGATGCTTCCTAGCAAGTTTGGAGTCAATTGGCCTTTCGGTTCAGGAGAAGAAGCGAAAAGATTTTCAAGATGGCGGCCATTTCACCCTGATGCTTCCTACCAAGTATCGAGTCAATTGGCCCTGGGGTGTAGGAAGAGTAGGCTTTTAAAGCAATTGTTCACACCGCATGACGCACGCCGCATGACCCAAGATGGACGACGGTCATTGACTGACCACAATAGCTCACCATGCGCACTTCATGCTCAGGTGAGCTAAAAATCTGAGCAAATTTGGCTCAGTGGCTTCAGAGAAGTCGTCAAATTCTCAACAATTTTCCCATATAAATGTTATGGGGCTCATACAAATGCATAGGGAAGCAAACTTGACCTTGCCGTAAAAAGGTCAAATGTCAACGTACGATAATCTTTTTAGCAATTTTGGTCCTGTCCCTGATGATTTGTGCACAGATTTAGCCCCAAGGCATCCTCAGTTCTGAAGAAGAAGATTTTTAAAGGGTCTTACCATATATGGGCATGGTGGCCGTCTTGGTCGACCTACCGCGACCATTTTAGCAATCTTTCGTTCCCCTGACTTAAGAAGGCACAATATGAAATTTGAGCAAATTTGGCTCAGTGGCTTCAGAGAAGAAGAAATTTAAATTCTCAACAATTTTCCTATTCAAATGTATGGGGCTCATACAAATGCATAGGGAAGCAAACTTGACCCTGCCATAAAAAGGTCAAATGTCAAAGTACGACAATTATTTTAGCAACTTTGGTAGACCTCTCGTTCCCGATGATTTGTGCAAAGATTCAGCACCAAGGCATTCTCGATTCTGGAGAAGAAGATTTTTAAAGGTTTTTACCATATATGGGTATGGCGGCCATCTTGGTCACAGACCGCGACAATTTTAGCAATCTTTTGTTTCCCCACACTAAGGTGGCTCCATATGAAATTTGAACAAAATTAGCTCAGAGGCTTCAGAGAAGTCGTGTGACTCTTAACAATTTTCCCATTCAAATGTATAGAGCTCATACAAATGCATAGGGAAGCGAACTTGACCTTGCCGTAAAAAGGTCAAACGTCAACGTACGACAATTCTTTTAGCAACTTTGGTTGACCTCTCGTCCCCGATGATTTGTGCAAAGATTCAGTCCCAAGGCATCCTCGGTTATGAAGAAGAAGATTTTTAAAGGTTTTTACCATATATGGGCACGACAATTTTAACAATCTTTTGTTTCCCCACCCTAAGGTGGCTCCATATGAAATTTGAACAAAATTAGCTCAGAGGCTTCAGAGGAGAAGTCGTTTGAAACTCTTAATAATTTTCCCATTCAAATGTATAGAGCTCATACAAATGCATAGGGAAGCGAACTTGACCTTGCCGTAAAGAGGTCAAACGTCAACGTACGACAATTCTTTTAGCAACTTTGGTTGACCTCTTGTCCCCGATGATTCGTGCAAAGATTCAGCCCCAAGGCATCCTCGGTTATGGAGAAGAAGATTTTTAAAGGTTTTTACCATATATGGGCATCCCAGCAAACATGTATATATGGGACCCATATGGGCAGAATCTGGGCATTTATCCCATTCGGGTCCTGCATGGGCCCCATATAGGCTTTTTTGCCCATATAAGACCTATATAGGTCCCATATTGGTAAACTTTGACCAGCAAACACATATATATGGGAACCATATGGGCAGATTCGGGGCATTTATCCCATTTGGGTCCTACTTGGGCCCCATATAGGCTTTTTTGCCCATATAAGACCCTTATAGGTCCTATATTGGTAAAATTTGATAACTATAAAAATACATTCTAATATATGGGACCCCCGAGATAAAATTGAAATAATCCTGGAAAAGTGATATTTTCTAGATACATAATTGGGGCCCAAATGGCTCCCATGTGATACAGGTATTGGACCTCTATGGTTCCAATGTTGACCTCCCTTTACTGTATGGAACCCATATGGGTTCAATATGGGTATTAAGGGGAACAACTCTACCACTATTTAAACATAATATCAAAAAATAGTAAATTTCCTGATATAAATGCAAATAATGATAATAATAAAATAAAAATAATAGTTTGTTCATTACAAAATGAAAGTATCTATTAAATTTTTCTTAACTATTTTCCCGACATGGACGTCGATTCATGGTCATATTTTTATTTTAACTCGTATGTCCCTATTATTTTTAAAATTGAGAGGTATATATAAATACGCATGATGCCAACATTTCCAACTATTAAAAAAGACGCCTATCTATCGGTTGGGACCTTACCAGTCCATCAAATGGGCTGGGACTGGGGACTTATAATCATTTGTGTAAAAATGTGTAAAAATTGTTTTTCTGGAAGATAAATGTGGGTTGATTTTTCCCATACTGGACCCATATAGTTCCCATATGGCTTTGCCCATGTGGACCCTGGAACCCTGTTGCAAATCCCTCATTAGTCCCTTATGGGTTGCCCATGTAGGACCCATATAAATACCATTTAGGGCCAATGTGGGTCCTATATTTTTTGCTTGCTGGGATGGCAGCCATCTTGGTCAACGGACCGCGACAATTTTAGCAATCTTTTGTTTTCCCACCCTAAGGTGGCTCCATATGAAATTTGAACAAAATTAGCTCAGAGGCTTCAGAGGAGAAGTCGTTTGAAACCCTTAACAATTTTCCCATTCAAATGTATAGAGCTCCTACAAATGCATAGGGAAGCGAACTTGACCTTGCCGTAAAAAGGTCAAACGTCAACGTACGACAATTCTTTTAGCAACTTTGGTTGACCTCCCGTCCCCGATGATATGTGCAAAGATTCAGCCCCAAGGCATCTTCGGTTATGGAGAAGAAGATTTTTAAAGGCTTTTACCATATATGGGCATGGCGGCCATCTTGGTCGACCGACTGCGACCATTTTAGCAATCTTTAGTTCCCCCACCCTAAGGAGGCTCCATATGAAATTTGAGCAAAATTGGCTCAGCGGCTTCAGAGGAGAAGTCGTTTGAAAATGTTAACGGACGGACGGACGGACGGACGCACGCACAGACGGACGGACGGACGGACAACGGACGAAAAGTGATCACAATAGCTCATCCTGAGCAGAGCTCAGGTGAGCTAAAAAGTTACACTCCAGCGAATATTGTTTAATGAATATAATGGCTAGCACGTCCACTTTGAAAGTAGAAGACCCTTGGCAGGCATATCTTTTTCTCAAACTTTTCTTTTTATTTTAAGATTATAATCATACTAGCCATCATAAATGATAATTTTATTCCATCCAACGTTTGAGTCATAATCTACGTCAGGGACACGGGTCATGGACATTTTTTTTGTTTCGATTAGAACAGAATTATACGAAATAGTACCTTCAGGGTACTTGTATGATTGACCAGGGAGGAAAGAAACATCGACACCGAACGATATCCTGGCCTACTTTGCATGCGAATTTTAACAAGACCAAAGGTATCATTTCAAAACACCTATCCCCGTCTATTCCCAAGACACCCTAGTTTTCCTATGTGACACGCAAAATTCCGGGAATCATTTAGAAATATATAATCGAGACGTTTCTCAACAATTACATTGTTCATTTCTTCAGATCCAGCTAGCCCGCACTTACGCTCCACTCACAAGTGAATTTGCATTCCGAAACTGGGTATTTCCCAGTGCCGGAAGTACTGATTCGATTTACGTCAAGGTTTTGATTTACGCCTTCCAATCAAAAATACTGGAAAACACCCACACGTAAGTGCGGGTTTGCTGTAACTGAAGAAATGAACAATGTAACTGTTGCAGCGGTCGGTGTCGATGTTACTTTCCTCCCTGGTCAATTATACAACTACCATGATTTTTTATATTTTCTGTTTTAATCGAAAAAAAAAAAAAAAAAAAGTCCATGACCCGTGTCCCTATGAATCGTGCCCTGCCGCCTGCTTATGCTAAAAAAAATCAGACAATTTCCAGTAAAAAATAACAGGGTCTGGTACTTTTGGCAGAGGTCCTTTTTAAATGACACTTCTTGTTATTTCGTTCATTCCGTCAAAACAAAGCTAAGAATTGGAGCTGATAAAATATAAATCAGGCGATATAAATCTTGAGTCACGGCACAGCCTTTATTACATGTGCGTTCCGCGAAGACTCAGATCAGACAGCTCATCCGCGGCAGTCTGTTCAGTCTTCGCTGTCCGCCAGATGACGCTTTTCATCCTTTGCTACCCACAAAGTGCCTTACAAAGACTCAAGGAATCTTGTGGAAATGCTGTGCCCAGCTCACTTATAAACGCCGTAAATCTCTGTTGAATAGCCCTTGTCTGTCCTCATTGCTATATGTAATACATCAAGAAAACATACCTAAATAATTTGTACCCCATAAATCCCACTTTTATATAGTAAAACTGGGGTTTATAGTGGTATACATTATTTTTCTTATTTCTGTTCAAAAGCATAGATTGATGGTACTCGTTAGAACCGCCTCGTCGAGGCGGTTCTAACAAGTACCCACAATCTCAATCTATGTTTTGAGCAGAAATAAAAAAAAATATATCAGAATTTGTTATCTGAAAATTTTCATTATTTGGCAATAAAATTTTCAGTATATTTGAATAGGCATGTTTTCGTAATAATTCAGCAGGACTATTCGGTTCTGTACTATTACTATCACTACGATACAAGAAATGACTTGAATAGTTGAATCAATGAGCTGCCTAGGAGAAAGGAGACATTTTCAAGGAGAGGCATCTCGCTAAAAAATTATTTTGCCTCCCTTCTGAAATAGGGTCTACTTTAAAAGGAAAAAAAAAATGCTCCCCTTGTTATTGTTCTCCGATTTCTGAAAAAAGCTCAGTCTACTTT
Organism: Anodontia alba; assembly: GCA_964016985.1. Lineage (NCBI taxonomy): Eukaryota > Metazoa > Mollusca > Bivalvia > Lucinida > Lucinidae > Anodontia > Anodontia alba. The sequence continues at coordinate 85,567,811 of OZ024823.1, forward strand.
AAAAGGAAAGAGTTTGCTCCCAAGATGAGCAAATTCTTTCCTTTTAAGGTAGAGACCATTTGGTGCGCAGACAAGCGCATACTCAGAAAACTTGTCTCCCTTGTAAAAAAAGGCGCAAAACTGCTAAGAGTATTCATCCATGAAGAAACTTAAATAATTAAAGTCAAATTCCGCTATAAAGACCACGTTCTGGACTTCAAAAACGTGGCCTTATTAGCTGGATGGTCTTATTTATGAATTTGCTAAACTGAATAAAATTCTGTTAGCAGGAAGATTTAAAAGGCCTTTGTGTGCATTTTGCTCATAATATCAATCAAATATCTTAGTGTTATGTTTCATATTAAAACAAACGTATAATTGCCAATTCTAGCAGTCTTTGACTTCTATATTATTCCTGAGTTTAACTTTAAACTTCTACCTTCCTCTTTAGAGTCAGTTCTTTGCATGTCCATTTCTATTAGATAAAGCACAATAGAATCAGATGTGTATGTAGAGGGCAATACACATTTTTGAACCCTTGTCATGCTGAATAAATTAAGATGCCACGCCTACTTCCAATTTTCAGCCAATCAGAATACTTGATCAAGGCTGTTGATAGAAATTTACATAAGTAATGGCAATCAGGGCAGATCAAGATCAGTCAGTTGGCTTCATCAGAAGCCAACTGATCTGGATCTACACTGTTTGCAGAGGCAGAGTATATCCGAGATCAGCAGGACAAGGGTTAAGAACAGCTAGCAAAAGAACAAGGTAACATGACACACATGAACAAAAAAAAACAACAACAGAAAACCATGTTGGCAACCTTAAACAGATGACCGCAATGCAAGAAAAGAGGCCCACCCCATTTTAGAGGATAAATGTATACTGTACGATTCATCTCTCTTGGAATTGTATTCCTTAGCTTCCCAAGAATTCTTGAACCTCTCATGAAGTATTTTGTTCTTCGAAATATAAATTCACATTTGCAGAGCTGTAGATACATGGCTGATTTTGTTTTTATGGAGAGTAAATATCTATCTTCAGAAGCCAACTGATCTGGATCTACACTATTTGCAAAGGCAGAGTATATCCGGGTTCAGCTGGACAAGGGTTAAAGACATAAAAATCTGGTATGTCTTGGCCGTTAGTCTTATCACTGATGAGATCCTGGACACAACAAAACCTAGTACACTGTCAATAAACGACAAACAGGCAGAGGCTCAATAGGGGAACTTGGCTTTGGCTTCCTGATCTGATCAATAGGTAATATCTCCTCCAAAATATCTATAACCCTCAGAAAGCCTATTTGCCATTCTTGCTGAATATAACATAATCGCCTCTTTATGAATTTCTTTGATCTCCCTTGCAGAGCACTTAGACAGGGACAATAAAATACTTAGTGAGTGGTGCCACTTTTGGTCCATTTTAGCTATTTCTTTACTATCATAAAAACAATAAGAGAAAAGTCCAGGGAGTGCCACATTCACAAACAGACACCAAAAGGAAGAGGAAACAGACAAAACCAAACAAGCGCAAATCGAACAAACGCACGGAAAGCACCAAGACTAGCTCTCTCGTCCCCAAGCGAGGTAATCGCTAAAAGGACTGAAAAACACAAGAACAAAATAACACAAAGCAAGACTTAAAAACAAATCGCCTCGTAGAATAAACCACAAATCAACAAAAAGTAAGACTAACACCGGGACCACCGAATTATAACGGTCAGTAGAAAAAAACCACCGGTGGGGTGGTGGGCGGGGGGGGGTGGGGGGGGGGTTGGGGGGGAGTTTAAAGCACTTTTACGGCCAGCAAACTTCACCCTGGGTCCCAATGCATTTCTTAATAAAGAACAGAAAACCTAAACATAAAAATTCGGTTCGAATAAAGGCTCCCAACTCAGTCAATGCATCAAAGCAAAAACATAATAATCAAATTCATCACTATGATAAACAAAGACGAGTGCTCATGGCTAATTCTATTGCGTGACAGAGTAAATGAAAACCAATAGTTGAATTACCGCTAGACAAGCCAAAGACATATCGTGAAGCCCAAATCAGTAAATAAATAAATTTCTTATTATAAATATCTGCGGAAATTCAGCTGCAAAGTACAAGGATTATGAAAATTATGAAAATTGTTTATTTAAGTTTATTTGACTTCGTTTGAGAATTTTAGGACGGACTTCCTTTTAAACGTAGGGGACGGTTTAAGGGAATGGAGATCAGCGTTTTAGTATACTAGGTAAAACCGAAATCGTGTAAAGCCCCGAACCATAATTGAGACCACCATAGCCGGAGAGAAAAGAAAGGGCACATGCAAACGATTAACATAAATATATATTATGTTCATTGGCAATAAAACTAGAACGCATTAATATAATTCTTCCTCTCATTCATTATGACCGTTGGTTCTCCATGGAAAATATGTGGTATGGGTATTCCGTAGAATTCTCATGTATACTCACGCCATGTGTTTTGAAGATAGATGGGGAATCAACATCTGATAATCATCAGGTACATGCATTGTCTGTTGCTATGATATTCTATCATTTAAGAGTTAATTACAAGGCCTGTCGACAACATATATTAGTGTAAATCATATGTATGTATAATCACCAATACTTTGTAAATATAATTTGAATTGAAATAAAATTTAAAACACACACACACACACACACACACACACACACACACACACACACACACACACACACACACACACTACTTTATTTTACTCAACAGTTATTTAATAGGTTTTGACAGTGACACTTTATAACCATATTGAAACAATAGCCAGATTAGTACTCTGTTGTTTTCACAAATAATACTACATAGCGGTCGACAACTAATGACAAAACAAATGCCATTCACGAAACCTACGACGCACGGACAACTAATGACAAAAAAATAAGCCATACATGAAACAACCAACGCACGAACAACTAATGACAAAACGAAATTCTATGTAACATAAACCACCAACGCACGAACAACTAATGACAAAACAAATGTCATATCTAAGACCATTAACCAACGGACAACTAATGACAAAACAAATGACATATATGAAATCACCGACGCACGAAGCACTTACGAAGAAAACAAATGCCATATATAAAACTACAGACGCACGAACAACTAATGACAAAACAAGTGTATTACAAGTAACTACTGATGCACGAACAACTAATGACAAAACAAATGTAGTACATGAAAGCACTGGCGTAGGAACGATTATTGACAAAACAAACGTCATACATGAAACCACCAACGCAGGAACAACTACGTCTGGGTTTAGGGACTATTTTTGAATGGGACATTACATGCCTAATAAGGGACAAAAAGACGTGTAGGCGTACGAAATGACAATATAAATGTCATAGATGAAACCACCGAAGCATGGACAACTTATGACAAAACAAATTCATCTCTAGAACCACCAACCCGAGGACAACTTATGACAAAACAAGTGCCATATCTAGAACCACTAACCCAAGGACAACTTACGACAAAACAAATGCTATATCTAGAACCATCGACCGAAGGACAACTTACGACAAAACAAATGCCATATTTAGAACCATCGACGCACGGACAGCTAATGACAAAACAAATGCCATATCTAGAACCATCGACCGAAGGACAACTTACGACAAAACAAATGCCATACCTAGAACCACTAACCCAATGACAACTTACGACAAAACAAATGCCATATCTAGAACCATCGACGCACGGACAGCTAATGACAAAACAAATGCCATATCTAGAACCACCAACCCAAGGACAACTTACGACAAAACAAATGCCATATCTAGAGCCACCGACCGAAGGACAACTTACGACAAAACAAATGCCATATTTAGAACTACCGGCGCACTGACATTATGACAAAACAAATGCCATATCTAGAACCTTCGACGCACGGACAACTTACGACAAAACAAATGCCATATCTAGAACCACCGACGCACGGACAGCTACTGACAAAACAAATGCCATATCTAGAACCACCGACGCACGGACAGCTACTGACAAAACAAATGCCATATCTAGAACCACCGACGCACGGACAGCTACTGACAAAACAAATGCCATATCTAGAACCACCGACGCACGGACAGCTAATGACAAAACAAATGCCATATCTAGAACCACCAACCCAAGGACAACTTACGACAAAACAAATGCCATATTTAGAACTACCGGCGCACGGACATTATGACAAAACAAATGCCATATCTAGAACCACCAACCCAAGGACAACTTACGACAAAACAAATGCCATATTTAGAACTACCAGCGCACGGACATTATGACAAAACAAATGCCATATCTAGAACCACCAACCCAAAGACAACTTACGACAAAACAAATGCCATATTTAGAACTACCGGCGCACGGACATTATGACAAAACAAATGCCATATCTAGAACCACCAACCCAAGGACAACTTACGACAAAACAAATGCCATATTTAGAACTACCGGCGCACGGACATTATGACAAAACAAATGCCATATCTAGAACCACCAACCTAAGGACAACTTACGACAAAACAAATGCCATATTTAGAACTACCAGCGCACGGACATTATGACAAAACAAATGCCATATCTAGAACCACCGACGCACGGACAGCTACTGACAAAACAAATACCATATCTAGAACCACCAACCCAAGGACAACTTACGACTAAACAAATACCATATCTAGAACCACCGACACACGAACAGCTAATGACAAAACAAATACCATATATGAAACAACCGAAACACAAGCAAAGAACGGCAATAATGGAACCGCCTTGGGACCGCTAGTTAATAATAATAATAATAATAATAATAATAACAATTAAACTACGAAGAAATAATATCGCCATACAGAATCAAAGACATAATCCCCACCACCTGGACAATACCTCCCGAACAAAATCCTCCCTGTTTATAAAGGTGGCCAAACTCCCCCTTACCTTTTGCATACCGGGACAAAATCCCCCCTTCATCCATTTTTCATTCTTTCACAAAATCCAGTTTCTCTCTCTCTCTCTCTCTCTCTCTCTCTCTTTGCTGTTATTTAACAGAAGACATTTTACGTTTTTAACTTATTCATCTTTTTAAAATAACAAAACATATAACTTATTATTTCAATTAATTGCAGTGTACTGAATTGCTTTGTGTTCATTTGAATTAACAGCTTGAGTTAAAAAAATACTTACATATGGTGGCATATTTCTGCCACGAGATAGCTAGGTAGCTATCACGATACTTTCAGTAATTATCTTGATATTTCGAAGTTTCCTGAAAAGATTATCTTAATAGTTTAAAGTTTCCTGGAAATATTATCGCGAAAGTTTAAGTATTATCGCGATATTTTTTGCATGAGTACCCAGAGCTGCCATTTATTTTCTGTTATCTATAGATGGAACCGAAATCGGAATACCTTTGTTTATACTGTTGAAATTTACCGAGGGTATTTACCAGCGACTTTTAGGTAGGTTTGTACTAGGTAATCGCCAGTCGGTGCGTAGAAATCCCAGAATGTCATACCCGCTTGTGTTCTATTTATAGCTACCTCGCTACCATGAAAATATTATCGCGATTATTTTATCTAGATGCTAATGTCAGTTCCGAGCAGTATCACGAAATTTTGCGTTAAAATATTTTCTGGAAATTAAAAAACATATCTAGATAATTCAAGTTATTGCGATAATGTTTTCAGGAAAACTTTTTATTTTCTGGAAAATTAAGAATATTATCGCGATAGCGATCTAGCTACCTCGTGGCAGAAATATGCCACCATACTTACATAATCATTTAGAACTTTAGCCAAATTAGCCGTAATAACTGATTTACTGATATACTTTACTTCTTGTCCCGATGACAAGAAACGACGGTAATCATTGTTTGATTAAAGATACCGTCAAGGAGTTTCTATAAAACATGCAAGTTTATTAATTATTGTGAAAGGTGAATTCATGTTATTTAACCATGTCATCACGAAAACATGCCTATATACTTTTGACCCCCTTAAACCCCACCTTTATATAGTAAAACTGGGGTATACAGGGGTTACAATACTTTTCATATTTTTGCTCAAAAACATAGATTGTTGGTACTCATTAGAACCGCCTCGGCGAGGCGGTTCTAACGAGTACCCACAATCTATGTTTTAAGCAAAAATGTGATTTCTAAGGTTACCGCATTCTGTTTGTAGAAGTAGCTGCAATTTTAATTATTGAATTTAGCATTTTGAAAAATCAGGAAAAATGCTAGGAATCAGAGCAAGCCCCGTTTCGGAGACAGCTTCACAAATGGGATCTGCTGCTTTTAAGAAAAAGCGGGAATTTTTATTCATGAAGTTTTTGTTTTTTTTGTGTACTCATAATTATTTGCCAAAATATTCATTATGAGTATTATTTATAAATGACATGTTGTGTTATATTATTTGAGACTACACAGTACAGATAAGTACATACAAGCAAACGTTTAACCGCACAGACTATCGTAAAGCTTTCAAAAGAAAATAGAGACCGCTGTATTTGTTAATTGCTGTTGTTGCCTGGATAAGCATTATTCCGGGACGACAGTACTACAAATGTTCTCTTGTTTGGCAAGAGCCTTGTATCTTTCGAAAATAACGTAAACCTGTCTAGGCAGTTCATAGTTATAAAAGTATAAAGTAAGTGGTTTCAATCTACTCTTTCAACCGTAGAGTTTTCCTCATAATTTACATAACTTTCTGTAAAATCCTATCTACTCGTATTAGTTGTGTAGACCTTTTATGTTACCGGTGGATAGATGAAAGGAAGCATATTATGACAACCAGTAGACAACAGATTAGTGTATTTGGCCTTTCTTTTGTTCAGATCACTCTTCAGACTTACGTATTTTGGTTATTTTTTGTCATTTTATTTGCCCGTTTGCTCCACCTCATGATTTGTTTGTTTGTGTTGAGGTTTTACGGCCCAGTCAACCCAATGGGGTCATGTCGAGCGCGGTCAGTTTACCTAACCACACGTTTACTGGGCAGGCTTAGTCCTATAAACGGTTAACCAGTATTGTGCACCTACTTTCGCCAGAAACTGACAACTGCCCTTCTTGAATCAGCGGAAGGGAGAGAATGACCGTAGAAAAGATTTCATGATCAATCTCCACAAAAGAATGTTGCCGACCTCGGCGGTGGTTGAACCCGCGACCTCCTGGTCTCCATCTCATGAATCTCCTTTCATTAATTTTATTATAGTTTTATTATGTGGTTTTTAGTTTTCTTCTGTTTCTTCTTCCTGCTTGTGATGTTTGAACATACAGTCAAACTTCAATAGCTCGAACATCTTTGGGACCATGGAAATTTTTTCGAGAGATGGGTAGTTCGAGCCAATGAGATTTAATCATGGCACTAGGTCAGGAAGCAAAGGGCAATAATTTATGGAAATATTTTCGATCTTCAACAAAATAATGGTATGTTGCGTGTACTTATTAGAATCGCCTCGATGAGGCGATTCTAATGAGTACACACAACATACAATTTTATAATAAAATTAAGAAAATTTCCCTCAATATATATGTTCTTGAGCTATCGGAAAAATTCCGCAAGGACTCAAAAATGAGTTCGAATAAGCCATGGTAAACGAGTCATCGATGTTCGAGCAATCGAAGTTCGACTGTATAATGCTCTGTTGCGCTATATAGTAATTTAATGTTACATATATTGGTAGGTATATCACATGACTGCGTTCAAGTTTTAAAACTTCATGACCTTATATAGCTACATTCCATTGTTCGTCTGCTCTCGTTCCGACCCTGGTATTTTGTATACTGTTTATTGTGTTGCATGTGTTATTGATCTCTCGTTCCAACCCTGGTATTTTGTATACTGTTTATTGTGTTGCATGTGTTATTGATTCCAAATAAACTACGTATAACCCTTTCAGCCCAGCCGACCATAATCAATACCTGTGCACAGTGTAGATCCACATAAGACGGCTCCAAACTTGCCGTCTCATCAGGATCTACATTGTTTGCCATTCCGTTTTGGTTTGTAGACTGAAACCCCTATTTGTATCAATGGACACATCTAAATAAAGGGATAGAAGAGTTCAGAAACCCAGGGAGGAAATGGATACAAGCGTTAAACTTAACTAATAATTTAATAGCTTAGAGAAGGTTTTTCAAAGGATAAACGTAATAGAAAATTGTCCTTCAAAATACAATTCTTTACAACCATAATGACTTTTTACCACACTCTAGGCAAATTCAGCAGACGACAAATTCGTGAATTTTTTCTAAGGAGACAATATGCATGAAATGTCGAACCCTATTTTCTAAGAAAATAAAAACAATCTCAGAATGTCGTCTGCTAAAATGTTTACCCAGCACGCTAAAAGGTAGTTATATTGAAAATACACTAACGGGGATAGGCTATTTTAAACACGCGTGCGTAGCATGAATATACCTTTATTGTGTCTTATATATACATGTATATAGTAGACATAATATGTTCCGGCTTATATTGATTTTAAGGCCTCGCTGACATTCACTTCGATATGTACTAATGACAGAAATGGTTAGGGTATGGCAATGTGAGAAAAAGTAAGTTTAAAGAAAAATATATATACTAATTCAGTTGCAGACTCATTACAGTGTAATTATATGTAAGTTTACTGAAAAACAAAAGAAAGAAAAAATGCTTGACATGCAAAATAATGCATGTTTTCTAATATACAAATGGGGTAGCATTATTCACATTATACAGTTGCTTTTATGATTAAATCACATCTGGGGCCACTAAGTCTAATGTAAGAAGGTTGTGAGCTAAGAAGCGTTTTTTTTTTTTTTTGTTTTGTTTTTTTGAAAAAGAAAATCTTCTTAAATGTAATTGTAATATTTGCAATAAAAGTGACACACCCAAGTCCAGAAACCATGATGTTGATATAATGAATAATACATAGACAATTAATAATTTTTTTGGGGGGGTTATTTACCCGATTTACACAGTTATTTCAGTATGGTGGCCCAATATTGTCATTATACACAAAAAAGGATAAAATTTACACCTTTACTTTTTCATGTAAAGGAAGCTTCATGTTGTTTGATTGTGTAGGGGTTAAACGACATGTCAATCCTTGTGGGCCATTTTGTGTCGTCTCTCAGAGAAAGGGAGAAGAGAGATAGAAGAAACAGTAGAGGAGATGAAAGAGAGGGACAGGGGAATAAGAGAACATAAATGAAAGTGAAGAAACAGAAGAAATAAAAACATAACATTCCCTCTCTACCCTTATCTGCTGCAGGATTACAGGTCATGCCCAACTGTAAGCCAGTATTGAACGCCACAGTGACGTAAGATACACTACCACTTTGCCTCACCCAGTTTTCCCAATATAAACAGACGTTTAGTTTTTCTGCCTGTATACACAGGTTACAGTCTTTGAATTATATTATAAATTTTCACTGTAAGCTCTGTCCAACATAATCTGATATCATGGGGGTAATACCAAAATCTCTACTTGTGGTGTCGACCGAGCCGGTGCTGCATAAAGTTGCTGTCGACCGAGAAATTCGGATTTCGACCGAGCAGTAGGGATGTCGACAGAGGAGTGACCTTGTTTTGAAGCCCATAGAAAAGCAAAAACACAGCGGACCCGGATCACGGCATCCATTATCGTACCCACTAAATCCACATGATATAGTAGAGATCGCAAAGGAATTACGCATCACGAAAACATGCCTTTATAATTTTGACCCCCTTGAACCCCACTTTTATATAGAAAAACTGGTTTACAGGGGTATACATTATTTTTCTTATTTTTGCAAAAAAACATAGATTGTGGATACTCGTTAGAACCGCCTCACCGAGGCGGTTCTAACGAGTACCCACAATCTATGTTTTGAGCAGAAATATGAAAAATATCAGATTTTTTGTCTAAAAATTTTCCGTTGTTGGAGGTGAAAATTTCAATATATTTGAATAGGCGTGTTTTCATAATGGTTCGATGATGATGCGCGATATAAGATCAGTGGTGCTCGACGCTTTACAAGAAGCCATCCGTCCTCTAAAAGAAGAGATTCGGACACTACGCACAGAAAATAGCAGGCTACAGAAACAAATTGATGAACTTGAGAAACGCCTGACAATAGCTGAGCTGGACAACGATGCATTAGAGCAGTATAGCCGTCGTAATTCAGGCATCCCAGAAACAAAAGAAGAATCGACAGATGAAATTGTGCTAAGGCTAGCGAATGATTTGGAAGTAGAGCTCAGTGAAAATGACATTGACCGCTCACATAGAATAGGCGAACAGATACCTCGCGCTGGGAAGACAGCTACTACTAAACAAAGGCATAAAGACATCATTGTTAAATTTAGTAGATACAATGCAAGGCAAAAGCTTTTTCAAGTGCGGAAACAACGTAGGGAAATTCCATCCAAGAAATTTATTTTTATTAATGAGGACCTAACAAAGAAAAGATCTAAATTATTATTTGATGCTAGAACTTTGGTACGTGTCAAAATCTTTGAAATATGCTAATGAAAATATCTTTGTGAGGCACAATGAGGAGACACGCCACTTGGTAAAGCCAGAGGCAGATATTGGCAAATTAGGGGATGTTAGAAGCGAAGAAGAAACTGGAGGAGATGCGAGCCACACAGGCACAGGCTGCATCTCGGTAGCTTCTCGAGCATCCTCAATGGTTAATATCTATATAATAAAATACTTGGTGTGTATGAATTGTTTTTCCTGAACAGTATAACTACTAGGCGCGCGTGCGCGCTACTACATGTACATTAATCGATTTTTTTATGTTATTGGTTTCCTGTTTGTAGCTAAGTATTGGGGTGACTGTTGCGCTCGTAACAAGAGAACATGACTTATTCAAATTTGTGTATATATACCACATGCAAGCAGCGAGGGTCCAAATCACCCTGCACATCTGTGCATTCTGATCGGGGTCTTCTGAGCTCATTGTTATATTCTGCAGATTCAATAAATCTGTCAGTAGACTGACCGGCCTGTGCGATCGCATCGTCCTCCGCATGTGCTATATATGTGACATTTTCTCCCGACATAACCTTCACTGTATTTTGCATCTAAAATGTAGCTATGTTACGTCTTGCCATGATTGTCTGAATCTATGATCGAACGGGAACCAACAATAGTCCCATTTCTTGTCAAATAACGTCTGGTCAATGAAATGCATAGTAAAAATGGCAGAGCGCAGCATATATGATTGTGTCCCTGTTACGGCGTCCACACGCCTCTAAATCAACCTAGCGGAGGTGCCTGTTCGCTGCAAAGCGGATATGTTCGTCGCAAGTATGATAAAGGCAATTATGATAACAGTGGTGATGATGACGATTATGATGATGCTGATGTCAATTAGTGTTACACTATTTATCCCGAGTGCTGGAACACCCTTAACTCTTTTCCATAGGCCTACTTGTCCTTAACGTTGAACAAACCTTTTTCTTATTACCTACTTATATGTCTAATATCTGCTTGATGACTTGCAAACAGTGTAGACCCTGATCAGACGATGTGCCCTGCGGTGTCTCATCCGGCTCTTCACTGTTCAACTCAGGCATTTCGATTCCAATAATTGGGGTACATGCAATATTTTTGGATTGATAATAGTAATAATGTTTACTAAAGGCTTACTGCGATGATGATGTTTCTTGTTGTTTTTTTTTTTCTTGTTTTTTTTTTTTTAGGTCACCTGGGCCGAAGGCTCATGGTGAGCTATTGTGATCACTCACCGTCCGTCGTCGTCGTCGTCGTCGTTGTCGTCGTCGTCCGGATGTCCGTCTGTCCACAATCTTTAAACAACATCTCCTCCTAAACCACCAGTAGGAATTTGACCAAACTTCACAGGAATGATCATTGGTTGGTCCTCTTTCAAAGTTGTTCAAATGGTTCCGGTTCATTGCATATCTAGGTCACAGGAGCTAAAAATAGATTTTTTTAATGAAAAACAAAAAATCTTCTTGTCCAAAACCACTGGACCGATTTCAATATAATTTTGCAAAAATGTTCCTTTGGTGATCCTCTACAAAGATTGTTCAAGTCATCTGGATTCGTCAAAAAACATGGCCCCCATGGGGCGGGACTTATTTTCCGTATATATCTATATGGAAAACTTTCAAAAATCTTCTTGTTCGAAACCACTGGACCGAATTCAATATAATTTTGCAAAAATGTTCCTTTGGTGATCCTCTACCAAGATTGTTCAAGCTATTTGGATTCGTCAAAAAACATGGCCGCCAGTGGGCGGTGCTTATTTTCCCTATATAGCTACATAGAAAACTTAAAAAATCTTCTTGTCAGAAACCACTGGACCTATCTCCATATAATTTTGCAGAAATGTTCCTTTGGTGATCCTCTACCAAGATTGTTCAAGCCATTTGGATTCGTCAAAAAACATGGCCGCCAGGGGACGGGGCTTATTTTCCCTATATATCTATATAGAAAAACTTGAAAAATCTTCTTGTCAGAAACCACTTGACCGATTTCATTATAATTTGGCAAAAATGTTTCCTTGGTGACCCTCTACCAAGATTGTTAAAGCCGTCATGATTTGTCAAAAAACATGGCTGGTAGGGGCGGGGCTTATTTTCCCTATATATATCTATATACTGAAAGGAAAAAGAAACGCAGGGTAAATTTTATTCCTTAATTTCATTCAAGTTTGAAAAAGTTTGTTTAATATTTTACTATGATTACAAAACGGTACATGTATGGAACAAAAGTTCCAAATTTCATTGGTTTGTGATCAACAAGTCTCGAGTTATTGAAGTTCATTGGTAGCTACCCCACAAATCTTGAAATCAAAATCAAACTGAAAATCAATATCGGGTGTGCCCCCCTCTTGAAGCCGTTGCTGCCCTAATTCTCCTTTGGATAGAGTTAACCAAAGCATTGACAGTTCGCATCGGGATGTTATTCCATTCATCGATCAACGCATTCCTTAGTTGTGCGAGAGTTGCGGGGGGATTTCGGCGCTTCCTAACCCTTCTGTCCAGCTCATCCCACATGTGCTCTATCGGGGTCAAATCTGGACTGTACGGTGGCCATGCTAGTGGTGCGATGTTATTGTTTGCCAGGAAATCCTGACAAACTCGGGCAACATGTGGTCGGGCATTATCCTGCTGCAGAATCAGATTACGTTGTTGCACAAGCGGGACTGCAACAGGACGCAAGATCTCAACCCTATACCTTACTGCGGTCATATTGCCCGCAACAATAATCAACTGTGATTTTATCCCGTGAGCAATGCCTCCCCAGACCATAACGGAGCCACCCCACAACCGATCCCGTTCGACAACACAGGCATCGGCAAAGCGTTCTCCGCGACGTCGGTACACACGACGTCGACCATCTGCGTGATAGAGAGTGAACCTAGACTCGTCCGTAAAAAGAACTCGTCTCCACTGCCTCATCGGAAATAGCCTGGGCGCATGCGCCGTCAACCACGCCATACGACGCAACCTATGTGCCTGGGTCAGAGGCAGACCAACGTATGGACGACGAGCTCGAAGACCAATCTCACGCAATCGACTTCCAACAGTCTTCGGAGAAATTTGTCGATTATGCGTACCTACTGTATTAAGGGCAGTTTCGGTAGCAGTGAGATGACGATTCCGCAAATGTGCCAGACGGATTGTTCTGTCTTGACGTCGCGACGTCACGCGTGGACGCCCAGACCGCGGTCGGTCTGCTAAATGCCCTGTCTCCCTTAAACGTCTAACAAGACGTTCCATTGTTGAGACGTTAACCCCAAAATGATTGGCAACTTGCTGTTGCCTCTGACCCTGCATCAGCAACGCAATTGCCCTACCCCTCTGAACATCAGTCAATCATACCATGATTGAAAAAAAGTTCAAAGTAGCGTAAAAATGAAAAGAAAAATCGGTAAAAGAATCGAAGAGCGTTGTGTATCGTTGAAGTGTACCAAATGGTGTGAGGAAATCTTGTGCTGAAGGTTTAAACATGCTTGTTTTGCACGAAATTTTGGCTTTCCGTATTGTCCGTGCAATGCACTGTGTAGTGCACGGTTGAATGATTTCACACACTGGGTAGATAGCACATCGACCAAAGACTCGTATACCCGCGGTTCACATTCACAGGACAATCTGTAAAAGTGTATGGCTATAGTAAACACCGTAAAAATCGTTAAAATAAGAAGGAAAAAACTCTACCCTGCGTTTCTTTTTCCTTTCAGTATATATAGAAAACTTGAAAAAATCTTGTCAGAAACCACTGGATCGATTTTGAATATAACTTGGCAGATATGTTTCCTTGGTGACCCTTTACCAAGATTGTTCTAGCTATCATGATTTGTCAAAAAACATGGCTGGTAGGGGGCGGGGCTTATTTTCCCCGTATATCTACATAGAAAACTTTAATGATCTTCTTGTCAGAAACCACTGGACTGATTTCAATTTAACATTGCAGAAATGTTTCTTATGTAACCCTCTATCAAGGTTATGCAAGCCGTCATGATTCATCAAAAAACAGGGCTGCCAGGGGGCGGGGCTTATTTTCCTTATATATCTATATAGAAAAACTTTAAAAGTCTTATTTTCAGAAACCACAGTACCGATTTCATTACAACTTGGCAAAAATGTTTCCTAGGTGACCCTCTACCAAGATTGTTCAAGTAATCATGATTTGTCAAAAAACATGGCTGCTAGTGGGTGGGGCTTATTTTCCCTATATATCTATATAAGATATAAAAAATCTTCTTGTCGGAAACCAATGGACTGATTAAAATATAACTTGGCAGGAATATTTCTTTGGTGACCTTCTACCAAGGTTGTTCAAGCTGTCATGATCATCAAAAAACATGACCGCTAAGGGGCGGGGCTTATTTTTCCCTATATGTCTATATAAAAAAAATTTAAAAATCTTCTCGTAAGAAACCGTTGGACTGAGCTCAATGTAGCTTGGCAAGAATGTTGCTTTTGTGATCCTCTACCAGGATGGTTCAAGCCTTCATGATACGTCAAAAAACATAGCCTCCAAGGGGCGGGACTTATTTTCGGTATATATCTGTATAGAAAACTTTAAAATGCTTCTTGTCAAATACCTCCTGACCAATTTCAATAATGCTTTGGTGACCCTCTACCAAGAATGTTCAAGCAATCCTGATTTGTCAAAAAATATGCCTGCTAGGGGGTAGGGCTTATTTTCCCTCTATATCTAAATAGAAAACTTTAAAAATCTTCTTGTCAGAAACCACTGAACCGATTTCAGTTTAACTTGGCAGGAATGTTCCTTTGGTTACCCTCTACCAAGTTTGTTCAAGCTGTCATGATTCGTCATGGTTACAAAATTTATACATAAATCTTAGAGCTGTGAGTTGTTTTGTTTTGTTTGTTTTGGTTCTTTTGCACTGACTTTAATGCCATTATTGTTTGTTCAACGCTTACCGCGATTATTTTGAACCGACGTTAATGCTTTTAATGCTTATCTAAGGGTTACTGCAATGATGATGTTTTTAGCTCACCTGAGCCAAAGGCTCAAGGTGAGCTATTGTGATCACTAACCGTCCGTCCGTCGTCGTCGTCGTCCGTCTGTCCGTCCGTCCGTTCACAATCTTTGAACAACATCTCCTCCTAAACCACTGATTGGAATTCGACCAAACTTCACAGGAATGATCCTTGGTTGGTCCTCTTTCGAAGTTGTTAAAAAGTTACGGTCCAATGCATATCTAGGTCACAGGAACTAAAAATAATATAATTTTTTAACTAAAAACTTAAAAAGTCTTCTTGTCAGAAACCACTGAAGCGATTTCCATATAATTTTGCATAAATGTTCCTTTAGTGACTCTCTACCAAGATTGTTCAAGCCATTTAGATTCGTCAAAAATCATGGCCGCCAGGGGCGGGGCTTATTTTCCCTACATAATCTATATAGAAAACATTACAAATCTTCTAGTCAGAAACCACTGGACCAATTTCAATATAATTTTGCACAAATGTTCCTTTGGTAATCCTCTATCAAGATTGTTCAAGCCATTTGGATGGCGGGACTTATTTTCTATATATATCTATATGGAAAGCTTAAAAAAATCTGCTTGTCAGAAACGACTGGAGCGATTTCCATATAATTTTGCATAAATGTTTCTTTAGTAACCCTCTACCAAGATTGCTCAAGCCCTTTGGATTCGTCAAAAAACATGGCCGCCAGGGGGCGGGGCTTATTTTCCCTATATATCCATATAGAAGACTTAAAAAATCTTCTTGTCAGAAACCACTGAACCGATTTCCATATACTTTTCCAGAAATGTTCCTTTGGTAATCCTCTACCAAGATTGTTCAACCAATCAGGATTTGTCAAAAACCATGGCCGCCGGGGGTGGGGCTTATTTTCCCTTTATATCTATAAGTATAGAAAACTTTAAAAAATCTTCTTGTCAGAAACCACTGGACCGATTGCAATATAATTTTGCAGAAATATTCCTTTGGTAATTCTGTACCAAGATTGTTCAAGCCATTTGGATTTGTCGAAAAACATGGCCGCCAAGGGACAGGGCTTATTTTTCCTGTATATCTTTATAGAAAACTTGAAACATCATTTTGTCAAAAACCACTGGACCGATTTCATTATAACTTGGCAAAGATGTTTCCTTGGTGACCCTTTACCAAGATTGTTCAAGTAATCGTGATTCGTCAAAAAACATGGTCTCTAAGGGTCAGGAGCTTATTTTCCCTTCATATCTATATAGAAAACTTGAAAACATCTTTTTGTCAGAAACCACTTGACGATTTCAATATAACTTGGCAGAAATGTTTCCTTGGTGACCCTTTACCAAGATTGTTCAAGCTGTCATGATTTGTCAAAAAACATGGCTGCTAGTGGGCTGGACTTATTTTCCCTAAATATCTGTATAGAAAACTTTAATGATCTTCTTGTCAGAAACCACTGGACTGATTTCAATATAACATTGCAGAAATGTTTCTTATGTAACCCTCTTTCAAGGTTGTTCAAGCCGTCATGATTCGTCAAAAAAACATGGCCTTATGATAGCTGCTATGATGATGATGAACTTGTTGCTAGAAAATCATAATGATGAAGCTTGTGATAATATCAATATTGATATTATTGGTGGTGATGTAATTGTACTTTTGAACTAACACTGATACCATTAATGTTTTCCAAGGCTTACTGCGATGATGTTGATGATTTTTGTGTCTGTTCTCTTTTTAATCTATTTATTTGGAAATGAAATTAATGCTGTTAATGTTTATTCAAGAGTTACTACGATGATGATGATGATACTTTGTTTTGTTGTTTTTGTTGATGATAATTATGATGGTAGCTACTACTCATGAGAATATTAATGATAGTTTTTATGTATTACAGTGAACCCTCGTTCGTTGTTCAAAAAGATGTTGCCGTTAAAATGAATTCGCTGTTGTATCGAATACTTAATGAGCAGATTGATATGTAAGAAAGGTCTTGTTTAGTTCTTATTTTCTTTATAGAACATATGTTTTGGATATGTATTAGAATCGCCGCACTGAGACGATTCTAATAAATATCCAAAAACATGTTTCTTTTAAGTATTAAATACAATATTCTTGCACAATTGGTGACTAATTGTTACCTTTTAAGCGAAGGTTTCGTGACAGTCAAATTGTCATTATAGCGAATTGTGTCGTTGTATCGAGTGTCGGTATAAAGAGGGTCGTCTGTATTATTAATGACAATAACACTGATAATGATAACGCATATAAAACATTTCTGGTACTTGTACTAACTAGGAGGATTAAAATGATAGTGTTTGTGATGAAGTTTAACCAAAATTGGTATATTGCAAAACTTAAATTATTACATATTAGATGCGAGAGTTCGGCAGATGTACACCAGCGGCGTGCTTACGGTCTTATCATAAAGTTGCTCAGTGTGAACTTGTGTTCAGATCTGATATAATAGGGTCTAGGGAGAGAATGCTGTCTGTCTCACTGGTTCACGATGTCGCCGGACTGGGTTAAGTGCACAAGAACACACTGCGGGTGGGAATACACTCTCTGTGATGAGTGACTGGCCTATAATCATCAGCCTGATAAAAATGTACTGAAGGGCGGTAACTGTACTTGTTTAACATCTGCAAATCCATTTTACGCATAGTACGCTGACACTTTGTGCTCCCTATATGTATGTAATAATATTGTTCTAACATAGGGAACACCAGTTTCTACCATTCGCTCATTCGCTAATTCATTCATCTATCGATCAGTCTAACAAACATTCGTCCAATCATCAGTCAAGTTAGCTAGTCAACCAATCAGTAAATTCGACTACCGTAATCTAATTCAAACACCAAAAACAAAACAGTTTACAGTCGACTCTCGTTATCTCGAACTCCAAGGGACTCTATAAAACACTTCGAGATATCCGTACTTCGACATATCAGATTTGCGGAACTGAGGAAAATAATTAATCGAACAAACACCTTAAGCAGAATGAATATGTAATTTGACTCCTAAGTTAAGAGGTATATTGAAAATATTGTGGAAAAGAGGAGAAATTGCTCCTAAGGAGCAATTTCTCCTCTTTTCCACAATATTTTGTTGCCTTTTGGTAGCGCTCTGTGTTAAAACAGGGGCCAGATTTTCACTTCGAGATAAGCGGTTATTCGAGATAAGCGAGTTCGAGATAACGAGAGTCGACTGTATATTCTTACAACATAGATACAGAGTATCAAAACACGACAAAGCAAAACACTCAAACTAGACATTACGAAAACGTGCCTATTCAAATATATTGAAAATTTTACCGCCAAAAAATGAAAATTTTCAGATAAAAAATTCTAATATTTTTCATACTTCTGCTCAAAACATAGATTGTGGGTACCCGTTAGAACCGCCTCGCCGGGCGGTTCTAACGAGTATCCACAATCTATGTTATTGAGCAGAAATAAGAAAATAATGTATATCCCTGTAAACCCCAGTTTTTCTATATAAAGGTGGGATTTAAGGGGGTCAAAATTATATAGGTATGTTTTCGTGATGATATTCATCACAATACAAATTATAATACAATGTAGCACAATACAACACCAACAAACATTTTCAATATAAAACATTACATTATAATACAACACAAAACAAAAAAATGCAACACAATACAAAACAGACACGTCATGACAATGAAAGACAAAGCCCCGCAAAGATGCTTTACAAAAATAGCCTAGGAAAATGCATAAAAATATAAAATATATGTGACTCGTCACGCGAAAAGAGACCTTCTGGGAAGTTACGTAATTCAACGTAAATGACGTTCGAAAATTATGTTCATGCTAACGTCATTTGCCGATAATTGGATTACTTTGTGTCTGAATTGGTCTCCATATTTTCTTATATAGGGCGAAATGGCCTTCTTTTTTCAAGATTATTAAAATGTTCTGATTTTTATAGTGTTCCCATTCGAGTTTTGTCCCTTGCTTGAGTGACATGCGCGGCGGAATTTAAAAATAAACAGTAAAAATGTCGCAATTGTCTTCCGCATCCGTGAAAGATCTGTTGCCTGAAGAAGACTGGAAACATCCCACATTAAATGCACACTTTAATTGCATTTAAACAATTACATAGTTTTCGAAGGACATAAATTTTAATGTTGTAAGTGTTTAACGACCTTATTACGTCACAAGTACCCCATTTGCTTACCAAACTTAAATAGATACGTGAGCACTACGTCATAATTTAATATCGATTATTATCATATATAGGTTACCAATGCAGAACCATATTAGTTTAATCATATTTTATTGCCAAATAATCATATAGCAAGTGGGTTGGAGAACCATACCAGCCTTGGTAGAATATTGGATACGTATTGCGCCTTCAGATCCTACGGTCCGGGGTTCAAACCTACCGTAAATATTTTTTTTCACGTTATTTTCTTTTATATTATTTTTTAAGAATATATTGCAAAACTAAAGAACACTGGAAACATTCCACGTTAAATGCACACTTTATTGCATTTTAATAATTGTCAATGTTTCACAAACTATTTCCAGCAAATAGAGGAAATTATGTTTTAAAGTATCATTAGAATCGGCACTCGGGCAAAATGAAGTGACAAACCAGTACCTAGCGACCATTTCGTTTGTCTGTTAATATGTGTATACAGTCTATCTCTGCCCACACAAACTCATTACGAAAAACACATGGACCCTTGTGACATGCAGTTGACTCTTTCATTTCTCCAAAACTAGGCGTAAAAAAAAAAAAAAATAATAATAAAAGCTTTGTTTCCGCTAACCCGACCGACCCTGTTTCAAACACCCGAATCTGCTATTTTTTTTATCAGTAAAAATGCAAAATAAAAAGTAAAGCACTGACCCTCAACAAAATACGTGTATTTCCATAAAATTACAGGCCCGACCCTGTTCTTTTCTGGAGAAAAAAAAAATGATTTCCTACCTACCGACCATTTTTTTCAGCATGTTAGCGGAAACACGGCTATTTTTTACGCCCTATCATTTATTTCTGGTGTTTTTTTTTCTTATTGATACTCCAAACATAGATTGTGGGTGCTCTTTAGAACTGCCTGATTGAGGCGATTCTATCGAGTACCCATAACCTATGTCTAAGAGCAGAAATAAGAAAAAATATTGTATACCCCTATGTCAAATATGTCAGCAAAATAACAATTTAATAATGTGTCATCAAAATAACAACTTAATAATGAAATCTGTCAACTGTTCTGAAGCTGAGAAAAGTGCCCAGCTTGTCAAACAAGAACAGCATTTAGCCTTTGCTAAAGAATGTCGTGACTATTATAAGCTGCAATGTGAAAATTCAAGTACATACTGGAATTCTGTGATAGAGGATGAAAAGCAGTCAGATGATGTGCTAGATAGAGCGTTACACATGTCCTTTGATTATGTCCAAAATGTGCTTATCCCCCACAGCCCCCAGCAAATCGGGCCTTTGTATTTCAAAACTCCTCGGAATTTGCTCCGAATCATTACCTAAACAAGTTAATTACCTCATTGATGAAAATGAGCTTACTGGCAAGGGAGCAAATGAGACTGTGAGTTCTTCATCATTATTTCAATTCTGACAACTCTGTTAAATGCAATGATCTGAGTCTCCACTGTAATAATTGTCGTGGACAAAATAAGAACAATGCTGTTGTCCAGTACATTTGTTACAGAACATTGAAGGGTTTAAATTCAAATATTGAGCTGTCGTTTATGTTGCCATACCATACGGGATTTGGTCCAGATTGGTGTTTCGGTTTGGTTAAATTGAAATACAAACATAGCTATAGAAGTTCTGTTTGACGGCTTCAGAACCTGGTGTAGTTTACGTTAGACAGTATCTATCTTCCCCGGAAATGAAAATCAACATTGTAAAGGATCAGAGTAAGGTTCAGGAACTGTTCACTGCTGAACCAGAAGTGATCCCGCCACCTGGTCTCAGCGCTGAAAGATCCTGATACCTCTACGAGAATGTCCGCCAACACTGTAAAGGTGACAATAATAAAGATATAACTTGCCCTAAACCCTCAGGGCCCAAACCACATTCTATGAAAGCACCATCACGAAAACATACCTATATAATTTTGACCCCCTTAAACCCCACTTTTATTTAATAAAACTGGGGTTTACAGGGGTATACATTATTTTTCTTATTTCTACTAAAAAACATAGATTGTGGGTACTCGTTAGAACCGCCTCGCCGAGGCGGCTCTAACGAGTACCCACAATCTATGTTTTGAGCAGAAATATGAAAAAATATCAGAATTTTTATCTGAAAACTTTCAGTTTTTGGTGGTGAAACGTTCAGTATATTTGAATAGGCGTGTTTCGTAATGACTCGTGTAAAAGTGATCAGCATTGAGCTCTAGAAATAGATATTACAGAATGATCATTGCAGCGCGTACATGAAAAGTATCTTTTACATGATAACAACTTGTTGATCCTGCAATTTTAATTGTTAAAACTTTCCAAAAGTGTTACCTTACATACTTAGATTTATTACATAAAGTCGCGATTATTTAGTGGATAACCTAATGTTATAAAAAAAACAACAAAAAACATATGACCACACGTGTAGTAACACATGATTACTGGCGGATACGGTCATGATCTCATCGCTTTATGATAAACAGAATCTTACACTCGATGGCTCGTTTCATAAATTTCATATGAAATGACCACAGTAGCCTCTATGTTTTTTTTTTTCATATTTTACATACGCTTATAAAGTTTTTCCGATATTCACCATTCAATGCATTTAGCAATACAAAACAGAGATGATTGAACAATAAACAATACAAGAAAAATCTTTTAGAAATCTAAATTGACTGAAGTTTAAAATCTTTAGGGTTTTATTTTTAGTTTTGCCATTAAATTTTGTCAAACAGCCTTGATGTATCTGCGCACCGTTGAAACATAGTTGAGATGCTGGACACGTATTACGGTTTGTGACGCTGTCAATTTATCAACATGTCCCCTTGTCATGATTTCTACACTTATATCAGTCTCGTAAAACTACTTTGAACAACATGGAAAATAGTAAGTAGGAACCTTTTTTTTTTTTTTTTATCTTTATACATATTTGTGAAACGTAATAGTGAGCTATTTAAATTTTTCGTATACCATATAAGCCTCATAGCGAGAAAACTAGTCTCATTACGAAAACACGCCTATTCAAATATACTGAAAATTTTACCACCAAAAAATGCAAATTTTCAGATGAAAAATTCTGATATTTTTCATATTTCTGCTCAAAACATAGATTGTGGGTACTTGTTAGAACCGCCTCGACGAGGCGGTTCTAACTAGTACCCACAATCTATGTTTTAGAGCAGAAATAAGAAAATAATGTATACCCCTGTAAACCCCAGTTTTACTATATAAAAGTGGGGTTTAAGGTGGTCAAAATTATATAGGCACGTTTTCGTGATGTTAGGGTTTCCGATCAGGCGAGACAAAAACCAGCCTGCTCAGTCTCAGACGCCCTTAAGTGACATGAACTGGTTTGGCATACAGTCGCCTAAGCAATCATACTATCAGAAAAGCGAACAACAAAGTCGCTGATCAGTATGCAGAAACGCATGCTGATCAGGTCGCGCCTTTGTTCTTCGCACATGCAATTTACAGAGTTTCTCACGAAGAGGCTCAAAATCGGTTCACTCCACAGCTGCAGACGACAACAGTATGCCAGATATCCCAAAGAAATACCTAATAATGATTTAATGTTGAGGAAATAAATCTATTATTGTTTTGAAATGCCTTTCAGATGTTTTCTTTCATTAGCACCTGTTACTTTACTGGTAACAGTTCGGTGACATAACTTATGATGTCGAACGTTAATACGTTTAGAGTACCTATGTTTAAGATAGTATAAGTCTGAAACCTTTAGAAGTATTTTATTTTCTTTGGTGTCAATTTGTTTCAAAAATTCCAACATATTTGAAAATATTAATAACCCATTTTCGCCAAAAATTCCCAGAAGGTCCCTTTTCGCGTGACGGGTCACAATTATAAGACATTGTAGCCTTACAGTTCGCTATTATATTTATTAAAACCACAATCATCAAGGAGCACAGTATTTATTTTATACTATAAAACAATGTAGCAGACCAGTGTGAAACATATCTTAAAAAGAGTCTAAATAAAAACTAGCGCTTAATAAATATCATCTTTGTAAATCAGTTCTTACGTTAAAATTCCTACTGTTACAACAGAGCATAATAAGCTATATGTAGGAATAGATTGAATAATAAAGCACAACTAATTAAATGCTTACTAGTATCACTCAAATCAATGATTTTGTTTGTTATTTATCTTTTGTTTTTCTATTATTCTTTTCTTCTCATTACTTTGCTTTAGCTTGTCTTTTATTCTGTCCCTTTCTGGTTCGACCGATTCCCACAGACTATTACCTAACATTGTAATAAGATTTAACGACAAATATTTGGACATGCTCAGGTAGCACTAAAAATCTGTGATGCCCCTGACTTGCCAGCAAGACTATTGTTTATCTCTGCTAATTGCTGTCAGCAAAAATGTGTGGTAAATTAAATTCCGATAGTCTTGGTGGCATTCTGGACGTATCGCAGACATTAGGTTTGGGTGTTAGGAAATCTTTGACGCATAAAAAAATCACCTACTTTTCCTTCTACATAGGCAACAACACATACAACTTTGTCTGTATGAGTCTTATAATGGCTTTACAAAGGAGAATTCAGTTATACAAAACTACAAGATACCCTTTCAAAAGGTACAAACCAACTCGGAACAATAACCAGCATGTCACGCTGAACTGTATATTTGTTCTGCTATTCACTAATTTCGCTCTTTGGCTTTTGGCGCTTCTCCTTACATCAGAACCCGGATCCAGATTCTGTCGAAAGCCTTTCTGATTCTAGCACACTAAGTTCTAAAAGTTCAATTGAATCTTTCAGTAATCATCTTACCATCATGCATCTGAATACACAAGTCTCCTTCCAAAGATGGACATGATTAAGGCAGAAGCACATGCATATGACATACTCTTTTCTGAGAGCTGGCTAAAACCTAAGTTCAAAATAATAGTGTATCTATTGAAAATTTTATGCCGCCTCGCAGAACAGACAGGTGTGGCCGCGCGGGTGGCGGTGTTATAGTGTATGTCAGAGACTACTTTTCATGCAGAAGTCGACATGATTTGGAAATCAGAGGCCTAGAAGCCGTCTGGGTTGGGATCCTAGTCAATGGGCCTTTTGGTTCAGGAGGTTCAACATAGGTTTTTAAGATGGCGGCCATGTTGGATTTCAAAGCCAGCGATTTCGGCAATTTTTAATCCACAAGTCACCCTGATACTATCTACCAAGTTTCGAGTCAATATAAAAAGTCAATATTAACCTTTAGGCTGCTAATCACGACTATTGTCGCACTGGGCGGGTCTGCCAACTCTAAAGCCTGTCGAACTTACTATATACCACATGCAACCATTCAGAGCAAGTGTTCCCATTCAGGAGTGAACCTACTTTCATACAAACACGCCACTTTTCATTAGACAGTCAGGTGCTGGATTTTACCCCCACTAAAAAGACCGAGAATACCAAATATCAAGCTGCCATTAATTTCAGCATTCACTTCAACAGATTGATCACGATTTTCTGGAAAAAAAAGCCAATAACACCTGAATCATTTCCAGTGAGGAAGAAGTAGGAATAACAGTAGAACCTTTGTATGTCACTTGTTTCATTCGCAATAGTACACAATAGGCGCTGGTCCCTTGTAAAAAAAAAAAAATGTTTGTTTCTTAAACAGTTCCCGGTTTACACGTGACTCTCACGTGACTTTCTATTCACGTGACCATCCCTTCTCCGGTAAAATGGCCAGCTACGATCGGCAAATTGTATGTGAAAATTCCATGTAATTCGAGGCAAAATTAAGGGAGTAATGACTTCTCGAGTAGAGGTACCCCCTCTTACAGGCTTGATTCATTTTTTTCTTAGCAGCCTAAGGGTTAAATTTTTAAGATGGCGGCCGAGGTGGCCATCTTGGATAAACGATCGGAACGATTTTAGCTGTCTTTTTATCAACAAGTCACCCCGATATTTCCTATCGTTTCCAGTCAATCAGTACTTCGGTTCAAGAGAAGAAGTTCAAAATAGCTTTTTAAGATGGCGACCACTGCGGCCATCTTGGATTTCCAATAGGACCTCTTTTAGTTTATTTTGATCTTCCAGTCACCCCAATTCTTTATATCAATTTTCAGGTCGATTTGCCTTTCAGTTCCAGAGAAGAAGTTTAAAATATATTATTAAGATGCCAGCCACGACATCCACCTTGGTTTCCCGATAGGAACGATTTTAGCTGTTTCCGAGCTACAAATCATGTCGATACTTCCTACCAAGTTTACAGTCAATCGATCTTTTGGTTCACAAGAAGTTCAATATAGATTTTCAAGATTGTCGTCGTGGCGATTTCCGATCGGAACAATTTTAGATATTTTTGCTTTACAAGTTGCTCCAATACCAAGTTTCAAGTCAGCTGGCTAAGGGTTGTAAGAGAAGTAGTCATTTAAAGCAAATCTTCGACGCCGCACGACGTTCGACACACGACTGCCGGCGGATATTTATTTAATAATTATTTATTTAATTATATAATATTTCAAGAGGCATGTGGCTCTCATAAAATACAACATATCACAACATATGTACCTATATACATTAAAAATGGATTTGAGATGCTTATATGCAATTTTACGGGTTATAGTAGAACAGCTCTTTCTCCATCATAGACTAACATCGTTTTGCTATAACAAATGCAGAAAAAAAATGTATGCTAAAATGCTGATAAAATACAATAACCAGGAGCACATAAAAGAAATTAAAATTATGATTGCAACATAAGTCTAAAATATTTAATTTTAAGAAATGAGTCCTTTTAAAAACATTAAAGGATGGAGCCATTCTGGCTGGGTCAGGTAGGGAAATCCAGAGTTTTTGAGCCGAACAAGAAAATGACCCGTCACACCAGTCCTGAATTGAGGAACATTCAAGTTGCGGGTTTCAGATGTCCTTAGTGTTCTGACATATTTTTCCGCGACTGGCATTGGCTTAAGTAGATTAGACTGACCAAGCACAATAGCTCACCTGAGCATGAAGTGCTGAAGGTTAGCTAAAAAGACAATAACGTCACCTGAGCGCAAAAAGTCAGTAACTCCTTATATATTTTAATGGGTTACTGACTTTTTTGCGCTCAATAGACGATATGTTGTAAAATCTTGCTTTAGTGTTCTAAAAGTTGCAATATGATGTGGTATTTCCAGATGCAAAGCAATGCCTCACGCCCCGTTTTAAGGGGACTAGATAGTTTTGGTAGATTTTCCACCATTTCGTATAAGAGCGATAACGTTTGTTACTTCCTGTCTGATTCCTGCACACCAATCCCCTTATGAAAAGGGGTCCACCCTACATGGAAAGAATTTGCTTCCGTGGGGAGCACCTTCTTCCCTTTAAGAGTAGAATCCTTTTTAGACAGTTATCTTCCTTGAAACTGTAGCCTTTCTCTGTAAAATAAACGCACCGTATAGACAATACAAGTATTAACTTTTTTTTTTTTTTTTTATAAAAGTTAACAGGGGGTTTAGCTTCATCATATACATATACCCTTATTATCACATGACCGTCAAGTTATTCAGTGAAATAACACATGTCATAAAAGTCATAACCACACGTGTAATGACACCTGCAAGGCTTCCCATTGGGTAGCCTAATTACCCTCATTAATGTTCGTATTACTCCGCTTATTGATAGCAACCAAGAATGTGTTTGCGTTCGCCAATACAACTTTTACTTTTGGAACAGCTCCTGCCTTCAATTTGAGATGATTTTGAGATGAACGATAAATGTCTGACCTATGGAGGGGGAAGACACAAAACAATCAAGATGTGAATAACACGGCTACCAGAAATATTCATGGTGGTTAAAATTCGATGGTTTCCGGCAACAAATTTGGAAGCACTTTCAACATCGATATCCTCAAACCGTCAATGAAAAAAAAAGTCATCTCCTCTCTTGGAGGATGACATGACTCAGACAGTCAATAAATTAGTCAAATTAAAATCCAAACTACAGTTAAATGTTTTATAGTCTTCCAATTTGTCATTTACTTGAGTGTGTCAACCACTGTATTGATCAAGATCAATGACCTTTAAATACAACAGCTGACTGTGGGGGATTTCCCTACTGATTCTCAGTGACGTATTGATTTGCTAACTGACGTTGTTAAATGGAATATTTAATTTTGAATTGATTTATTCAAATGAAATATTTATTAGCTCAAATAAAAATCATCATTATTCCTTTCAGTTAACGAAGTAATAAATGGCATATTTATCTTGTTTCTAGTTTCAGTACTTATCAAATAATATACGAACTATTTTTGTTGGGTAGTACTATTGGATCCTTGGTAGTGAGTTGTTCCCCTTAGCTATGGAAAGCCATTATCTAAATATTTTTTGTGCATTATTTGTCATCAGAAGGGCCATGCGATGCACAGAATCTTACATTCGTGGTCATTTAATATGAAATTTATGAAACTCGTTGTGTAATTTCGATATTTTGCTCGCCAGGGCTCGCAAAATACCGAAATTACCCAAACTCGTTTCATAAATTTCATATTAAATGACCACTCATGTAAGATCCTCTATTAACGCTTATACGGAAATTTACGACATATGTATAAAGATCCGTTGAACTAAAATCCATTGAACTAAAGTAAATGACTTCATTTACCTTCCGAGTTTTGGTTCACTCCGAACTATTAAATTTACCTCTAACGTGTACACAAATAATAGGTGCCACGGACTTTGTCTTGTGACAGTTACTATTTATCACTATTATCCTGTGACTTTTTCAACATTCTGACTATAGCAGATCACTAGATGGGGGAGTTTTTGGCTAGTTTTGGCTGATTCGACAATGTAATGCTTTATTCTAATGCCACAGATACTCTCTGGACATGTTCATTTCAGAGTTACAGGGTGTCTGAATTGCTTGTTTGTATCATTATTTATGATAGAGATTTCTGTACCTTATACAGTGTAGATCAGACGCCGCGTTTTGCGGCGTCTGATCTAGATCTATAGCGCTTACCACTGTCCCTTTTACGGGACGCTATGCATAATTAGGTTAATAATATACCCGAAAGAGGCCATATTTTGGAGAATTTAACTTTTTATGATTTTCTATTCGTTATCAGGTACACGACTACTATGTCAACAGTTTTGGTAGCTAATTTCGCTTAAGCTGGGTTCGGTATAATTCCCGTGTTTGATGTGTGATTGCCAGGGCGACGCGCAATAAAGCAGCACATGGCGAAAGCTACTTACTACATCTCTTTGTTTGGTCTAAAAATGTTTTTACTTGCGAAAATAGATGCGCACCTTTGGCACATTGGTAACGCTTTGGAACATGTTTATACGTTTGATGTTTTTTCACGGACTTTAATTCTTTAATTATTCTAGAAACATTTTTTTACAAAGTTGACATTTAAAACATTGATTTTTGCCCGTGTTCTTTTTTTGTTTGTCTTTTACAAAGTCGTTTATGGTTATTCAGTCTTATACATATCTTCTTACATTTAGAATATTCCTTATCGGGCCCGTTTTTTTTGATGCCTTCTCATACTCTGCTTGCTTGAAAATGACTTTTGAAAAAGTTCACATTCAAATGTTTTTCTGTTATGTACCGATTTCCTGTGCTAGTACAATGATGATTTTGACTAAAGGAATAGTCTACATAACTCACCTATTACAAAATGTTCTCCTATGTTAACAGGAGTCCTCATGTGAGCACTGAGCTAATCTTTTCTGAAAAAGAAAAAAATATCTTTGGTGCATGTAGTGCAGTGATGTGACTTGTCTGCATGCCTCTCAAGACACATATCCCTAGGCACTGCCATCTGCGCAACTGCTTCTCGAAAAGTTCACAAGCAATATATCAAGTTTGTATTATACATTAGTAATTTATACGTGTGCTAAAATGAATTGTAATACAACGGAATTTCGCAGTTATCCGCTTACAAACTGCACATAGGCCTTTGTTTGTTTAAACAATGATGTATAAATGATGCACAGCACTTGCGGCGACACACAATGGTGTAAATTGCTTGTCTGCATTTGCAAGTTGTAACCCTTACTAAGAATACAAAGAGTAAAAGTAGCAGTTATTTTATTGTTAAATAGCTCACTGACAGCAGTAGCGACGAAAATAAAAAAAAGTACCACAATGCATATTAAGCACATACACACAGGCAACTAATTGATTACCATATATACTTGTGATAGAGCTACATATTTCTGCTCTCGATATGCCATGCCACCGAATGAATACCAAGCATTTTCAAGGAATTGCTTATTTTTCAAGTTTTTCCCCATTTGACACACCTCTGAGTGAAAATAAGCGATCAGCCAGCCATCCAAAATAATTTTAAGAATAGCTAAATAATAAAGAAACAGTCTGAACACAAAACTATTGAAATATACCCTAAAATTCAAAGCGAGCATCAAAACAAAGTCACTGTTGAAATCCGTACTGCTCGGCCGAAAATCAAATTTCTCGGTCGATAGCAACTTTACGCATTACCGGCTCAGTCTACAGGACAGGTAGCTTGTTTTGGTATTACCCCCGTGTTTATGGTAATACAAAACTGAAAAATGTATCATATATCGCTGGAAATATTTGGTTGTTATCGCCTTTATTATGGCCGTTTCGATTGGAAATGGTGACAGTTGACCGCACTAGGGTGGTGACCGGTGATAAGAGTTGAAATATATAGGAAATCAAATAGGAAGGAATTAAAAGTGACCATTGTGTGGAAGTGACCATTGTATGTAGGTGACCCGAAGTGGTAGGACAGTATATTCATAAAAATTGGTTGCAAATGTGACATTTTGAATACATCATCTGTCTTCAGACATATGCAGCTAGGCGAGCCGAAAACCAGCCATTTGATGTGTAGTGGATCGAGGAGGGCCATCCCACTAACACACCTTACAATTTATTTGTACAGTACAGTATAATATTCAAGCAATTAGGTATCTTGCATCAATTACTTGCTAAGTCCCACTGTTGCTTCCTGGATACAAGATCAAGAACACCTAGCAACCTATTTTCAGCAGTGAGGCAAACACCACGTTTATACCATATTCATCTGAACAGACATATCAATACTTTCAGGTATGGGACTGGTGGACTGATAAAAAATGAATTCTAGGTAAAAAATCTGAAAAACCCCTGTCACCCTTTCCAAAAATGTCATTTTTACAATTTTCAGACAAAAACAAGTAATTCTGCAGAACATATTTTGAAACTAAAACATCTGAAGTCTGCCAAAAATCTGAAAAGTCTCATGCCTGTTAACTTTGAAGAAAAGACTAATAGACATATTTAATGATATGCTAGACTTTTTAAGATTTCATATATTAATTAGGTGCCCTTTGTTCAGACAAATATGGTACCATTTTACTGTATATATGTAAACAAAATTGTATAATATTCCACTCCTCACTCTTCTGCCCATGTTACATACACATACTATATAATACTGTTTTATAGTCAGCATTACTGGTTATTATCTGTACATCTGAGTTTGGAGAGATAAGTTATAAAAAAAAAAAAAGGTTCTGTCACCTGGCATGAGGTTGTTTTTTTTTTGCTGATTAGGAATTTCTATAAATGTATGAATTAGGCAATTGCATGCGAAGAGTTTTCCAAGCTATTAACAAACTGTTCATATTTATTTTCTAATATTGCAATTCTCTCATTTGTACAGTACAGAAGCTTAAGTTTACATTTCAGGGCTGTGATATTTAGATAAGCTTTTGTACATCTACAAAAATAGATATAATATTTAATTTCCAGTAAAATTTTTTGTTCTACTATGCTTGTCTTGTTATCTAATACTACCCAAAAATGATTGTTTCTGTGTTTTAAAGTTATGTTATTACTTTCACACCAGTGTTTAAAATCATACATTTTGTTTTGTGTGTGCTCACAGTCCCATAGCAAATGTTCAACATTTTCAGGTTCTTTAGCACAGAATGGACATGTAGGGTTGTTTATTAACTTTATTTTGTGTAGATATTTATTAGTAGCTAGTATATTATGATTGACACGTGACTGAAACCACTGTAACTCTGTGTTATTTGTTATTTCAAGTGGCCTTTTGTAATTTTTTTCCATTCTTCTTCACTGAAGTTATTTTTTTTATTCCATGCTATCTTACCAGCAGGTGTTTAATTATTAGAATTTAATATGTTATACATATCTTTATTGCTTTTTTATTTCTCATGTATGTATGCAGTCCAAATGATACTATAGGATTTTGTAGCTTTTCATTAATAGTATTTGTTTTGAGCCTTTTCTTCCATTCTTTAATTGTATTACATAGGCCGTGATACTGCAAGAAATTATTCTTATATTAAATAGTTCCTTTACCTCGTGATAGGTTAACAGATAACCATTTTTTCCTGTAACATCATTTATAAGTTGTATTCCTCGTTCATAACAGGTTTGATAATAAATACTGGTATTTGCCACCTTTATGTTCTTATTGTAAAATATTGCACTAGCTTGAAATTCATGTATTTTTTTAGGTTGATTATTCGACTGTAGTTCAATATGTGCATTAAACACATCTAACCAAAATTGATTTTTAATGTTTTTTTTTTTTTTAATATTTTTGTTAAGTACTCTGTACCGCAGTCTAAAAAGTTATGCATATTTATATGGTTTCCTATAATTTGTGTCCATTTATGCTTATCAAAACAAAACCGTCAAATCCATGTTGTTTTTAAGGCATTTATAAAAGCCTTGGTATTTATCATCTTTAATCCCCCATCCAGATAGTCTTTGCAAATAACAGAACGTTTTATTCTAGCAGTACCTTCCCAAAGAAATGTAAAAAAGAATATGTCATTTATTTCTTTCATTATTTTTTCACTTGGATTTGGTAGGGCTAAAAATAGGTGATTTAAGCATGGAATTAAGAGAGATTTTATTACAGTTATTTTGCCTAATGGTGTTAAGTGTCTGCGTTGCCAATTGTGTATTTTACTTTTTAATAATTCAATTTAATTTTGTAATTTATTTCATTTACCTTATTTAAATCTGTGTCAAAGATAATTCCCAACGACTTGAATCTATTAGAACCGCACTGTCATTTCCATCTTGTCTTTATTGTTTCTGTGCTATACTTTTTTCCCTATCCATATGAGTTGTGTTTTCTAAAAGTTTACTTTAAGCCCTGATATTTTTGCAAAAAATTCAAATTCATTTACTGTTTCTGGTAATGAGTTTTCTGATCCATCAAATATTAATGTTGTGTCGTCAGCAAACTGTACTAATTTAAAATCATTTTAATCCCTATGATTTTTTCATTATTTCTTATTTTATAGCTAATATTTCTGCACAAAGAATAAAAATGTAAGTTGATATTGAATTCCCTTGTTTGCAGCCACGTTCCAATCTAAATGGCGAAGAGAAATTACCTCCCTGATTTAGCTTAATAGGGGTATTTTGTAGGAAAACTGAAATCTTTTTTTCGTTCGTCTGTCGATCATTACTGCCAATGACCAATCCTTATCAACTGTGTGATGTGTTATTATTTGTGTGTTTTAAGATGGCTGATAAGACCAATCTTAGCTCTAAACTGCCTGTTGCAGATAGAACAAGAGAGGTCTGAGGAAGAAAGCTCTGTTGGCGATGCCTTAGCTCTGGCTTTCCTCTGTGTACGTTTCTGCTCGGCTTTGTTGATTCTTTTTGCTTCGTATTCACCAGCTCCCCTTTTTATGAAGCCTCGCCACTTTGTACGATCTTGTGCAATCTGTTCCCTGATTTAGCCTAATAGGGGTGTTTTTTTAGGAAAACTGAAACCCACTTTTGAATTGAAGGCCCCCCCCCCCCCACAAAAAAAAATAAAAAACAACAAAAAAAAAAAAAAAAAAAAAGAAAACAAAAAAAAAAAACAAAAAAAAAAACAAAAAAAACATGAGTACTTTATGAATAAATGCACATGACTGAGAATCAAATGCTTTCTCAAAATAAACGAAAAGTAAGAGCCCTGCTATATTTTTTTCCTCCACAAACTGCATTAAGTCATAAACAAGTCTTTTGTTTTCACCAATATACCGCCCTGATATAAATCCGGACTAATCTGTATTTATAAGTTTGTTATAACAGTTTTTAATCTGTTTGCAATACCTGCTGAGGCTAACATATCTTGTATTTAAAAGACATATTGGCCTATATTTGGTAAGCAGCAATCTAGATTTATTTTCTTTTGGTATAAGAGTATTTATGCATTCTTGTTGAGAAACAGACAGTTCCTCGATGTTATAACTGCGGATTTTCCCTCTCAGTACAAAGACTACCTAGCTGCTTCCAAAAACTTTAAAGAATTTACATGAGAAACCATCTACTCCTGGACTACGATTACTTTTCATATTTTTAAAGCAGTTGTAAGTTCAGACAAAGCTAAAAATCCTTCAAGTTTCTCTGACTCATCATCATTTAGTTTGGAGGTGATATACTTATTTAAATCTGTATTTCAGTCAACATTAACACGGTTTTTTTCTTTAGAAGAATATAAATTTTTCTATAATAATTCTATTTCATTCATGATTTTCTTTTGGTCATTTATTATCTCTCCCTTAGCAGTTTGAAGTTTTGGAACAATTTTACTCATGAAGCTATGTGATTCTGGTGCACAAAAATATTTTGTTGGTTTTCCCCCTCTACTATATTAATTGCCCTTGATCTGATTACTGCTCCTACTACTTTTCTTTTCTTTAATCATATAGATCTGTTTTCATGCTTTCAAATTTTTCTATATTATCATTACTCAAATCCTGCTCCAGTTTACAGATGTTTGATATTAGTTTATTTTCTTTTTCATCACACTGTTTCTTTTTATGACTTGAATAGGATATGGATTTTCCCCTTAATTCCATAAGTAAGGTGTCTAAAAATAACATGTCATTTATAGTGAACTATAACTCATTGTCTGGTATGTTGTTTAAATTATCTAAATTATACACTGGTAATGTATATTGACATTTTACTTCCATTTTTTATTTTTACTTTTTATTGCCTCAATGTAATTTATGTCATAGTGTAATGAATTATTATGTTTCCAAAAAGGTTTTCCTTTTTGGAAATCGTTAGAGCAAATATTTATACAACTGCTGAATGATCAGGTCGATAACTATTTTCTATCTTGCAACCATTTAAAGAAGTCAATAAGCTTTCAGATATAAGAAAAAAAAATCAAGTCTGGTCTGTTGGAATGCATGCTTTCTTCTCCAAGTTTATCGCTTAAGGGATGGGTGTAAATCTCTGAAGGGGTCAACTAAATATATTTCCTGGACGATTTCAAGAACTGTTTCCCTTGCATTTTTATTATTAACATCTGAGAAGGCCTGCGGTTTGTGACCCTGGACTTTTCTCTTACCTTTTTTTATAATTACAATAATCCATAGTAGAGTCAATAACTAGGTTAAAATCTGCACACCAAATTATGTGTTCATTACCTATTTCTTCAATTTATTTGGCTATATTTTGGTAGAATGATACATCATCGTGCTGGGCCATAAATAGTTGCTAGTTGCTAATGTAATTCTATTATTGTCTATTGTAACATATAATATTAAACAATTGCCATTAGGGTCAGGTATATAACTGTGTACTTTAAATTCAAAATTTTTATCAAATAAAATTGCTACTCCTCTTGAATTAGATTTAAATAAGCTGAAATAACAATCATTACCCCATCTTGCCCTCACCAATTTTTCATCTGTCCCAGAAGTAAAATGAGTATCTTGTAGGCAGTAGATCTGATAATGTTTTTGCTTTAAGTACTCTAATATGTCAGTACGCTTGGGGAGTTGCCCAATACCTTGTACATTTAAAGTTAAAATTTTAATTTCTACCATAGTCAAATGTATTTTTATATCTGTAATAAAGGGATTTAATATTCTCAACACTAACAAACAGCTTGAAACTTGCCTCATGCCAGTAGCTAAAGCTAGTGACAGGGAAACAGAAATAGAAAGAAAATATAAAAGCATGAAAGTTGTGATATTTCCTTAAAAACATGTAACAAACAAATAAAAAAACTGGGCTTTTGTGCAATTCAGCTGTATATATTGGCGTTTCAGTTTTAAATTATACTAAGTGAGTACAGATAGTATGTAAAATACTTACAGGTAAGGCTGTGAGACAATTTAAAAAAGGATTAGTATACCGTTTCTAGCCTATTAAGACACTGTGCATTTATTTATTTTTACAGAAATAATGAAAAGAAAGTTATGTTAATCTCTACTTTATAAACACACTTCTTAAAGAAAGACAAGCTAATATACACTGAGTGAGGTATCTGATAATACTTCTACATTACTATTATTATTATTTTTTTTCAGATATCATTATAAAAGTATATATTGTGTGACTCCACTAATACTATGTCGAGGCTACTCCAATGGAGCTCAGCAAAATAGGACTTTAAATCCCATTAACTAGATACAAATAGAGGTGGGGGAGGGGCGGGGGTGGTGGCTATAAAAAGACGCAGAAATTGTCTAACTGTGCGCTTATAGGTATATGTTCAGTATTTAGATCGAACATGGTATATACACGTAAAACAAACATACACACATGTACAACATACGAGCGTACATACATACATACATACATACATACATACATACATACATACATACATACATACACATGTACACATACACATACATATACCTTCACAAATAAATCCATATACATATATACACACAATTCTGTTGGAGCTACCTATACCTTTCTATGTTTTTTTTTCTCTTTGTTTTCGTTTTTTATGTTTTTATTTTTATAATATTTTTATATTAGTACTTATTAAGAATAAATAAACCAAAAGCAAAAAGAACAAATCAGACTGTATGAAGAATGAATGTCATATTGCAGAGTACTTCTAAGACAAAGGAGAATTGAAGAAACAGAAGAATTAAAGTATTCATTTACTGCCTGATAAGTCTTATCTTAAAGAAAAAAAACATATTGAGGATTTTCCATCAGGAAGATGCCAATATACAAGTCTGTTTTTCTGTGCTCTTGTCGAAACGAAACACAAGAGCAATAGTTACAGACTGAATATTACTCGTACATTAAATAATGATAATAATAATATACATAAATATATAAACGTTGAAAAGCAGAGAGAGCCAACTTCCATTTTAAAGTTAGTGGCTTTCTGATTCTTATCTATAACCCCATGGCTTGGTAAGGAATTTTAAACATTTTACTTATGAATAGATATATACTCCAACATAAGATTTACTTAACCCTTGTCATGCTGAATAAACCAAGATGCCACGCCTTTTCTAACC
Organism: Anodontia alba; assembly: GCA_964016985.1. Taxonomy (NCBI): domain Eukaryota; kingdom Metazoa; phylum Mollusca; class Bivalvia; order Lucinida; family Lucinidae; genus Anodontia; species Anodontia alba. Next base: position 85,604,685 of record OZ024823.1, read on the forward strand.
CTCAGCTAACCAGACCACGATCCAGATTGCTGATATAAATGCTCATACTTAGTAGCAAAAGCAGTGCAGACTCAGATCAGTTGGCTTCTTCAGGATCTACACTGTTTGCATCTGGATCTTCACTGTTTGCAAAGGCAAGGCGTGTCCGGGTTCAGCAGGACTAGGGTTAAGTATTTTACATACCGTACCTCTAAAAAAATTGTTCAACTACTACACATAAAATAAACAAATAAATAAATAAATAAATAAAAAGTGACGTCATCGGATAACTTTGACCAGGCAACTATATTGAGGCTACCATAATGAGTATACGAAAACACCGTATTCCAGAGCCGCGTTGGTGGGGCTATTATAATTGTACTGTAGCCCTGTACAGCACAGTTTACCCCTTCGTCCCTGAGTTTCTAAAGTAGATTTTTAGCTTCAAATCCAGACATTCCATTGAGCAAACAAGCCTAAGTGATGGTTAGACAAAAAAAAAACAAAAAAAAACAAAAAAACAATGCAGATCCAGATTATTCAGCTCATTACTCGCCATCTCATCTGGAGCTACATGTTTTGTTAGTCATTGATATTAGCCTGCAGGGTTGAAAAGGTTAAAGGGCCTTACATTGATAACAGCAGCCACCTACCCTGCTGCATGAGCAAGGTAACATTTTCTTCATACATGTAGTACTGTGAAAAGGTGCAAAACATTACAAAAAAAAAAAAAAAAAAAAAACAAACAAAAAAAAAAACTGAAAGTTTTCAGATAAAAACTGATATATATAGAGGCAGTTCGTACAAGCACCCACAGTCTACGGCCCCGAGTAGAAATAAGATAAAACGATGTATATTCCTGTAAACCCAAGTTTTACAATATAAAAGTGGGGTTCAAAGGGGTCAAAATTATTAAGCCATGTTTTAATTGTGAACATTGCCGGTCTCAGTGGCTCAGTTGGATGCGCCGTCGACAGGAGACAAGGAGGTCGCTGGTTCATCCCCCCGCCGAGGTCGGCAACATTCTTTCGTGGAGATTAACCACGAAATATTTTCTATGGACATTCTCTCCTTTCCGCTGATTCAAGAAGGGCAGTTGTCAGTTTCTGGCGAAAGAATGTGCACAATACTGGTTAACCGCTTAGAGGACTAAGCCTGACCAGTAAACGTGTGGTTAGGTAAACTGACCGCGCTCGACATGACCCCACTGGGTTGACTGGGCCGTAAAACCTCAACACAAACAAACATTGTGAACATTACAAGTGGTCTAATAGACCTCTTATCTTGGTATCAGCTAGAGCTATAAATAGACTATAAATAGACGTTTACTATTTATAGGTTAATAGTTATGAAGTATAGTCAATATCAGATATTACCATATATACTTATTTTATTGCACACAAGTTCCAAATACTCATACACTTTATCATGTGCCATTGCAAAAAACTTAATGTGATTCACCACCCATCCCTGCTCCAAAACACAGATCATGACCCCCACTGTATCCGAAAACGGTGAGGCAGCTCACTCATACCATGAAAAAACACATAGCGTGGGTGTCTAATTGAAGCGCCTCACTAAGGCGCTTCCAGGTAACACCACTATTACACGCCCCTTTGCAGACATAAAAAAAACAAAAAAAACAAAAAAAAAAAACAACAAAAACAAACACATCTTTTAGTAAAAAAGTACCTTATCTGGAGCTATGCGTTATCTAGAGCTATGCGAATCCTTCTGTCTGAAACTAAGAGAAACTGTATTGCATCTAGTAAAAGACTCCTTTCACAGTTTTATATAAAGAAGTAATAATAGTTTGGCATGTTTCTTTGAATACTAAACATTTAACAGCTATGGGCAGATTCAGCAGGCATCAAACCGATGACATCCTTCTCATCTCCGTCATGAAAGTAACAGGATCAGACACTTCATGCAAACTGTCTCCTGAGGAGACAATTCGCATAAAGTGCCAATCCCACCCCCTATAAAAATTAAGAAAACTATTCAAGATGCCCTGAAATTTTACCCAAAGAAGAAACAGGATCCGACATTTTTTACCCAGAGAAGAAAAAAGGATTTCATTTGTGGTCAATATAAAAGGTGAAGAAATGTGATCAAATAGCCCGAAATGTGACACTTTGTAGCCGAAAGGAACTGATATGTTTCCTTTTACTTCATGAAAACATATGCCATGGAAACTCATTAGAAGGGCCTCGGCAAGGCACTTCTAATGAGTACCCAGAACATATGAGTTCATGGAGCAATAAGAAAAATATTATTTTGGATACCGCTCCTATCAATCTAAGCTATGTATAAGTACCTGGAAGAGGACTAAAACAAGAATGAATACAGAGCTCTAGATCGTAGATAAGAGGGGGAAAAGGTTATTTCAGCATTGATTTTTGTATGCTACATTTTTGTCTGGTATTTTAAGAGGGGTTGGGAGGGGTGGGGGGGTGCGTGGGGGAGAGGGGGGGGGGGTAAAATGCTTATTGTGCCAAAACCTTATCTACAATCAGTCGGTTTTCAAAACAGATGATCTACTATGAAATTCAAGCCGATTCAAAACACGATATGCTACCCTAGTAACCCTATTCTACCCAACCTTTCTTTACCCTCTATAACCCTCACTTCTCTACCCAGCCATACATACTCCTTTTGTCAAGTTCTTTTTTGTATTCACATGTGCTTTCTGGTATGCGTTTTAGCATTTAGATGCTTTCCAGTATTTATATGGACCCTAATTTATCACCAAATACCAAATGTATGTGTTTTTCGATCATTTGTCAAGTCCTTCAATCATACGATAAAACTTATTTAAGTATTTAGTCACATAAATATTCTCAGTTCCTATTCAAACCCTCTGGACAGCTAGTGAAAGACAAATTACAATTTTACATGGATTATTGCGAAGTAGCTTGAGACTTTTAGTTTCTGAAAAACATTTCAAGTCCACTGAATGTTGCTGTTGCACACAAACGTTTCATAACAGTTTATAATGCATTATAATGCATCTACAATGGTCAGTATGATTCAGCCTTTTTTTTTTTCTTAATCTGTCACGGTACTATCAATATGGAAACCTTCATTCACCATACACAAACTAGGTTCCGGCGTGTAAAGATCAAACTAAAACACGAAACATATTGTGATTATATTGACTTTCACATCATACTAATTATCGCCTTAATTACAGTGCCATTTAAGTTTGTCTTATGGCACTTACTGATGCAAACATATTGCCAGATCCACATGTATACGGTAACTTTAGGACTATTTTCCTCTTCAACATACAGGAGTATTTTCCATGTTAGTCTAACTAAGCAGTTCCGCGTTGTTTTTTTTTTTTTTTTTTTTTTTTGTTCGTTTTTTGTTTATTTTTGTTTTTGTTTGTAAACTTTAAGTTTGACGAAATTAAGTAATCGAAATCACATTGATTCTGTTTAATTTAGTCATATAAAAGTAAAAGCGAGGTAATTGTTTCTTCGGCCGGAGGGAGACTTGAAAAGTAATACATGAATTATTTTTTTGATAAGGCGTGAAAAAAAAAAAAAAAAAAAAAAAAAAAATGAACCGAAACAAAAGGAGCTAAAACGTTAACCAGACGATTCAATTTCACTACTGCCTGGAATGATTTAAAGATAAAATCATATGAAGCATCTACAATTTCCCCAAAATAAAAGAAGATGGTTTTTAAATAAAACAGGATGCTATTTTTTCAAAAATCTTGAATTCGCTGGCAGGTCGGTGAGACGAGTTTACTACTGACACGTTTCAGCTTGAAAGTTATGGCAACTGGCTTATTGGTGGCATGTCAGAACTAATAGTTGGGCGTTCTGGAAAAAAAAAACAACAACAAAAAACAAAACAAAAAACAAACAAAAAAACAAAAAACTGTTTTACAATGGCACAACTACAGCTATACAAAGAAACAATGATGCACAAATGTGTCCCAAAAATGTGATGGAATGATTAAACGACAGTAAGGTAGATTCTGATATAAGTGGTGAGCATTTATTTCATATAGGTTTCTTTAGGTTTTATATGAGGACGTGCTGAAGTTCTCATGTCCACACCCCATCCACTAGTTTTCACCGACAATGCAAAATATGCAAACGATAAATAAATTACATTTGATAGTTTTAAAGTTATACATTTCGAAAATATTTAATCAAAAATTGAAATAATGCGTGAAACATGCGTGAACTTCTCTCTATTATCACGAAAAACGCTTATATAAATTTGACCCCCTTAAACCCCACTTTTATATAGTAAAACTGGGGTTTACAGGAGTATACATTCTCTTTCTGATTTTGCTTAAAAAACATAGATAGTTGGTACTCGTTAGAACCGACTTGCCAAGGCGGTTCTAACGAGTATACACGATCTATGTTTGGAGCAGAATATGAAAAATATCAGAATTTTTTATCTGAAATTTTCTTTTTTCGGTTGTAAAATTTTCAATAAATTTGAATAGGCGTGTTTTCTTAATGCAAGTTTGCATGTTTTATCCCTAAGGCTCCAGGAGTTTGCTTGCTTCTGCAACAAGTGTTTCCTATTGAAAAGCCTTACAAAGACTATGCTTAAAATGAAAGGATACACTTTCAGGGGAGACACCTCTGTGAAATTATTTGATCTCTTTCCGAAAAGAGGTCTCCTGATCATTGACTTATAGTCGACTTGCAAAAGTGTATTCATTCTTCTATGTACTTATTTTTAGCTTAAGATCGATAAGAGGGTAGCAACATAATATTTTTCTTATTTCTCTCTGTAAACATATGCTGTGGTTACTCGTTAGAAGCGCCTCGGTGAGGCGCTTCCAATAAGTACACACAACATATGTTTTCATGAGGAAATAAGAAACGTTTTAGTACTTTTCGGTTGAAAAACAAAGTGTTATCTCAGACTATTTTATCCAGTCTCTTTGCTTCTTATGACAAAAAACCTAAAATCATCCAAACAGACATTTTGGTATTTCATTTTTTACAACTTGCCTATTAAAAGGAAAAGTGATAAAATATGTTTCTAAAATAGAATTGCACGATTCGTAGTAAAGCTATCTGAAAGGAAGACTTACAATCGCACTGTCCGTTGTCCGTCCGTCCGTTCGTAATCAGTTTGGGAAAATCGCTATAACTTTTAAACAGCTCAGAATATTTTGATAAGTGTTGGCATGCAGATACGTATTGACAAGATCTAACCAATGACAATGTCAAATGCCAAAATACATAGCCTCACCAAGTCACGTTTATCCATCAGTAATCAGTTTGTGAAAAATCGCTAAAATTTTTAAACCTCTTGGAATACTTTCATAATTTTTGGCATTGGGATACATACTGACAAGACCTAACAAATGAAATAGTCAAATACAACCAGGGATAATAACAGTGTACTACTCGATAAAAAAATAGCAGTCTTTGATAAGAGAAAAAAAAGTACAGGCTCTTAGTGCTCCGAATAAGAGAGATAAACAATAAAGATTGGCATGCAGACATATATTCACAAGATGTAAGCAATGGAAATTCTGAATACCAGATTTCATTATAGATAGCCTTGGCAGGTTTGTCTTCCGGTGTTAGTCTTACTCTTTGTTGCCTTGTGGTTTATTCTACGAGGCGATTTGTTGTATGTCTTTCCGTGTGTCATTTTGTTCTTGTGTTTTTCAGTCCTTTTAGTATTGCGATTACCTCGCTTGGGGAAGAGAGAGCTAATCTTAGTGCTTTTTGTACGTTTGTTCGATTTGTGCTTGTTTGGATTTGTCGGTTTTCACTTCCTCTTGGGGTCTGGGACGGGCTGCGGTTTGTGATTGTGGCACTCCCTGGACCTTTTTTCTTACCTTTTTTTGTCCTTCTGTCTGTAATCAGTTTGTGGGAATCGTTATTTTCGAGCACCTTAGCGTAGGTTTATTTTTCAATTAGTCGATTTAAAAATTCTTTCCGATCATCAGTCACAAGAGGCAAAAGGACTGATGATCGTTTATAATCGATCATCGGCGGCAACTCTATAGGGAGCAAAGTATATAAGGACAAGATCTTCTAAGGGCACTGGATAAACTTGGTAGATTTTCTGACATTTTTTGAAAAGGGGAACGACTTTTGTTTGAAATCGTTTGCTTTCAAGCGCACTAATCCATTGTAAAAAGTGGGCTACTCTAAAAAGAAAGAATTTCCTCCCAGTGGGAGCAAATATTTTCTTTGTAAGGTACACCCGTTTTCAGAAGGGAGGAAACGCCATTTTGATAGCGTTGACTAACTTGAAAGTATATTCATTCCCCTTAGGTATGCGAATATTTTGCGACTACAAGATAGTCACTTACGGTAAAACAATTAAACGAATTCTTGTCCGTAACTGGACAACTGATTGAACCGAAATAATACATGGAGCATCCTTGGATCTCGAGACAAGAAATTTCAGATGTACTAACATGATTGGGTCTAGGGTATTAAAGTTTATTATTTTGTTTTCTTTTTTATTTCTTGTTTTTGCTTCTTTTTCCTTTTTTTTAAAGAGGGACAGAAATGAAACTGGCATACAAGATAGTTCCGTGACCATACATGCTATACACATTAAATGACGTTTTCACGAAAGAAAAAAGACCGATCATGGTCAATTTGCATATTGAACTTTGAGGGAAGATGAATTTCAGCGATGAAAATTATTCGGAATTGGCAGCCATGAAATGCCTGCTATGGCCACATATGTTGTTTTATTAATGCAGTTTCAGTAGTTTGGTTGTCATGGCAAACCTTTTTTTCTTTTTGATTAACAATGAAATACATGGGTAAGAGTTATCACTATTGAAGGATTTTTAAACAAAGTGTACAGTGTTAGTGTGCATCTGTCACACATACGAATACGTTACATATGTTTTACATATACGCACAGCTGTATGCATACGTAGCACATATGTTACATATGCGTACTACTGTACGCATATGAAACGCATGACAATGTAAATGTGTTACGTTTGCCTACAACCATACGCCTACGTAACATGCGGACAACTTGCGACCGTGTGAAGCGTTTTTGTGATGTGTATACACACAGATATCACCTGTTCATTATATGAAATAGAGGTCACAATATCGGGAACGACACAGGGCCCTACAAAAATTATTTATAAGTAATGTAGTTTCTTTGTCTAAATTACAGACATCTTTCCATTGGTCGCCTCCGTTGATCGTCACAAACAGTTATCTTTCGGCTGGTCGTCCACTTTGGTCATCCTAAATGAAGAGGCAACTATGGTGGGCAACTTCTGCACTAGTGGCCGCAGTACTTATTTACATAGTAATATATGCGCTGCAGAGTTCTACTTTAGTCAGTTACAATCAAAACTCAACCAGATATACTTTAAAACAGTTTTTCTCAAACTTTAAAGTGACAAAAATTGTACCAGCTGGCGTAACAGAGCCTGGATTGGTAGACATAGCAGTTCTGGTTCCGGCAACCACCCGTAAAATAAAGTCTCCTTCCTTGAGAACCCTGTCACTAACAAAAATATGTATATCGTCTATTAAAGCTACAGCTGAACCAAAGTATCACTATAAGATATATATCGGAACAGAGGGGTACGATTATTTAGCAACACAGCTGGACGCACTGAGGAACATGTCCGCTGACAACGTACAAATAATACCCTTGGTCGTTGAAGGAGGGACAGAGAATAAAGTCATTAATGCAATAGCTCTTCAAGCCTACAAAGACGGTGTTATGTATATGTCGCGAATAAATGACGACACAAAATTTATAACGAAACACTGGACGAGTTTGGGTATCGAAACATTGAGAAACTACAAACCCACAAATCTTGGTGTTGTTGGTCCGACATGTAAGCAAGGCAATACCGCTATAATGACACATGATATGGTGCACAGGACACACATGGATATTTTCAAATATTACTACCCGCCAGTGTTTGAAAACTGGTATTTAGATAATTGGATAACGTTTGTGTACCAACCAGATCGATCAACAAAACTGACGAAGTGGGAAGTTGTTCATACTATGGAGCAAGGTACCCGATACGAAGTAGACGAGACTAAATCAAAATGGACAAAAATACTAGTGACTCTCGGTAAAGTGGCAATCGACTCATTCATCAAGAAGAGTTCCTCTCACCAAACGTTACGGGTAATAGCCTATTCTTTGTTTGGATCAGAGCCAAGTTTTACGAATGGAGCGATAGAAAATGCAAAGCTAGCCTCCAAAATATATCCTGGTTGGGCAGTAAGAGTGTACCACGATATGACAGTTCCTGGATATGTCCTTGACAAACTACGACAAGAGAATGTACAACTTATTGAGCTGATATATTCACCCCTTGAGCCTAAAACAGATTGGAATCTTTTAGTTGCGTTTGATCCCAGTGTCGACCGATATATCATACGGAACATCGATTCAAGACTGACTTGGCGTGAGCGAGCAGCTGTCGACCAATGGATAGAATCAGGAAAGCGTTTTCATATAATGCGGGATCATCCCTTTCATTCAAACAATATCGTGCCTATTGGTTTGTGGGGTGCGACCCACGATGCTGTACCTGATATAGTAACTCTGATTCATACGTACACCACAAACATGGCAAAATACGGTACTCTACAACAATTTCTGAACAAAGAAATATGGAAGTTTGCAAACATATCAGTTATTCAACATGATTCTTTTTCATGTGAGAAATATCCGGGGAGTGTGCCTTTCCCAACCAAACGCAATGAATGGGAGTATGTAGGGAGTATATACAAAGATGGAAAAATACGCAAAAAGGATTTTGAAACATTAGTGACCACAACTCAGGCAGCCAAATGTATATAGATAAAGAAAAGAGATCCGTTTCCCGTTAAAATGTTAGGAGAACAAATATACATTCAGGGATGGAGTGGCTCCAATGCCTGGTGACTACATTTATACATGTTAGAATAATTTTTATGACCTCTTTGGTTAGGTATTAAATATATAAAAAGGAAGTAAAGATACCCAGGAAATGTCACTATCTCGAAACACTAAAATAATACAAAGATAGTATTAACACACTAGGTTATGAAGGACTGGTCATGCGTTATGATTATATTAATTAATATTGTCTTTGTTTCATTTTAGCGTCTATATCAGAGTATTTACATTTTCATTGTAATCTGCTTAGTCATTCTTGTCGCATTTCATTTCTCGATGAGAAACATTACGACGTCATGTGATATAAGCCGCACCATAGGACGTAGCGACGTCAACGTCAACCAGTATCGTTGTTTGTTAACTGATGTTTGTGTGACGAACGCTTATCGTTATGACGCTAAGAACACCATGCGTGCCTTTGGGACGATCCAAGACCTCCGCCAAGCTATACTAAATCCAAATATAAGAAAACATATAAAACTTTCTGGCAAAGGCTTGGTCGATAAAAGAAGAATAAAATAAAATGTAAATGTAAGAATAATAAAATTTTAACCTGGTTTGTCGTACACGATAAGTCATACGGGATTCACGGACATTCAACTAAGCTAATGTTGACTTTTTCATTACTCGATGAAACCTCAAAATTGTGACAAGAATTATTAACAAAACACTTACTTCAGACACTTTGGTCTGGGGCCAGTCTAGGGTGGTAAAGTGGTGGTAATGTTAATTTTTGTATATTTATCGTGGCAATTTCTGTTCGACAAATAATGCATGAACTTATGATTAATTACTAGACTAAGTATATTTTACAATTTAAGAAATTGCAATTAAGGTTGCAGAGATAAATGACGGCCGGAAAATATTCCCCTTGCCGGCAGCGAACGTAACCGGATCGGTCTATATAGATATCTATATCTCACATAGATGTTTCAAAAATAAGAGGACTTGTTAAGAGGGAGTAGTTGATAATTTAAGGGACATTTTTTCTTACTTCTCCATAAAACATTCTGTGGTTACTAATTAAAAGCGCCTCGGCGAGGCGCTTCTAATGAGTATCCCAACATATGGAGAAAATTATACTCTACTTATAATCAAACACATTTTCTTAACAAGTCCTCTGCAACTCAATCAATGAATAATCATTCATATCTGATCCTCAAGTACACTGAGCCGCAACGTGGCAAACATTTTTCTTTGAACATGTGCACACAGCGAGGACTGTCGTATTTGCGCAGTCTGATCAGAGTCATCGTTAAGCGCTCTGTGGTTAGCCAAGTGTTTCCTTCAAGAGCAGTCCCTGTGATAAAGGGTGGAAATATTCAGTTAAATAATGTTCATTGCAAGTATTGTCCTTACAAATATGCGTAATGTGCCTATGAACACTACGTCTATCATAATGGCCTTTCCTACACATTTACTCGCTATATCAGTCCTTTGCTTCCCTTGATACGTTGGCTGAAAATAACGAAGTATGGGGACTGTGTACATTTGAATCGGATATGAAACCCACAGACCGGAACCCCGTGACCAAGACTCGGAACCGAGATCAAAATTTCCATCCTCGATAGCAAGATTAATATGCTTTTAACTTTGTTCATTTTAGGTTTACACAATCAGGTATTTAATAAATATTATCAAAGAGAAAAGAAATTTAGATCGGACATTTAGTTATTTTTTCAATTCAGATATATCGTTTCAAGGGGTATGAAACCCGCAGACCAGATTATTTCTTCCTTTTTTTGGACGACAAAGTTGTGACCGTTCTACGGCGGTGGTCCCGGTGTTTGTCTAACTCTTTGTTGCTTTGTGGTTTATTCTACGAGGCGATTTATTTTATGTCTCACCTTGTGTTATTTTGTTCTTGTGTTCTTCAGTCCTTTTACGAGGGATGTTCGAAATGAATTGCTTATTGTCCTCTAGCTCGATATCCACGTGGGGCACGATAAAAACCAATACATACCTGTATAGGGCTATTCAATATCTACACAATGGTGTATAAATGTACATATTAGACTAAGTGTAAGACATAGAATTTGCCATTTGAATACAAGCAGTCATTGACCACTGCAGTAAAAATGGTTCGTAGAAGCGTCGACAAAAAAGATGAAATACGGGCTTACATCAAAGCTCGCTCAAAACTTGGTTATTCTTTGAAGAAGCTGATGACTGAAATTTCTACTGCTTTTGGACCTTCTTGTGTGTCTTATGACACAGTTCGGAGGTAGAAAAAGAAATTTGAGTCTGGTGTAGAGTCCATAAAAAATGCACCGAAATCAGGTAGGCCAAAATCTGCATCTCGTAAAGAAATCGTTTCCAAAATAAAGGAAATCATTGAAGGAGATGCCAGATTTACAGTTCGTGATATTGCACGAAAAATAGGCACATCACTATCAACGGTTCACCTTATTTTGAAGAAGCATTTGAAAGTCAGAAAAATTTCTGCTAGATGGGTGCCACATCTGTTGACTGACGAGCAAAAGAGGCAACGGGTTAAAGTGGCCAAAAAGCTGCTTCAAATGTTTCCAAAATATGACAAAAAGCAGTTTGCTAATGTCGTCACAGGTGATGAAACCTGGGTCCATTATTTTGGGCCCGTCAGAAAGGTTAGCAATAAGATTTGGGCCACTAAACGCAGCAAACGCCCAATAATTGCCAAACGTTCTTTGAGTACAAAGAAGGTTTTGTATGCAATCTTCTCCTCTGGTGAAGGAGTCGCAATAAAAGTGCCAGTGAAAAAGGGCAAAAGCATCACCGGAAAGTACTACAAAGACGTAGTACTGAAGAAACTGAAAAAGTATTATCAGAAACGACGCCCTGCCACTGGTTTTAAACATGTCCGTCTTCTACATGACAATGCCCCAGCTCATACCTCCGCAATAGTTACGGCGTTTTTGAAGAAAGAAAAAGTAACTGTTTTGCCTCACCCCCTTATTCCCCAGACCTTGCCCCATGTGATTTCTTTTTGTTTCCGAAATTGAAAGCATTCCTTGCTGGGCGGAAATACCAGTCCCGAGTAACATTCATCAGTACCTTATTACTGTGCCCAAATCAGCGTACCGTGACGCCTTCAAGAAGTGGATACATCGGCTGAAACTTTGCATTTCTAGCCACGGGGAGTACTTCGAGGGCATGAAATGAGTACTTTTGGGCTAACTTAAAATTTGAAGTCTCCAGATAGAAATAAGCAATTCATTTCAAACATCCTCGTAGCATTGCGATTACCTCGCTTGGGGAAGAGAGAGCCAATCTTTTTGTACGTTTGTTCGATTTGAGCTTGTTTGGTTTTGTCTGTTTTCTCTTCCTTTTGGTGTCTGGGAAGGGCTGCGATTTGTGATTGTGGCACTCCTTGGACTTTTCTCTTACCTTTTTTTTTATTCTACGAGGCGATTTATTCTAATGACAGTTCTAAGGCGGTGGTCCCGGTGTTAGTTTTTCTCTTTGTTGCTTTGTGATTTATTCTACGAGGCGATTTGTTTTATGTCTTGCCTTGTGTTATTTTGTTCTTGTGTTTTTCAGTCCTTTTAGCATTGCGATTACCTCGCTTGGGGAAGAGAGAGCTAGTTTTGGTGCTTTTCGTGCGTTTGTTCGATTTGCGCTTGTTTGGTTTTGTCTGTTTCCTTTTCCTCTTGGTGTCTGGACACATGCAGTAAATTCAACCCCGAATTTATAATGTTTCCGTTTGTACACGGCTGTTTTGAAAAAAAAAAAAAAAAACCCAAAAAAACAAAAAAAAAACAAAAACAAACAAACAAAAAAAAAAAAAAAAAAAAAAAAAACTGGACACATGCAGTAAATTCAACCCCGAATTTATAATGTTTCCGATTGTACACGGCTGTTTTGAAAAAAAAAAAAAAAAAAAAAAAAAAAAAAAAAAAAGAGAAAACAACAACAACAACAACAACAACAACAACAAAAAAGACGGACGTATAATGGCATGGCTTAGTCCGTCCGTCCGTCAACATTTTTGTACGCTCCATAACTCGGTAACCGTTCAGGATATCTTCATGCAATTTTTTAGGAATATGTACAAGGTCAGGACGATGTCGCATACAAGAATGATTGCTCCCCCTTTCTTAGTTTCCAAGTTATGCAACATTGATTTTTTTTTTAAACATTCTTGTATGCGCCATAACTCAGTAACCGTTCGGGATACCTTCATGTAATTTTATAGGAATGTGTATTAGGTCAGGACGACATGTCTACAAGAATTATAGCTCCCCCATTCTTATTTTCCAAGTTTTGCCCCTTTGATTAATTTTTTTCTAAACATTCTTGTATTCGCTGTAAGTCAGTAACCATTGTGGATATCTTCATGCAATTTTATACGAATGTGTATTAGGTCAGGACGACGTGTAATGTACAAGAATAATTGCTCCCCTTTCTTACTTTCCAAATTTTGCCCCTTTGATTATTTTTTTTATTTTTCTAAACATTCTTGTATTCGCTGTAACTCAGTAACCGTTGGGGATATCCTCATGCGATTTTATAGGAATGTGTATTATGTCAGGACGACGAGGACGTGACGCTTACTAGAATGATTGCTCCCCCTTTCTTGGTTTCCCAGTTATGCCCCTTTGAGTAATTTTTCCAACCATTCTTGTACGCGCCATAACTTAGTAAACGTCGGGGATAACTTTATGCAATTTTATAGGAATACGTATTAGGTCCGGACGACGTGCCGCGTACAAAAATGATTGCTCCCCCTTTTTAGGATGGTCGGAGCTGTTAATTATTATTAACTACCCATATGCAAATTAATTGTTTAGGCTATTCTCGTTTAATCTATAATGTCATAACCTTTTGAAATATTTAAATGAACTTTTGTAGGAATGTATATAATAATAGGGCAATATATAATTAATAAAAAAACACAACTCTGGCTTACTTACGTCCTGAATTATTTGCCCTATAACTAAATTTTTCTTTTCTAATTCCTCAGCCATTTTAAATATTTTAACGAAACTAAATGGTGGTGTTTATATTGCCAAGGGAATACATTAGGACCAAGAATCGTAATTCTAGTGTACTTAGTTTATAAATTGTTTCCCTTGTTTGACTTCTGCATTTCTCAACATCTGTGCCACTTCATCGTAGAAGCATTTTTTTATTTACACTAAGAGTATTTAATATGTAAATTGGTAAAATATAGGTACAGTCATTGATGACAGAGTTGCTACCTGTTCATCGTTTAGCCATACACATAGTGTACATTGATTACAATTCCTTTAAAAATGTTGACCCCATGTCTTAGCCGATCGTAAATGGTCGTACCGCCGGTCGTAAATGGCGTACCTCAAAATATGCCAATTTTCTGGAAACGAAAAAAAAATTATCTCTTCTTTTCAGAGGGTGCTTACGGTGCCCAAAAATGGCCATAATGAAGAGATAATGGCGCTTAAAATTTTTAAATTAAATGTGATAGCACAGATGAAAAAAACTGATTATGGTAGAGTCACGTAAATTTCTTCGTCAATATTTTGTTGAATTGGTTTCGTAGTTTAGTTACGCGAGTTACGTCATAATTGTTTTATCAAATATCATCAAACATTACAGGATATAATGAAATAGCACCTGTGCAGACATGAAAAAAAAAAAAAACAAAAAAAAAAAAAACAAAAAAAAAACAACAACAACAAAAAAACAACAACAACAACAAACACATCTTTTAGTAAAAAATATCTTATCTGGAGCTATGCGTTATCTAGAACTATGCGAATCCTTCTGTCTGAAACTAAGAGAAACTGTATTGCATCTAGTAAAAGACTCCTTTCACAGTTTTATATAAAGAAGTAATTTTCTTTGAATACTAAACATTTAACAGCTATGGGCAGATTCAGCAGGCATCCAACCGATGACATCTTTCTCATCTCCGTCATGGAAGTAACAGGATCTGACACTTCATGCAAACTGTCTCCTGAGGAGACAATTCGCATGAAGTGCCAATCCCACCCCCTATGAAAATTAAGAAAACTATTCAAGATGTCCTGAAATTTTACCCAAAGAAGAAACAGGATCCGACATTTTTTTACCCAGAGAAGAAAACAGGATTTCATTTGTGGTCAATATAAAAGGTGAAGAAATGTGATCAAATAGCCCGAAATGTGACACTTTTTTAGCCGAAAGGAACTGATATGTTTCTTTTTTCTTCATGAAAACATATGCCGTGGAAACTCATTAGAAGGGCCTCGGCAAGGCACTTCTAATAAGTACCCACCACATATGTTTCCAGGGAGCAACAAGAAAAGTATTACTTTGGATACCGCTCCTATCAATCTAAGCTATGTATAAGTACCTGGAAGAGGACTAAAACAAGAATGAATACAGAGCTCTAGATCGTAGATAAGAGGAGGGAAAAGGATTTTTCAGCATTGATTTTTGTATGCTACATTTTTGTCTGGTACTTTAAGAGGGGGTGGGGGGATCGGGGAGAAGAGGGGCGTGTAAAATGCTTATTGTGCCAAAACCTTATCTACAGCACTGAAATATTTTCTATAAGTCGATTATTAGATACTGATCAGTCGGTTTTCAAAACAGATGATCTACTATGAAATTCAAGCCGAATCAAAACACCATATGCTACCCTAGTAACCCTACTCGACCCTACCTTTCTTTACCCTCAATAACCCTCACTTCTCTACCCAACCATAGATACTCCTTTTGTCAAGTTCTTTTTTGTATTCACATGTGCTTTCTGGCATGCTTCTTAGCATTTAGATGCTTTCCAGTATTTATATGACCCTAATTTATCACCAAATACCAAATTTATGTGTTTTTCGATCATTTGTCAAGTCCTTCAATCATACGATAAAACGTATTTAAGTATTTAGTCACATAAATATTCTCAGTTCCTATTCAAACCCTCTGGACAGCTAGCGAAAGACAAATTACAATTTTACATGGATTATTGCACAGTAGCTTGAGACTTTTAGTTTCTGAAAAACATTTCAAGTCCACTGAATGTTGCTGTTGCACACAAACGTTTCATAACAGTTTACAATGCATTGTTATGCATCTACAATAGTCAGTATGATTCAGCCTTTTTTTTCTTAATCTGTCACGGTACTATCAACATGGAAACCTTCATCCACCATACAGAAACCTAGGTTCCGGCGTGTAAAGATCAAAATAAAACACGAAACATATTGTGATTATGTTGACTTTCACATCATACTAATTTTCGCCTTAATTACAGTGTCATTTAAGTTTGTCTTATGGCACTTACTGGTGCAAGCGTATTGCCAGATACACTTGTATACGGTAATTTTAGGACTGTTTTCCTCTTATACATACAGGAGTATTTTCCATGTTAGTTAACAACTCCCTGTAGGATATGTTTACGCCTTTAACAAAGCAGTTCCCCGTTTTTTTTTGTTTTTTTTTTGTTCGTCTTTTGTTTTATTTGTTTTTGTTTTTGTTTGTAAACTTTAAAATTGACGAAATAAAGTAATCGAAATCACACTGATTCTGTTTAATTTAGTCATATAAAAATAAAAGCGAGGTATTCTTTTCTTCGGCCGGAGGGAGGCTTGAAAAGGAATACATGAATTATTTCTTTGATAAGGCGTGAATAAAAAAAACTGAACCGAAACAAAAGGATCTAAAACATTAACCAGACGATTCAATTTTACTACTGCCTGGAATGATTTAAAGATAAAATCATATGAAGCATCTACAATTTCACCAAAATAAAAGATGATGGTTTTAAAATAAAACAGGATGCTATTTTTTCAACAATCTTGAATTCGCTGGCAGGTCGGTGAGACTATTGACACGTTTCAGCTTGAAAGTTATGGCAACTGGCTTATCGGTAGAATGTCAGAACTAATGACTGGGCGTTATAGCAAACAAAAAAAAAAAAAACAAAAAAAAAAAAACCCTCAAAAAACAAAAAACTGTTTTTCAATGGCACAACTACAGCTATACAAAGAAACAATGATGCACAAATGTGTCCCAAAAATGTGATGAAATAATTAAACGACAGTAAGGTAGATTCTGATATAAATGGTGAGCATTTATTTCATATAGGTTTCTATAGGTTTTATATGAGGACGTGCTGAAGTTCTCATGTCCACGTCATAGGCGTGTTTTCGTAATGCAAATTTGCATGTTTTATCCCTAAGGCTCCAGGAGTTTGCTTGCTTCTGCAACAAGTGTTTCCTATTGAAAAGCCTTACAAAGACTATGCTTAAAATGAAAGGATACACTTTCAGGGGAGACACCTCTGTGAAATTATTTGATCCCTTTCCGAAAAGAGGTCTCTGATCACTGACTAATAGTCGACTTGCAAAAGTGTATTCATTCTTCTATGTACTTATTTATAGCTCCAGATCGATAAGAGGGTATCAACATAATATTTTTCTTATTTCTCTCTGTAAACATATGCTGTGGTTACTCGTAAGAAGCGCCTCGGTGAGGCGCTTCTAATAAGTACACACAACATATGTTTTCATGAGGAAATAAGAAACGTTTTAGTACTTTTCGGTCGAAAAACAAAGTGTTATCTCAGACTATTTTATCCAATCTCTTTGCCTCTTTTGACAAGAAATCTAAAATCACCCAAACAGACTTTTGGTATTTCAGTTTTTACAACTTGCCTATTAAAATAAAAAGTGATAAAATATGTTTCTAAAATAGAATTGCACGACTCATAGTAAAACCATCCAAAAGGAAGACTTACGATCACACTGTCCGTTGTCCCTCCGTCCGTTCGTAATCAGTTTGGAAAAATCGCTATAACTTTTAAACAACTCAGAATATTTTAATAAGTTTTGGCATGCAGATACGTATCGACAAGCTCTAACCGATGACATTGTTAAATGCCAGACGTCTTTATAAATAGCCTCGCCAAGGCACGTTTACCCATCAGTAATCAGTTTGTGAAAAATCGCTATAATTTTTAAACCCCTTGGAATATTTTCATAATTTTTGGCATGGAGTTACCTACTGACAAGACCTAACAAATGAAATAGTCAAATACAACCAGGGATAATAACAGTGTACTACTCGATAAAAAAATAGCAGTCTTTGAGGCTCCAGATAAGAGAGAACAAATTACAGACTCTTAGAGCTCCGGATAAGAGAGATAAACAATAAAGATTGGCATGCAGATATATATTCACAAGATCTAAGCAATGAAAATTCTAAATACCAGACTTCATTATAAACAGCCTTGGCAGGTTTGTCCTTCTGTCTGTAATCCGTTGGTGGAAATCGTTATTTTCGTGCACCTTAGCGTAAATTTATTTTTTTATTTTTCTATTAGCCGACTTTAAAAATTCTTTCCGATCATCTGTCACAAGAGGCAAAAGGACTGATGGTCGTTTATAATCGATCATCGGCGGCAACTCTATAGGGAGCAACGTATCTCCCAAGGACAAGATCTTCTTAGGGCACTGGATACGCTTGGTAGATTTTCTGACATGTTTTGAAAAGGGGAAGGACTTTTGTTTGAAATCATGTTTGCTTTCAAGCGCACTAATCCATTGTAAAAAGGGGGCTACTCTAAAAAGAAGCAAATAAAAGCTCCCAGTGGGAGCAAATATTTTCTTTGTAAGGTAGACCCGTTTTCAGAAGGGAGGAAACTCCATTTTGATAGCGTTGACTACCTTGAAAGTATATTCATTCCCCTTACGTATGCGAACATTTTGCGACTACAAGATAGTCACTTACGGTAAAACAATTAAACAAATTCTTGTCCGTAACTGGACAACTGACTGAACCGAAATAATACATGGAACATTCTTGGATCTCTAAACAAGAAATTTCAGATGTACTAACATGATTGGGTTTAGGGTATTCAAGTTTATTATTTGGTTTTCCTTTTTATTTCTTGTTTTTTGCTTCTTTTTCTTTTCTTTTTAGGTGGGACAGAAATGGAACTGGCATATAAGATAGTTCCATGACCATACATGCTATACACATTAAACGACGTTTTCACGAAAAAAAGAAAGACCGATCGAGGTCAATTTGCATATGAAACGTTGAGGGAAGATGAATTTCAGCGATGAAAATTATTCGGAATTGGAAGCCATGAAATGACTGCCATGGCCACATATGTTGTTTTATTAATGCAGTTTCAGTAGTTTGGTTGTCATGGCAAACCTGTTTCTTTGTTGATTAATAATGAAATACATGGGTAAGAGGTATCACTATTGAAGGATTTTGAAACAAAGTGTACACTGTTAGTGCGTATCTGTCACACATACGAATACGTTACATATGTTTTACATATGCGCACAGTTGTATGCATACGTAGCACATGTGTTACATATACGTACTACTGTACGCATATGTAACGCATGACAATGTAAATGTATTACGTTTGCGTACAACTGTACGGACATGCGGACAACTTGCGGACAGTGTGAAGCGTTTTTTTGTGATGTGTTCAAGCCATACACACAGGTATCACCTGTTCATTATATGAAATAGAGGTCACAATATCAGGAACGACATAGGGCCTTTCTTACAAAAATTATTAAATAGTAATATAGTTTCTTTGTCTAAATTACATATATCTTCCCATTGGTCGCCTCCGTTGATCGTCACAAACAATTATCTTTCGGCTGGTCGTCCACTTTGGTCCACTTTGGTCATCCTAAATGAAGAGGCAACTATGGTGGGCAACTTCTGCACTGATGGCCGCAGTACTTATATAGATAGTAATATATGCGCTGCAGAGTTCAACTTTAGTCAGTTACAATCAAAACTCAACAAGTTATACTTTAAAAGAGTTTTTCTCCAACTTTAAAATGCCACAAATTGTACCAGCTAGCGTAACAGAGCCCGGATTGGTAGACATAGCAGTTCTGGCTCCGGCAACCACCCGTAAAATAAAGTATCCTTCCTAGAGAACCCTGTCACTAACAAAAATATGTATATCGTCTATTAAAGCTACAGCTGAACGAAAGTATCACTATAAGATATATATCGGAACAGAGGGGTATGATTATTTAGCAACATAGCTGGACGCACTGAGGAACATGTCCGCTGACAACGTACAAATTATACCTTTGGTCGTTGAAGGAGGAACAGAGAATAAAGTCATTAATGCAATAGCTCTTCAAGCCTACAAAGACGGTGTTATGTATATGTCGCGAATAAATGACGACACAAAAATTATAACGAAACACTGGATGAGTTTGGGTATCGAAATATTAAGAAACTAGAAACCCACAAATCTTGGTGTTGTTGGTCGGACCTGTAAGCAAGGAAATACCGCTATAATGACACATGATATTAGTGGTGCACAGGGCACGCGTGGATACTTTCAAATATTAATACCCGCCAGTGTTTGAAAACTGGTACTTAGATAATTGGATAACGTTTGTGTACCAACCAGATCGATCAACAAAACTGACGAAGTGGGAAGTTGTTCATACTATGGAGCAAGGTACCCGATACGAAGTAGACGAGACTAAATCAAAATGGACAAAAATACTAGTGACTCTCGGTAAAGTGGCAATCGACTCATTCATCAAGAAGAGTTCCTCTCACCAGACATTACAGGTAATAGCCTATTCTTTGTTTGGTTCCGAGCCAAGTTTTACGAATGGAGCGAGAAAATGCAAAGCTAGCCTCAAAAATATATCCTGGTTGGACAGTAAGAGTGTACCACGATAGGACAGTTCCTAGATATGTCCTTGACAAACTACGACAAGAGAATGTACAACTTATTGAGCTGTTATATTCACCCCTTGAGCCTAAAACAGATTGGAATGTTTTTGTTGCGTTTGATCCCAGTGTCGACCGATATATCATACGGAACATCGATTCAAGACTGACTTGGCATGAGCGAGCAGCTGTCGACCAATGGATAGAATCAGGAAAGCGTTTTCACATAATGCGGGATCATCACTTTCATTCAAACAATACCGTGCCTAATGGTTTGTGGAGTGCGACCCACGATGCTGTACCTGATATAGTAACTCTGATTCATACGTACACCACAAACATGGCAAAATACGGTACTCTACAACAATTTCTGAACAAGGAAATATGGAAACGTATCAGTTATTCAACATGATTCTTTTTCGTGTGAGAGATATCCGGGGAGTGTGCCTTTCCCAACGAAACGCAATGAATGGGAGTATGTAGGGAGTATATACAAGGATGGAAAAATACGCAAAAAGGATTTTGAAACATTACTGACCACAACTCAGGCAGCCAAATGTATATAGATAAAGAAAAGAGATCCGTTTCACGTTAAAATGTTTGTTAGGAGAACAAATATACATTCAGGGGTGGAGTGGTTCCAATGCCTGGTGATTACATTTATGTTTTTTTCTGTACTGTGAAATCGTCGAATAACGCATGGTGTTGTAACATCACGCGTTATTCGACGATAATTCACAGAAAATCGATATCGTTGCAATGTTTACCAAAGAAATATTCTGCAGCGGACGTCCACAAAAGTAAATGTTTACATGCAACGTCATCAAACTCGCCATTTTGCACGCACTACGTTGACTACTGTATTTTGATCATGGTAATATTTCCATAAGGCGTTATGGGAAAATTTACATTTTCATTGTAATCTCCTTAGAGAAGCAGTCATTCTTGTCGCATTTCATTTCTCGATGAGAAACATTAAGACGTCATGTGATATAAGCCGCACCATAGGGCGTAGCGACGTCAACCAGTATCGTTGTTTGTTAACTGATGTTTGTGTGACTCTGGTCGCGTATCGTCATGACGCTAAGAACGCCATGCGTGCCTTTGGGACGTTCCAAGACCTCCGACAAGCTATACTAAATCCAAATACAGTTGACTCTCGTTATCTCGACCTCGCTTATCTCGAATAACCGCTTATCTCGAAGCGAAAATCTGGTCCCTGCCTATACAGGAAAACCTAACAACAGATGGAAAATATTGTAGAAAAGAGGAGAAATTGCTCCTAAGGAGCAATTTCTCCTCTTTTCCACAATATTTTCAATATATATCTAACTTCAAAAGTCCAATTACCTATCAGTTTGTTAAATGTGGTTAATCAAATTATTTTTTCCTCAATTCTGCAAACCTGATATGTCGAACTACGGATATCTCGAAGTGTTTCATAGAGTCCCTTGGAGTTCGAGATAACGAGAGTCAACTGTATAAGAAAACATATAAAACTTTCTGGCAAAGGCTTGATCGATAAAAGATGAATAAGGGCTTATTTTGTATGTTTATCGTGGCAATTTCTGTTTGACAAATAATGCCTGCTTACGATTAATTACTAGTATATTTAACATTTGAGAAATTGCAGTTAAGTTTGCATAGAAAGATGACAGCCGGAAAATATTCTCCCAGCCGGCAGCGAACGTAACCGGATCGGTCTATATAGATATCTATATCTCACATAGATGTTTCAAAAAGAAGAGTACTTGTTAAGGAGGAGTAGTTGATAATGTATGGGATATTTTTTCTTACTTCTTCATAAAACATGCTGTGGTTACTAATTAGAAGCGCCTCGGCGAGACGCTTCTAATGAGTATCACAACACATGGAGAAAATTATCACAGATTTATAATCAAACACATTTTCTTAACAAGTCCTCTGCAAATCAATCACTCATATCTGATCCTCAAGTACACTGAGACGCAACGTGGCAAACATTTTTCTTTGAACGTATGCACACAGCGAGGACTGTCGTATTTGCGCAGTCTGATCAGAGTCATCGTTAAGCGCTCTGTGGTTAGCCAAATGTTTCCTTTAAGAGCAGTCCCTGTGATAAAGAGTGGAAATATTTAGTTAAATTATGTTCATTGCAAGTATTGTCCTTACAAATATGCGTAATGTGCCTATGAACACCATTACGAAAACATGCCTATTCAAATTTACTGAAAACTTTACCACCAAAAAATGAAAATTTTCAGATGAAAAGTTCTGATATTTTTCATATTTCTGCTCAAAACAAAGATTGTGGGTACTCAGAACCGCCTCGGCGAGGCGGTTCTAACGAGTACCCACAATCTATGTTTTTGAGCAGAAATAAGAAATATTATGTATGGTAAACCCCAGTTTTGCTATATAAAAGTGGGGTTTAAGGGGGTCAAAATTATATAGGCATGTTTTCGTGATGCTACGTCTATCATAATGGCCTTTCCTACACATTTACCTGCTATATCAGTCCTTTGCTTCTCTTGATACGCTGTCTGAAAATAACGAATAATGGGGGCTGTGTCATTACGAAAACATGTCTTCAAATATATTGAAAATTTTACCACCAAAAACATGAAAATTTTCAGATAATTTTTTTTCATATTTTTCATATTTCTGCTCAAAACATAGATTGTGGGTACTCGTTAGAACCGCCTCGATAATGTATACCCTGTAAAC
The DNA here is from genome assembly GCA_964016985.1 of Anodontia alba. Lineage (NCBI taxonomy): Eukaryota > Metazoa > Mollusca > Bivalvia > Lucinida > Lucinidae > Anodontia > Anodontia alba. Next base: position 85,627,875 of record OZ024823.1, read on the forward strand.
CCTAGTTTAACTATATAAAAGTGGGGTTGAAGGGTGTCAAAATTATATAGGCATGTTATCGTGAAGGAATTATGGGGACTGTGTATATTTGAGTCGGGTATGAAACCCACAGACCGGGACCCCGTGACCGAGACTCGGAACCGAGACTAAAATTTCCATCCTCGATAGCAAGACTAATATGTTTTTAACTTTATTCGTTTTAGGTTTATACAATGAGGTATTAAATAAATTTTATCAAAGAGCAAAGAAATTTAGATCGGACTTTAAGTTATTTTTAAACTCAGATATATCGTTTCAAGGGGTATGAAACCCACAGACCAGATTTTTTCTTCCTTTTTTGGACGACAAAGTGGTGGTTTACTCTACTGACCGTTCTAAGGCGGTGGTCCCGGTGTCAGTCAAACTCTTTGTTGCTTTGTTGTTCATTCTACGAGGCGATTTGTTTTATGTCTTACCTTGTGTAATAATATCTTGTTCTTGTGTTCTTCAGAACTTTTAGCATTGCGATTACCTCGATTGGGTGAAGAGAGAGACAATCTTAGTGCTTTTCATGCGTTTGTTCGATTGCGCTTGTTTGGTTTTGTCTGTTTTCTCTTCCTTTTAGTGTCTGGGAAGGGCTGCGATTTGTGATTGTGGCACTCCCTGGACTTTTCTCTTACCTTTTTTTTTATTCTACGAGGCGATTTATTCTACTGACCGTTCTAAGGCGGTGGTCCCAGTGTAAGTCTTCCTCTTTGTTGCTTTGTAGTTTATTCTACGAGGCGACTAGTTTTATGTCTTGCCTTGTGTTATTTTGTTCTTGTGTTTTCAGTCCTTTTAGCATTGCGATTACCTCGCTCTGGGAAGAGAGATTGGTGCTTTTCGTGCGTTTGTTCGATTTGCGCTTGTTCAGTTTTGTCTGTTTCCTTTTCCTCTTGGTGTCTGGGATGGGCTGCGGTTAGTGATTGTGGCACTCCCTAGAATTTCATCTTACCCCTTTTTTGCCTCGTGTTATTTGGCTCGTGTGTTTTCAGTCCTTTTAGTATTGCGGTTACCTCACTTGGGGAAGAGAGAGCTTATCTTAATTCGTTTCATACGTTTGTTAGATTTGCGCTTGTTTGGTCTGTCTGCTTCCTCTTCCTCTTGGTTTCTGGGAAGGGCTGCGGCTTGTGATTGTGGCACTCCCTGGATTTTTCTCTTACCTTTTCTGAAGAATAAATATACAACTCTGCCATATAAACTTGCTGTACTAAGCTCTAGTAGAACTGAAATGAATTGCAAAAATTATATATAATTCGACGAGAAAAATCCCTTGAGGGCACATTTGGAAACATGCAGTAAATTCAACCCCAAATAAATGTTTGTATACGGCTGTTTTGAAAAAAAAAACAAAAAAACAAACAAAAAAAAAAAAAAAAAAAAAAAAAAAAAAAAAAAAAACGGACGTATTATGGCATGGCGCTGTCCGTCCGCCCGTCAACATTTTTGTACGCTCCATAACACAGTAACCGTTCAGGATATCTTCATGCAATTTTATAGGAATATGTATTAGGTCAGGACGACGTGTCTTACTGGGGAATGATTGTTCCCTCTTTCTTAGTTTCCAAATTCTGCCCCCTGTGATAAATTTCCAAACATTCTTGTACACGCCATAACTCAGTAACCGTTAGGAATATCTTCATGCAACTTTATAGGAATATGTATTCGGTCACGCCGATGTGTCGCGCATAAGAATGATTGTTTCCCCTTTCTTATTTTCCAAGTTATGCTCCTTTGATTTTATTTTCCAAACATTTTTGTACGCTCCATAATTCAGTGACAATTCAGAATATCTTCGTACAATTTTATAGCAATATGTATTAGGTCAGTACGCTGTGTCCCGCACAAAAATGGTTGTCCCCCTTTGATTCATTTTTACAGAATTCTTGTACGCGACATAACTCAGTAACCATTAGGGATATCCATGCAACTTTATAAGGGTATATATTAGGTCACGACAACTTGTCACGCAAAAGAATGATTGTCTTCCTTTCTTAGTTTCCATGTAATGTCCCGTTGATTTTAATTTCAAACATTCTTGTATGCGCCATAACTCATTTACCATTAGGGATATCTTCATGCAACTTTAAGGAATGTGTATTAGGTCAGGACGATGTGTTGCGTATAATAACGATTGCTACTTTCAGAGTTATGCCCTTTGATTGTTTTTAATGGCTAATTTTGTATATATATATATAATGTGCTTGTCATAACTTGATAACCAATTTGAAAATATTGATGAAACTCTATAACAATGTGTATATGCCCATTTTTTTTTTTTAAAAAGTGGACATATTATAGCATGGCGCTGTCTGTACAGCCGTCCATCCGTCTCTCCGTTCGTATGTCCGAAAACATTCTTGTACGTGCCATAATTATCAGCGATCGAAGTGACTGCATTTAAATCTATGTTCTAGAATTAAAGGTATCTGTAATGGATTTGTCATGAAATCTATTCTACGGTCATTCCCTCCCTTCAGCCGATTCAAGAAAGGCTCTTGTCAGTGTCTGGCGTGAAAATGTGCACTGTCTTGTTAACCGCTTTTGTATAAGCCTGCAGAGGAAGTGTTGTTAGGTAAAATGACCAGTTCGATATGACCAAAATAGTGTTGACTGGGCCGTTAAATTCCAAAACAAACAAACTTGGGGGTGGTTGGGTATGGCGAAGATGTCGTGTATCTAATGTCACTGGGGAGTCCAAATGATATTGGCTTACAGTTGTGCAAAACCTGCTATCCTTGTAGCAGGTAAGGGTAGAGAGGAATGTTTTTTTTATCTTCCGTTTCTTCACTTTCATTCATTTTCCTCTTTCTTCCATGTCCCTTTCTTTCGTTTCCTGTACTATCTTTTCTTTCTCTTTCCTCCCTTTTTTCTTGGAGACGACACAAAATGACCCACAAGGGTTGACACGTCGTTAAACCCTAACACAATCAATCAATCAAATAGAAATAATGGTGTGAGGGTAGGTAGGAAAATCCGTCCCTCATCTTTTTAAAACCCACGAACCCTAAACTCAGTTATCTACCTTGGAAGCTTGTACATAGTGTTTAGGTTTATAACCAATCTCAGACAATTGCGTAAGGGGTATGACTCTTTGGCTCAGTGCTTAAAGCACTGGATTTTCCCCGAGCGGCCCAGGGTCGAATCCCATCATAACCGACATTTTTTTGGTCGATTGTGTATCAATCTACCCAAAGTTACTTCCGACTGCTATTGTCTGACCACGCGAACAAATTCCAGGTAACGGTTATTTATAGCAGCGCTTTTTCCTCCTGTGACGTCAGAGCGCTGTGTTAAAAAGGTGGGTAAACTGAAAAATCTGGACTGGGTTCGTGTACTGGAATCGTCATTGTTTACTTAATGTACAGATATTGAAGGGTTGAACGAAATTGTTTTTTTTTCCACTCAGGACCCTTTTCTTACTCAGAGACAAGATTTCAAACCGCTAAGTACAGTATTATGCAGGTAACTGGCAGAAGAACCGATAAAATTGAAGCTTCTTACACTTATAGGGTCCTCGACAATGCGTCACAATTACACATGACCGGAGATGGAATACATATATATTTAATTAGCAACATGTGAACTAAGGCAAATAGAACACTTTGTTTCCTGGGGCGAAATCTTAATCAGTGTCCTAAGGATGTAAGAGAGGCAGCATATAAAAGACCTGTTTACCCAATCGGTGAGTATGGTAGTTGAGCCACGGAGTGATCCATGAAGAAGAAGGTGGAAAAGTTCAGAATAGAGCTGCTAGATATGTAACTAGCAATTACTGTTTTGAAACTTGAGTATGACAAGAATACTAGAAAAAATAAGATGGAATCATTCAAGAAAAGGAGGAGAGACAGTAGATGTACAAACGTCTAAAGGGTACAGATAGCATTGCAACATACGACCTTATTCCCCAAATTAAGCACTGCAGAGATCTTCATTCACATGTTTCTCAGATCCCAATTGCAAGAACTGACAACTGAGAAGGATCACTCTTCCCTAGGAGGTTAAAGATTGGGATAAACTTCCAGATTCGATATTTTCCTGAGCTGACTGTGCAGAGGATGGTGTAGCTAAGTTTACCTCCTTGGCAAGAGCTAAGGACTAATTCCCCACATCACAGTTCCTTGTAAATGAATGTCATTTGACATGCAACCAGTAACAATTCTAATTCTGGGTACAAGTGAGCACTTCGTAATTCGGAGATTACCCTATCAAATTCAGAAACAATGCACAGAAATCATAATGATGAGAATCAGAAAGGCATTAAAGAGTATATAACAGTCAAATGTCAAATAGATCATTTGAAAGTAAAAAAAAAACAACAAAAAAACCCCCCAAAAAACAATATAACAGTCAAATAGATGTTTGAATGTAAAAAAAAAAAAAAAAAAAAAAAAAAAAAAAAAACGTCATTTATCGGGACTTCACAGGCGGATTAAAGAGTTTTGTCTCAGTGCATGAAGATTATAATCCATGGTTTTCTAAGTACCATTTGTGCTAATCGACCATTTTTGAAGATAGGTTTCAGTCAAAGTCAATTAGGACTGGCAAATAGTGTAGATTCTGATGAGACGGCTCGTGACGAGCCGTCTCATCTTGATCTACACTGTTTGCAAATGTATCTGTGTTGGTCGGCATAGATGAAAGCGATAAAGAACGTCGATTGAGCGTATCAGGTTGCATCTACAATGATGCGACAGTGCAACAAAAAGGAAGTTTGAAGTGGTAATTTTTTTACCAAAAGAAGGAATTAGTAAGTCAGAAGAAGGAAGTAGGACACTCTTACTTCTGTCTTCATACTTCTGACATCCTATTTCTAAATTTCTACTACTTCCCACAATCTATTATTTTTGAATTATTATACATTTGCATATAATAAACAGTGAAAACTATCAATTACATAGTATAGAGGAAACCGTAATAAGAAAGTGAGAACCAGGAAGTCTGAAAATGTGACGATGAGAAAAAGCAGCAACGAGTGGAACATATGTAAATGTACACATGCAACTAGCAACGCATCTGTACAATCATGATCTTTTGGGAATAGAACAATAGGGAGAGTGTGGAAGAAAACACAACATATTTTTTATTTGGTTTAAAAAGTTTTTATAATTGACAAGCATGTACAATGTGGGAGACATACAAATCGAATTCAGAAAAGTCTTTGTAATTAGTAGTTCCGGGCAATGCACGAAAATGCTGTCTGGTGAAACTGGTCACGCAGAGAGAGAGAGAGAGAGAGAGAGAGAGAGAGAGAGAGAGAGAGAGAGATTCTGATCTTAGCTGGGGGTCTGATCAGAGGTGTGGTTCTGAACGCTATTGTGCTGGTACAGTTGATGACATTGAATCGTACCTTACTGCTTTACTGAATCGTACCTTACTGCTTTAATCCTTTCACCCCTGAGTTTCTGAAATTGGCTCTCTAAATTTGTATACATCTGTTGTTGCAAATAGGGGTTTGAGTCAAAGATCAATAATAGGATGGCAAACTGTGTAGATCTTGAGGGGACGGCTTCTTAAAAACCGTCTCATCTGGATCTGCTCTGTTTGAAAATACATCTGTAGCGGCCTTCAGGGATACTCTAATCTTCATGCCATTTATTTAGAAAAGTTGCATGTTCACTTTCGGAAAAAATATCTCCATGTCCTGCTCAAGCAACAAGGTAAACATTTATTTATTTATTTATTTATTTTATACTCTTCTTGCCATTCGAATTGATATGCTACATTACCATATTCGGGAAGAAAAATATTTTTACACTGTCTTATGAAGTGGTTCCTCTGTCATTACTGACAATAACCAATCCTAAATAAAAGCACCGCAAGCATAATACCCCGCCACAGCAATCATTTGTTTATGTATTAAAGTTATAGTTGCGAAAATGTCTGGAAAGAAAATGACGGAGGGACAGACAACAATCCTAAACCAGATCTTGATAATATCAATGGACAGATAACAATCCTAAAGCAGATCTTGATAATATCAATGCATATAACAATTTGGGTTAAAAGGCCTTGTTATCTATTAAAATTATCGTCCGGAAACGAAAGTATGGGCGTGTCTCGGGCAGATAACTCCGTAAAAATTTTACGAAATTTGCCCATTAGCAATTCCAAGCCAGATCAACTTAATTTCAATGCATTAGCAAGTTTGGTTAAAATCCCTTGTTATTTACTCACGTTATCTTCCGGAAACGAAAATATGGGCTTGTCTCGGGCAGATAACTCCGTAAACATTTTAAGAACTTGTCCATTAACAATTCCAAACCAGATCTTCTTAATGTCAATGCATATAGCAAGTTTGGTTAAAATTCCTTGTTATTTAGTCAAGTTATCGTCCGGAAACGAAAATATGGGCGTGTCTCGGGCAGATAACTCCGTAAAAATTTGACGAAATTTGTCCATTTGCAATCCAAAACCATATCTCCTTAATGTCAATGCATATAGCAAGTTTGGTTAAAATCCCTTGTTATTTACTCAAGTAATCGTCCGGAAACGAAAATATGGGCGTGTATCGGGCAGAAAACTCCGTAAAAATTTGACGAAATTTGCCAGTTAGCAATCCCAAACCAGATATCCACAATATCAATGCACATACCAAGTTTGGTGAAAATCCATTGATGTTTACTCAAGTTATCATCCGGAAACGAAAAACGGGCAGACGGACGGACGTACGACGGACGGACGGACAGACACACGGACGTCCAAGGTAAAACCATTACACCCCGCCACTATTGTGTGGCGGGTATAAAAAAATGCGTGAAGTGTTATTGTTTGCGAGTTCTAAGATGGCTGACGAGACAAATTTTAGCTCTTAGAAAGCGCTCTTGGTGATGTCTTGGCTCTGGCTTTCCGCTGCGCACGTTTCTGCTTGGCTTCCCTGATTCTATTTGCTTCGTATTCACTAGTACCCCTTCATATGAGGCCTCGCCACTTTGTTCGATACTGAGTAATCTGTCCATGACTCTGTTGGTATGTTTGAGTCTTTAAGGGAGGCTTTGAGGGTGTTCTTGTATTGCTTCTTCTGACCACCATAGGAGCGTTTTCCGACTTAGTTCTCCACAGAGGATTTTCTTTGGCAAACGTTCATCAGGCATTCTGGTAACATGGCCTGACCATCTTAACTGTGCCAATTTCAGAAGAGTATGTTCATTCTGCATAAATGCCATTTTTAGGACTTATGTGTCCGGAATCCAGTCCTGCCACTTAATCTTTTGAAGTTTCCTAAGAGTGACATGTCACAATCAGCATAAAAAGACTGGGGTGGTATATCAGCCAGCACCTGTAAAGCCTTACAAGGAGCCTACCATCACAGTTAAAGGTTAACGATTGCAAGTGATAGACAAGTTCACCTACCTAGAAGCTCATTGTCTAGAGTTGTGCACATTGATGATGAAGCCAATGCCAGGATTGCCATAGCTAGTGAAGCATTTGGCCGACCACGTGGAAGTATTTGGGATCGAATCGGAACAAAGCTGAAAGTCTACAGATCTGTGGTGCTTTCAGCACTACTATACGCTTGCGAAACTTTGACAGTTGACCAACAGCATACCAAAGGACTGAATACTTCCTTATAATGGACTCTGAATTGTCAAGTCTAATTTTGGGGAAAAATACTAAAATTATTCCAACAAAAAAAAAAAACAAAAAAAACACCAAAAAAAACACAAAAACACAAAAATAAAGCGGATATGTAGAAAGTTAGCAAAATAACAAAAATAGACAAATACATAAGTAAATAAATAAATAAATAAATATATAGAAACATTTGAAAAGTATTGTTACACATCGCTTAAGAAAACTGACCCGCTGGAAGAAACTATTGATTAACATCAGACAAACATCTTACCTTAACACTCAGCACTCTGGGTCAAATTTTCAGCAGACGGCATTTTGAAATATTTTTAACTTTTCCCCAGAAAAGATCTGACATTTAATGCAAATTGTCTTCATTGGAGACAATTTGCATGAAATGTCAAAGCATGTTTTCTGGGAAAAAAGAAGAAAAAAATATCACAAATTTGTCATCCATTGAATAAGCCCAGAGAGTGGTAAAAGTTTAAACGAACACTGAAACATTAAATAGATGTGTCAAATTAGTTTTATGGTAAATGATACCCCGTGTATTTTGTTGTATAGATTTTCGAAGGCAGTCAGGCGATAACATTCAAATTGTGTGTACTGAGATTGTACTCTAAATATTTGGACAAACATGCCTTAAACAAATTAAAGTAGAGCCAGATCAGACGCTGCTCGCGGCATCTGATCTTGATTTCCTTTGTTTGCCACTCATCCAACAATTTCTTAAACAGATCAGAAGATAGTTAAATGGACTTATTCAAATGTTGGGACATGTTAACGCATCAAATGCCGAGAAATATTTTCAACAGACGATATTTTGATTTTTCTTTTATCCAGAAATTAGTTTAAAATGGTGGGTTTGACTTTAGCTGTGTTATAATAGGCTTTGACACTTCTAAGAAATTGCCCCCCCATCCCCCACCCCGCCCCCGCAGAAAAATAAGAAAGAAAAATATCATCGTTTTGTCGTCTGCTAAATTTGACCATGAGGTGGTAAATGTGAAGGAAATTATGGTGTCCAACTATTTAAGTAAAATACTGTACATGAGAAGAAGGAAGGTCTTCATTGCTGTGTATCTTATCTGGATTTACGATAGGGCGGCTAAGTCTTCGTCACGCTTTTGTTTTAAGTGGAAAAAAGTTAGTTTTGGGTTTCCTCCAGGAGAGTGGATTCTTTGAAGTCGAGGCAAGTATATTCTTTAGTTCAATAAACCACCGCATGTTACATTCTATGGTGTTGAATAGTTAGATTACAATGACCTCGACGGGCGGAGCCTAAATGTGACAAATGAAACCGTCTGTTATTTTCAAAATGGGTTTTTCTACCAATATATTCTGTTGACTAACGTTTCCATGACGTTTGCATCCTCGCTATTTCTATATTCAAAATATTTGACTAATCGTGGTAGACACAGTCATGTGTTTGTTGCCGGTGCGACTCTGATATACATCCATCGTCGACCTTGATCAAAAACTTAGCCCACATACGCATACTAGAATATTTGACCTCATAGATTGGGTGGGTTCATTTCTGGTTTTACTTTCTTCTTTTTTCTTTACATCGTGCAGACAATGTAGGCCCTGATCAGATGCAGCATTCTTTTATGGGACAGTAGCCATTCTTCCAAAGAATTGTTGTAGCTTAGACTCGCAAGGGATGTAACTGTACCATGGAAAGATTATATCACCCCACCCCATCTAACAAAAGACTTTTCATCGGTATGCTCCCAGTCTGCCCAAATCGAGCCCTCTTTTTATAAAGAGAACTGCCACATATCTCGCCCATTTATGCCTAGCGTTCTATAAAAGAGAAATGTATACCCAGATCAGACGCCATAGAACGAGGCGACTAATCAAGGTCTACACAGTTGGCATTTAGTGCAGGAATTTCTATAAAACGTAGAAATAAACAAGAGGACCATGATGGTCCTATATCGCTCACCTGAGCAAACAGCTTTGCATACTTACTGAAGTTCACTGCTCTAAGATTTTTGTATAAATTTTATAGCCCTGCACCCCAGCGGCCATGTTTTTTTTCATGCATCATGATGGTTTGAACTGACTATTGAAAGAGGGTCACCAAAGGAACAATTCTGCCGTTATATTGAAATTGGTCCAGTGGTTTCTGACAAAAAGATTTTTAAAATGTCTTATATAGATATATAGGGAAATTAAGCCCCACTCCCTAACGGCCATGTTTTTTTTTGACAAATCATGACAGCTTGAACAAACTTGGTAGAGGGTCAGCAAAGGAAAAATCCTGCTAAGTTATATTGAAATCGGTTCAGTGGTTTCTGACAAGAAGATTATTAAAGTTTTCTATTTAGATATACAGGGAAAATAAGCTCAACCCCTAGCAACCATGTTTTTTGACGAATCATGATTGCGTGAACAATCTTGGTAGAGGGTCACCAAAACAACATTCCTGCCAAGTAATACTGAAATCAGTCAGGTGGTTTCTGACAAGAAGAATTTTGAAGTTTTCTATACAGATATATACGGAAAATAAGGCCCGCCCCCCTGACGGCCATGTTTTTTAACGTATCATGAGGGCGCAATCCTGGTAGAAGGTCGCCTAAGCAACATTCCTGTCAAGTTACATCGAACTCGATCCAACGATTTCTTACGAGAAGGTTTTTAAAGTTTTCTATATAGATATATAGAGAAAATATGCCCCGCCCCCTAGAGGCAATGTTTTTTCACGAATCATGACGGCTTGAACAATCTTGGTAGAGGGTCACCAAAGAAACATTCCTGCCAAGTTATATTGAAATCGGTCCATTGGTTTCTGACAAGAAGATTTTTAAACTTTTCTATATAGATATATTTGGAAAATGAGCCCCTCCCCCTGGCGGCCACGTTTTTTGACGAATCACGACGGCTTGAACAATCTTGGTAGAGGGTCACCAAAGAAACATTTCTGCCAAGTTATATTGAAATCGGTCCATTGGTTTCTGACAAGAAGATTTTCAAACTTTTCTATATAGATATATAGGGAAAATAAGCCCGTCCCCCCCCCCCCCTGCCGGCCATGTTTTTTGACGAATCATGATGATCAACATGGAAAGATTTCTACCAAGTTATAATGAAATCGGTCCAGTGGTTTCTGACAAGAAGATTCTTAAAGTTTTCTATATAGATGTACAGGGAAAATAAGCCACACCCCTAGCGGCCATGTTTTTTGACGAATCATGACGGCTTGAACAATCTTTGTAGAACATTCCTGTCAAGTTACTTGAACGCGAGCCAACGGTTTCTTAACGAGAAGATTTTTAAAGTTTTCTATATAGATATATAGGGAAAATATGCCTCGCCCCCTAGCAGCCATGTTTTTTGACATATCATGACGGCTTCAACAATCTTGGTAGAGGGTCACCAAAGCATTCCTGCCATGTTATATTGAAATGGTTTCTGACAAGAAGATTTTTATACTTATCTATATAGATATATAGGGGAAATAAGCCCCTCCCCCTGGCGGCCATGTGTTTTGACGAATTATGTTAACTTGAACAAACTTGGTAGAGGGTCAGCAAGGAAAGATTTTGCCAAGTATTAATGAAATCGGTCCAGTGGTTTCTGACAAGAAGATTCTTAAACCTTTCTATATAGATATATAGGGAAAATAAGCCCCGCCCCCTGGCGACCAGGTTTTTTGACGAATCCAAATGGCTTGAACAATCTTGGTAGAGGATTACCAAAGGAACATTTCTGCCAATTTATATTGAAATCGGTCCAGTGGTTTCTGACAAGAATATTTTTAAACTTTCCATATAGATATATAGGGAAAATAAGCTCCGCCCCCTGGCGGCCATGTTTTTTGACGAATCCAAATGGCTTGAACAATCTTGGTAGAGAATCACTAAACGAACGTTTCTGCAAAATTATATTGAAATCAGTCCAGTAGTTTCTGACAAGAAGATTTTGAAAGTTTTCTATATAGATATATAGGGAAAATAAACCCCGCCCCCTGGCGGCCATGTTTTTTTACAAATCCAAATGGCTTGAACAATCTTGGTAGAGGATCACCAAAGGAACATTTCTGCAAAATTATATTGAAATCAGTCCAGTGGTTTCTGGCAAGAAGATTTTTTAAGTTTTTAGTTAAAAAATTATTTTTAGCTTCTGTGACCTAGATATGCAATGGACCGGAACCATTTGAACATGTTGAAAGAGAACTAACCAAAGATCATTCCTGTGAAGTTTGGTCAAAATCCACTCAATGGTTTAGGAGGAGATGTTATTTAAAGATTGTGGACGGACGGACGGACAGACGGACGACGACGACGACGGACGGTGAGTGATCACAAAAGCTCATCTTGAGCCTTCGGCTCAGGTGAGCTAAAAAGACACGCCTTCTATTGGAAGAGGACCTGTACTAAGATTTGAAGTAGCAGAAGTCACTCAGCATTAATGAGTTTACTTATTGTTTTTTCTCTGTTTGAGGGCGGGGTCTGTCTAGACAGCTGAAAATTTTTACTCTCCATAATACAAAAATCAGCCATGTATCCAACTCTCTGCAAATATGAATTCATATTTCGAAGTACAAACTACTTCATGACGGGTTCCAGAATTCTTTGGAAGCTAAGGAAATTATACATTTATATTCTCAAAGGGGGCGGGCCCACTTTTCTAGCATTGCGGTCAACTTTATTTATGTGTGTCATGTTACCTTGTTCTTTTGCTAACTGTTCTTAATAAACCCTTGTCCTGCTGATCCCGGATATACCCTGCCTTTGCCAATAGTGAGGTCCACATCAGTCGGATTCTGAAGAATCCAACTGATCTGCATTTGCATTGTTTGTCATTTAAACAACCTGGATCAAGTAATCTGAGTGGCTAGAAATAAGAAGTGGGTGTGACATCTTAATTAATTCTGCATGACAAGTGTTAACTAGTTCAATAACTACCCATGCACGTTGCAGTCTGGTTTCTTTCTCTTTATTCTCTCATCAAACATTTTTTTTGTATTTTATATTAATGTCTGGAGTTGTAACAGAAAATAAGCGGTATCACGAGCGAGTAAACTGTTTTAAAGTCCTTCCCCTTGGAGTTTTTTTTTTCGACTGAACATTCCAGAAATACATACATACATACATACGAGGGATGTTCGAAATGAATTGCTTATTTCTATCTGGAGACTTCAAATTTCAAGTTAGCCCAAAAGTACTCATTTCATGCCCTCGAAGTACTCCCCATGGTTAGAAATGCAAAGTTTCAGCCGATGTATCCACTTCTTGAAGGCGTCACGGTACGCTGATTTGGGCACAGTAATAAGGTACTGATGAATGGCAGATCAAAGTGCCTGTCGGGACTGGTATTTCCGCCCAGCAAGGAATGCTTTCAATTTCGGAAACAAAAAGAAATCACATGGGGCATGGTCTGGGGAATACGCGGGGTGTGGCAAAACAGTTACTTTTTCTTTCTTCAAAAACGCCGTAACTATTGCGGAGGTATGAGCTGGGGCATTGTCATGTAGAAGACGGACATGTTTAAAACCAGTGGCAGGGCGTCGTTTCTGATAATACTTTTTCAGTTTCTTCAGTACTACGTCTTTGTACTACTTTCCGATGATGCTTTTGCCCTTTTTCACTGGCACTTTTATTGCGACTCCTTCACCAGAGAAGAAGACTGCATACAAAACCTTCTTTGTACTCAAAGAACGTTTGGCAATTATCGGGCGTTTGCTGTGTTTAGTGGCCCAGATCTTTTTGCTAACCTTTCTGACGGGTTCAAAATAATGGACCCAGGTTTCATCACCTGTGACGGCATTGGAAAACTGCTTTTTGTCATATTTTGGAAACATTTGAAGCAGCTTTTTGGCCACTTTAACCCGTTGCCTCTTTTGCTCGTCAGTCAACAGATGTGGCACCCATCTAGCAGAAATCTTTCTGACTTTCAAATGCTTCTTGAAAATAAGGTGAACCGTTGACAGTGATATGCCTACCTTTCGTGCAATATCACGAACTGTAAATCTGGCATCTCCTTCAATGATTTCCTTTATTTTGGAAACGATTTCTTTACGAGATGCAGATTTTGGTCTACCTGATTTCGGTGCATTTTTGATGGACTCTACACCAGACTCAAATTTCTTTTTCCACCGCCGAACTGTGTCATAAGACACACAAGAAGGTCCAAAAGCAGTAGAAATTTCAGTCATCAGCTTCTTCAAAGAACAATTAAGTTTTGAGCGAGCTTTGATGTAAGCCCGTGTTTCATCTTTTTTGTCGACACTTCTACCAACCATTTTTACTGCAGTGGTCAATGACTGCGTGTATTCAAATGGCAAAATTTTATGTCTTACACTTAGTCTAACATGTACATTTATACACCAGCAGATATTGAATAGCCCTATACAGGTATGTATTGGTTTTTATCGTGCCCCACGTGGATATCGAGCTAGAGGACAATAAGCAATTCATTTCGAACATCCCTCGTACATACTCGTACATACAATATTAATACCTAGGAGTCACTCAGAACAGTCTTCCTAGACATCGGATAAATAACAACACATCATAAAAAAACAACAACAACAAAGCAAGCACCAGTACCAGCAGCAGCAACAACAACAACAACAACAACAGACAAAGAAACAATAACGACAAAACAATAACAATAACAATAACAACAACAACAACAAACAAACACACACACACAGCAGCGGCAAGAGCAACCAATCAAAAACAACAAAAACAACAACAACGACAAAGAAGAAAAAACATAAACACTAGTAACAATGTAAACCCAACCTAGAAATGACTAAATTTCTATTGGATCTGCAACAAGACCTAATCAAAAAAAAAGGACAGCTCTTAAGGAAACCGGGGACCCTTGGTAGATTTTCTGCTATTTTCTTTAAGGGAGATAACAGTTTACTCCCTGTTTGCTTCCTGCACATCAAGTCCCTTGTTGAAAGAGGTCTTCTCCAAAAAGGAAGAATTTGCTCCCTAAATTCCGTCATTTCTGAGTAAATTGCTTTTCAGAAAGAGCTTTACAATCTTCCTTGAAATTGTATCGTTTACCTTAAATCGGTAAACTTCAACACATACCAACTGAAAATGGGTCTGTTCGAAAATTCACTCCATTTATTACGCTATTCGAACTCTGTAATGACATGGGTCTGACATGACCTTAATATTTCTGTATCTTACAAAAAGTCACTCTGTATCGTTCTCAGCCGATCGTTCCGTTACACGACTGCGTACTGGCAGATTTTCTTCTTTCTTCCGAAGCAACGCTGTTGCTAAATTCAACCGGGAGCTTTTTGTGTAAGTATTGAAATCTGATATTTACAATCTGTCGTACAAATGAAACAATAGCTAGCCTATTCAGGTTCACACATGTTTTTTATCAACATATCTATGACTCGGTTGCGGGGGGGGGGGGGGGGGGGGGGGGGGGGGGTGTAGGGGGGGGGGGGCGGTGGGGAGTGGGGAGGAGAAGCAACTTCCTATATATGGCATTGTACAGATGTGCGTGCTGAATGGTCGCCTTTTTCAGCGCTGCCAGGTAGATGATTGGCCCCCTTTTTCAACAAAAAGTATATGAATGACCCGATTTTTTTGGATCCCTATGTGAAGGGCCCCATTTTTCTGACATCCTGGTATATGCACATATTTTTTCGCTCAGAGATTTTCGAGGCTGCTTGTTCTTTTGGTATTTAATGAATTGACTGTGATATTTATCTAAATACCAGCAATAAATGGGTACAAAAAATCAAAGGTCAGTATATGAATAGGTCAACATTTTGGATGATGAAGGATATGAATGGGCCCGTGTTTTTCAAATGCCAGATATATGAATGGGGTAAGTTTTGAAATACTGGCTTGCACACCCATACCACAATTACCCCTAAGTTACCCCCCCCCCACCCCCCCCCCACCCGCCCCCCCCCCCCCCCCCCACGAGATCTATTAACTCGTCATCTTGTCACAATAAGCCATTAAAGGAAATGAGATATTCTAGATTTAATACATGGTGGGTGTTACACTGTGGCATTATGACATCTGAATGGTTATTGCGACAAATTGGTTGTTGCATAGTTTTAAATTTCCAGCTTAACAGCTCAAAATTTAAACTATGCAATAATCTATACTTGTCATCTATAATTCGCTGGTTCTATTAACACCTACCTTTGAAATCTGCACTTTTCGAAAAATGAGATAAAATTAATTTACAATAGATATACATGTAGCATGTGCATTATCACTGCTGCATTTGAATGATTTGCAGCTGTCTTATCAGTTATTTGACCCCAAAAGCTTATTTAATAAACGGAAGTCCATTTATTACTTTACTTAGTGATTATTATTGTATTTGTACACGTCTGGTATTAACACATCCAATATTGCTTACTCCAGCAAACACGTCATAACGTCTATTTCCTCAACAACATTACGTCATGGCGCTGGAGTAAAGGCAATATTGGATGTTTTAAATGCCAGAAGTGTACAAATGCAATGGCAATGATCATGTAAAGTAAAAGATGAATTTTCTTGAAAAAGGCCTAGCGGCCGAAAATGTTGGAAATAACACGCTATTATCTTTAAGTGAAAATAAAAAAAAAAAAATGCTGTTTTGTCTTTTTCCATTTTTGTTCATCTACTCGTCCGTTTCATTGCCCCAGGAAGGCTACGTTTGATGACCATGGCCTTTCTTGGGTAACTTTATCGTTCTTTTTCATTTCGAAAACACGCCTATTCAAATATGTTGAAAATTTCACCTCCAAAAACTGAAAGTTTTCAGATGAAAATTCTGATATTTTTCATATTTCTGCTCAAAACATAGATTGTGGGTACCCGTTAGAACCGCCTCGCCGAGGCGGTTCTAACGAGTACCCACAATCTATGTTTTGAGCAGAGATAAGAAAAATAATGTATACCCCTGTAAACCTCAGTTTTACTATACAAAAACGGGGTTTATAGGGGTCAAAATTATATAGGTATGTTTTCGTGATGCTCTAGGCAAACCCTGTTATGAGGAAGATTTCATGCATAGTTCATGTTGGGGATGGTACACTACACTAATCACACGGGTCCTTGCTGAGTTTTGTTTTCGGGTATCGGTGTAAATTTAGGCTTAGTTCTCGTATTATTTTTTCAACATTTTTGCCCCTAGATCGTATGCAGAGTTGTTGAAAGCTTAGTTTAACCCATTTAAGTCTAGCGTCCCATAAAAGGGACATTGGCAAACAGTGTAGACCCAGATCAGACGCCGCAGAACGCGGCGCCTGAACAGGGTCTACACTGTTTGCATTTAGTTCAGAAATTTCTACTGAACATGAAAATAATATAAACTAACTAGACACCCCTTATATAGGAAATGGAACTGTCTGGAGAGTTAAGGTAGAAGAGTCAACTCGGCATGTATGGGTTAAAACAAGTATGCCACGTAGAATGTGTCATAACAAACAATGTTCAACAGTACGCAAAGTCTCGTTCCGTTCGAAATCGTGACTATTCAAAGCGCTTCATTCGCTTCAAACTCGACTTTTACTGTAAGCTTAGCCCTTTTAACCATGTATGTGTGAAGTGGCCTCTTCCATTCTTGACTTTGCATGTGTCTATTATTGCAAACAAGCTCATCACAAAAAAAAAAAATAAAAAAAAAAAAAAAAAAAAAAAATAAATAAATAACAAACAGTGTAGATCTGTCTCATGTACTCATTTACTCATAAATGGGACATTGGCAAACAGTCTAGATCCAGATCAGACGCCACAGAACGCGGCGTCTGATCAGGGTCTAGACGGTTTTCATTAAATACAGGAATTTCTGTAAAACATGGTAATAATAAAACTAACCAGACACCTTTTCTATTAGAAATGGACCTGTCCAAAAACTTCAGGTAGAAGATTTCGTTCGGCCTACATGGGTTAAGGGCCGTCACATGGGGATCTACACTGTTTACAGTGGTATTTGGTTTGTTCTGCAGAGCTGAACGGGTTAACCCATTTACGCCGAGTGGACTTTCTACCTCAACTCTTTGGACAAGTCCATTTCCTATATAAGGAATGTCTAGTTAGTTTTTATTATTACTATGTTTTATAAAATATTATTTTACTTAAAGCAAACAGTGTAGACCTTGATCAGACGCCGCGTTCTACCACGTCTGATCTTGGTCTATGTCATTTGCCGACGTCCCTTGCTTAAATGGGTAAAACTGAAACGTCAGCTTTTTGCTTCAACGTTACCATTTCCGTGTTTTAATTCTGTAAACATTCCATAGATTTCAAAACAAACTGTCTCTACCATAATGAAGACTTTTCCTTTGGTCACTACCGATGAAGATTTTCGACATTTCTAGAAACCTTGCTCAGAGTTCCAGATAAGAGGGAGTAAAGAGTATTTCAGCATTGAGTTTTTAAAAATCAGCATTGAAACTGAAGCTGAGTAGGCAGAAATACTGTGTTGCATTTCAGCAAGATTCAATTTAGGGGGAGACAATTTCAGTAAAATTGAATTTGGGGGTAAAACATTTTCAGTGAACTTTACATTTTATAGGAAAATTATTATTGTGAGAATAAAGTTAGCTTACTCTTTAATGATTCATTTAATATGTATACCCAGTTTTTAATGGCCAACATCTATTCTGCAAAGACAATTTCTGCTTAAAAAGCAATTTCCCACACATTAATTCTTTTGTGAGCAGTACTGGTACATTAGATCAGAGAGGCTTTAGTACTTAACCCTTGTCATGCTGAGTAAATCAAGATGCCACGCCCACTTCTAATTGTCAGCCTATTAGATTTCTAAATTCAGATTGTTGATATATATGCACATACTGATTGACAATCAGTGCAGATACAGATCGGTTGCAAAAGCAGGGTATATCCGGGTTCAGCAGGACAAGGGTTAAAATACCAATCATGGCAAATGCAGCAGACGACGTCTTGATTATTTTTGGGAAATAAGGCTTGGCATTTCATGTGAATTTATCCTAATGAAATGCGAAGCCTTACTTTATCTGAAAAAAAAAAAAAACACACCAAAAAACCGTAGAATTTGTATGCCACATTTTTGAGCTAAGCTTTGCAGATATGTATTTCAATATTACGCTTTAAAATACTCATTGCACCAGTCTTATCTCTAGCGTTCAATTGTAGTTATCTTTCATCGATTGGAAGGCAGGATCTATTTTTTTTCTTCTACGTATATAAATGTTTACTTTGTTGTTGTATTATCTCAGTTGACGCAATATTAGATAAAACATGCATATAATTTAATTTCTGACGGTGTTATTTTTTTTTCCGAAGACATATAAGATGCACATGTATGGTTATCGATCTCTAGCTTAAGAGCGCTCGGCATGTAGGTTATCGATCTCGAGCTTAAGAACGCTCGGCATGGTACACTCAGACGAGTATTGTTTAATTAATGTAATGGCTAGCATGTCCACTTTGAAAGTAGAAGGCTCTAGGTTCGGTACAGGTGGCTGGCATTCCATTTTAAACATCATAACTGATAATTTGATTCCATCCAACGTTTGAGTCATAATCTGGACTGAATAGTTGTTGTCAGGGACATGGGTCCTGGATGTTTGTTGTTTTAATCGATTAGAGCAGACGAAATAGTACCTTCAGGGTAGTTGTATGACTGACCAGTGAGGAAAGTAAAATCGACACCGAACGATACCCTGACCTACTTTGCATGCCGAAATCTAACAAGACCAAACGTATCGTTTCAAAACATCTATCCTCGTCTATTCCCAAGACACCCTAGTTTTCCTACGTGACACGCAAAGTCCCGGGAATTGTTTAGAAATGTATATAATCGAGACGTTTCTCAACAATTATATTGTTCATTTCTTCAGTTCCAACGAGCCCGCACTTCCGCTCCGCTTAAAAGTGAATTTCCATTACGAAAGTGGGTATTTCCCAGTGCCGGAAGTACTGATTTGATTTACTTCAAAGTTTTGCTTTACATCATCCAATCAAAAATACTTCCGGCACTGGAAAACACCCACTTCTGGAGTTCAATTTTACTTGTGTTGCGGAGCGTAAGTGCGGATTTGCTGGAGTTGAAGAAAAGAACACTGTAACTATTGCAAAAGTCTCGATGTTATATATTTCGATATACCTTGTTGCAGAAGTGTTTTCAGACCGACGTTTTAAGTCATATTCTGCTATCAAGACCACGTTCTGGACTTCCAAAACGTGGTTTTTTAGCTGGATGGTCTTATTTATGGATTTGATAAGCTAAAAAAAATCTGTTAACAGGAAGATTGAAATTCTATTTAAAAGGCCTTTGTGTAAATTCTGCTCATAATATCCATAAAATATTAGTTTAATGTTTCATACTAGAACATACTTGTAATTAACAAATCTATATTAATACATAGATCTTAAAGACATAAAAATCTGATAGGTCTTGGTCATTAGTTTTATCAGTGATGAGAGACTGTGCACAACAAAACCTAGTACACTATCAATAAACGACAAACAGGCAAAGGCCCAGTAGGGGCGTTTGGCTTTGGCTTCCTTATCTGATCCATAGGCAATATCGCCTGCAAAATATCTATTACCCTCAGAAGGCCATTTTGCCATCCCTGCTGAATATAACGTAAACGCCTCTTTATGACGTTTCTTTGATCTCTCTTGCATAGCACTTAGACAGGGACAATACAATATTTAGTGTGTGGTGCCACTTTTGGTCCCATTTTACCTATTTCTTTACTATATCATACGTCATTGATTCTTGAATAAATTTCTTTTTACAAATATCTGCGGAAATTCAACTACAAAGTAAAAGAATTATGAAAATTATGATTTTTTTTTTAAGTTTATTTGACCGGGTTTGAGAATTTTAGGACGGACTTCTTTTTTTTTGCGTAGGGAACGATTTATCGCATGAGAATGGAGATCAGTGTTTTATGATACTAGGTAAAACCGAAATCATGTAAAGCCCTGAACCATAATAGAGACAGACCATCATAGCGGTAGAGAAAAGAAAGGACACATGCAAACGATTAACAT
This sequence comes from Anodontia alba, assembly GCA_964016985.1. Classification (NCBI taxonomy): domain Eukaryota; kingdom Metazoa; phylum Mollusca; class Bivalvia; order Lucinida; family Lucinidae; genus Anodontia; species Anodontia alba. Next base: position 85,648,442 of record OZ024823.1, read on the forward strand.
TAGTATTCATTATGGTCATTGACAAAAAACAAAAAACGCATTTATATAATACTTTCTCTCATTCATGGTGATCTAGATAAAGTATGGTTTAAGAATGTTGTTTTATACCATCCATGCCTAATTGGTTTAGAACTATTATATCATAGATTGTAATATTACTCCAAAGCAACGTACAAGGTATGTATTTGTTGATGCTTTGATGGTTGTTACCCGTGATTCTCCATGGGAGTATGAGGTATGGATATTCAAAAGAATTCTTATGTATACTCACGACATGTGTTTTGAAGATAGATGGGAGATCAACATCTGATATCATCAGGTACATGCATTGTCTGTTGCTATCATACTCTATTATATAAGACTTAGTTACAAAGCCTGTCGACAACAGGCTATTAGTATAAATCATATGTCTGCATAATAACCAATGCTTTGTAAATATATCTTGAGTTGAAAATAAAATTAAAAAGCTCTCTCTCTCTCTCTCTCTCTCTCTCTCTCTCTCTCTCTCTCTCTCTCTCTCTCTATATATATATATATATATATATATATATATATAATTTAAAGGACATATTACGTTTTAGCTCATTCATCGTTTAAAAATAACAAAAGTATAGCCTACTATTATCCTTAATTGCAGTGTACTTAATTGCTTTGTGTTCATTTAAATTAACAGCTTGAAGTTAAAAATACTTACATAATCATTTAGGCATTTAGCCAAAATAGTCGTAAAAACTGATTTACTAGTATACTTTACTTATTGTCCTGATTGCATTAAACCGCGGTAGTCATTGTTTGATTAAATATACCTTCAAGGAATTTCTATAAAACGTGTACGTTTATTAATTATTTTGAACGGTGAATTCATGTTATTTTCTATATCATCACGAAAACGTGCCTATATACTTTTGACCCCCTTAGACCCCACTTTTATATAGTAAAACTGGGGTATACAGGGGTATACATTATTTTTCATATTTTTGCTCAAAAACATAGATTGTGGGTACTTGTTCGAATCGCCTGCGAGGCGATTCTAACTTTTATATAGTAAAACTACTGGGGTTTACAGGGGTATACATCATTTTTCTTATTTCTGCTAAAGCATAAATTGTGGGTACTAACTAGAACGACCTCGCCAAGGCGGGTTCTAACGAGTACCTCAATATATGTTTTGAGTAGAAATATAAAAAATATCAGAATTCGTATCTAAAAAATTTTCATTTTTTTTGTAGTGAAGTTTTCAGTATATTTTAATAGGCTTGTTTTCGTAATGTACTTATTTTGTGTAAATTATATGTTTTTTTTTACATTTAATTGAATGATGTCTGCAATATGACAAGTATTCAAATGTGTACGAGGGCACTGTAAAAAGTTTTGTCACTTGGTTCGGATTACTTCTGTGCTACGTTTTATCAAACATATTTTTATTACAAACCTTCAAAGTATTCCCCCTTTACATTTTTGTAACCTTTTTACCCAGTCGCGAAAAGCAGATAAATAGTCTTATTTTGGTATCTGTTGGAGACACAGATAAATAGCGCTGCCAAGAGAACTTCTAGACGTATACTTATTTTCAGAAAGCATTTTCTTAAGCCTTGGAAATAAAAAGAAGTCACAGGGACTCAGGTCAGGTGAATAAGGTAGATGGTTTAAACTGTCACCTTTTCAGAAGCCAAAAAAAACACTTAACAACTCACACTTATGAGAGGAGGCGTTGTCATGTAAAAGGTGGACTCCTGACCATCATGTGCTTGGTCGTTTCTTATTGTAAAACTTTTTCACTTTCTTCAGTACAGAATTCTTGTAGAATCGGCCAGTGACTGTATGACCAGATGGAAAAGGCACTTGAACGACTGGCCCCTTTGAATTAAAGAAAATTGCGTACAACATCTTTTTCGAACATATGGTTCTCTTGATCTTTTCGCTTCCATTGCTTATTATCGGCCCTTCTTTGTGGCTCAAACATGTGCACCCAGGTTTCATTACCTGTTAGCATGTTAGAAATAACGCGACTATTACAGCCTTTGTATATTTTTAAAAGTTCCCGAGCACATTTAAGGCGTTGTGTCTTTTATTCCTTAGTGAGCAAATGAGGTACCCACCTAGCGTAAACCTTTCTCAGGTCCAAACGCTTTTTCAGAATTGTTTGCACACTGCCTTCTGATATGCCAGTACAACTAGCTATATCTTTGCTAGACAATCGCGTATTCTGTTCGATCACAATCTTTACAGCAAGGATGTTAGCCTTGGTAACAGAGGTTTAGGCCTTCCAGGACGGGTGTCATCTTCAACAGAAAATTTCCCAGATTTAAAAGCTTTACCCACCTAAAACCTGTGCGCATTGAAATGGTCTGAGGTCCATATATACACCACACAATTCATTAAATATCTGCTTTGAATCTATATAAGCCTAATGCGGCATTTAATATAGCTATGAGTTTCAGTCTTCTGGTCCATGTTCCAATGTAACAGGTAAATTGGTCAGTGTATATGACTGCATCTATTTCAATTTGAAATAACTCGGTCAGCAATTTGCACGAAATAAAGGGGTATCATTAGCTATTCAAATGCACACCATTCAAATGCACTGAAGCATTTTAAAATATACCTAGGATAAAACAAAGGAAGCCTATTAGTGACAGAACTTTTTGCCCGACCGTCGTACCATCGGCAAATACAAACACTTTGCGGAAAAATTCACTCATATACCCTATTTGCTGTAAACGTTTGTAGTATTGTTATACCGTAAAATCGCTTAAATCTTAAATCATGTCTGTTGACCCAGAAATTTTTCTTAGGTTAACCGGGAAAATATAGTTTTATAACCTCAGCAACACTGATTAGCATTGCATACCCATTGTCCGTAAAACGTTATATTCAAACAGGTTCGCAAACTTGTCTAGTTGTTTCAAATCTTACTTTTTGTGAGCTCCTTGCCTTAAAGGGGGATGTTTTTTAAGTGGTAAGGCTTTTAAAAGAGAGTATGTTTGTACGCCTAATTTGGATAGCTTCCTATACTTCTCTGAACAATATACTGTTACTGCTTCACTAAGAAACAGAAACTATTGGATGTACAGAAATGCACGCTTGCATACACATAATTGCAAACTCTATATATTGTTGTTCTCTTTGGGGCGTTTTTTTTTTTTTAACTTGTCTTACTTTGGGACAAAATACTCTATTCAGCTAACTATGCAGAGGTGATACATATCAAAGCTACTGCTATGAATTTAAATTATTAATAGTAAAACGAAAAAAAAAAAAACCGAAAAAAATAGCTAATAAGAAGCTCTCTCTGTCTGTCTGTCTGTCTCTCTCTCTCTCTGAAATCATCTGCCTATACGATGGATGTCCGACAAACATGTGGTTGGGTTTGCAATAAAAAACTATAAATATGGATGCGGTATTTGAGCAATATTGGTCTAAACTGCAAAAAATACAGGATTCTGAAATTTTTTGTCTTAGGTCGCACACCTCACCAAAAGGAATCTTTCTTGACAGTTACTACTATTTTTACCACAGTCTCTCTCTCTCTCTCTCTCTCTCTCTCTCTCTCTCTGAATGAAATCATACTAAATTTGTGATCTATTCTGTAGCAGTATGAGCTTGATCTGTTTGCAGACACATTGTACTTGTAGGAAATATTATCATTCCGCAAGCATATCAAGTCAAATCACGTCAATCAATTGGTCAAATCCATAAAAATGGATTGTTAAGACAAAACACAAACACTTTGCCATCCTGTTTTGGGTTTTTAGACTGAAACCCTATTTGCATCAATAGACATGTCTTAATGCAAGGATGGAAGAGTTCACTGATGCAAGCGTTAAACTAAACTTAACACAGTTAAGGAATAATTTGATAGTTTTGAGAAGGTTTTTCAAAGAATAAACGTAATACGACTTTGTCCTTCAAAATGCAATTCTCTACAACTATATTGACTTTTATCATTCTCTGGGCAATTCAGCAGATGAGCTGATGATTCTTTTCTTATTTTTCCCAGAAAATAGGATTTGAAATTTCATGACACTTTTCGCATAAGGAGAAAATTTGCATGAAATGTCAAACCAGAATGTCGTCTGCTTAAATGTTTATCCAGCATGCTAAAAGGTTATCATATTGAAAATACAATAA